>JBBGZY010001967.1:600000-1016053 GCA_037952925.1 Lithobates clamitans
AGATGGATCAGGTAGCAGGCACAGCAGACTGGATGGCTCAGGAGACAGGTATAGCAAACTGGATGGCTCAGCAAGTAGGAGCAGCAGACGGGCTGGAGCTGGATGGCTTCAGCAGGTAGGTATAGCAGACTGGAAGATATTCTTGGAAGGTCAGGCAAGCTGGGTCAGTTATCAGGCAGGCAGCAGAAGAACAAGAGGAGCAGGCAGAAGAATCATCAGACAAGCTGGGGGTCAGGTGCAGGCGAATAGCAGGAATAATCTTCAGACAAGACGGATAAAAGTAGAAACAGGTTTAAGATTTTCAGGGAACACACGGAAAGCTGCAGAGGAAACAGCAACATCTACTGGACATGTTATCATTCTACTCCTGGGAACCCATGTACATATGGGCATCCCTGGATGTCACCTCCTTTTACACATCCATTCCCCATTATGTAGGTCTGATGGCAGTAGAACACTTCCTATCCACCGATCCACTTATCAACTCACGACAAGCCCATTTTATACTTGAGGCAACAACTTTTTTCCTCAAGCATAATTACTTTGTATTTGAAGATCAGTTCTATCTACAAACCCAAGGCACTGCCATGGGGGCTAACTTTGCCCCAAGCTACGCAAATCTAACGATGGGTTATTGGGAACTCCACCACATCACACACAACAATCCCTTTGCTGCCAACATAATTTTTTATGGGCGTTACATCGATGACGTAATAATCATCTGGGATGGCACCATGAAGAACCTCACGCAGTTTGTTTCCCATTGTAATCACAACTTGGGACTCTCTTTCACCTCCGTAGTGGACCCTGACAAACTGGCCTTCTTAGATCTAGAACTCTACCACAGTGGCACACAAATAGATGCCACCAACTACGTGAAACCCACTGCAGGAAACTCATACATACACTACCAGAGTTGCCACCACCCCATATGGAAGAACAATATCCCCAAGAGCCAGTTCCACAGGATCCGACACAATTGTACCAGAGATGAGGATTACCAGACCCAAGGCCAACTCTTAACCCAAACATTTTTGGACAAGGGATACCTCCCAGCTCTAATAGATGATGCTTTCCATCAGTATCAGGTTAAACCGACACCTAAACCCAACACGCCAGAAGGGCTCCAGCCAACAAGGTTTACCACCCAGTTCCATGACCGCTACAGACAAATGGAAAAAATCAAGAACTGGCCCATCCTGCTGGAAGATCCTTTTTTGGGTTCCACCCTAACATCCAAACCCAAAGTTTCCTACCGCAAGGCCAAAAATATCAAGAAAGGAATTGCGCCAGGTAAGATCCGCACACCCAAGGCAAGGTCCCACCACCTACACCCCCCTGATTCCACTAGTGGGCATGTTTCAATGCAAGAAAAAAATATGCATGATGTGTAAATTTGTCCAGCATGGACAAAAAAGTTTCTCTACAAATGAAATACTTACCCTATAAAAGAGTTTCACAATTGCTCCAGTGATCATGTAGTATACTGTCTGACCTGTCCTTAAGGCCTCCTATATGTTGGCAGAACCACCCGTCCCCTCCGCCAATGGTTTGGCAAGCACAGGCGGTTCATCGAACAGGGATGTGATGAGCACAGTGTGCCAAGACATTTTTTGACTGAACATCAAAAGTCCACCGAAGGCCTGAAGGTGTGGGTCATGGAGGCCATCTCCGGAGGTTTGCCTGCTGCGGAGCGTTTCAAACGACTCTGCCAGCGGGAGACTTTCTGGATATATTCCCTCAATTCCCTCTCGCCAGGGGGACTCAATGAGGAGTTAGACGCATACACCTTGTTATAACAGATCACACGCCCATTTCTGGTTTGTTTCTCCCCCCCCTTCTTCCTACCTTCCTCTTACCCCTGTCTCCCCCCCCCCACAAACAGGTCTGTCTCTGCTCTACCGGTCGGGAGTGGTATAGCAAATATATTATATTAATATTTCATATATATGTATGTATGTGTGTGTGTGTATGTATATATGTGTATGTGCAGACATATATGCATGTTGCATGATCCATCTTTAGGTGCACCCCACTTGGTATCCACACCATGAGGGGACATACACACATATAAATTCCTTGTATACCACTAGGGGGAACACAGCACCAACTTTATCTTTACTGTTCATTATTATTATTATTAATTCTTTACACTACAGCCTGTTCCCCCTCCATCGCCTCTTCGTGTTTACATGCATACAACCCCCCTCTTTTTCTAAAGTTTTTTTTTAATATTATTTATTATATATTTATTATTTCTCAATTTAATTTTTTTATATACACATATATTATTATTATTATTTATTTATTTTTTTTTACTTTTATATATATATATATATATTATATATATATATATATATATATATTATTATTATTATTATTCAGGATTTATATAGCGCCCACAGTTTACGCAGTGCTTTACAATATAAAAGGGAGACAATACAGTTATAATACAATACAATACAATAGGGTTAAGAGGGCCCTGCTCAGAAGAGCTTACAATCTAATAGGGTGGGGCAGGTGGTACAAAAGGTTGTAACTGTGGGGAATGAGCTGGTGGAAGTGGTAGGAGATTAGTTGGAGACGTGATAGGCTTTCCTGAAGAGATGAGTTTTCAGGGGATGCCTGAAGGTAGCAAGAGTAGGGGAAAGCCGGGTAGATGGAGGTAGCGAGTTCCAGAGGATGGGAGAGGCTCTGGAGAAATCCTGGAGACAAGCATGGGAGGAGGAGATGAGAGAGCTTGAAAGCAGGAGGTCTTGAGACGAGTGGAGAGGTCGATTTGGGTGATATTTGGAGACAAGATTAGTGATGTAGCTTGGGGCAGAGTTGTGAATGGCTTTGTATGTTGTGGTTAGAATTTTGAATTTAATTCGCTGGGTGATTGGGAGCCAGTGTAGGGATTGAAGTAGAGGGTTGGCAGACACTGAGCGGTTGGTAAGGTGGATAAGTCTGGCAGCAGCATTCATGATAGACTGAAGAGGCGATAGCCTATGGAGAGGTAAGCCAATGAGAAGGGAGTTGCAATAGTCAAGGCGAGAGATAACAAGGGAGTGAATGAGGAGCTTGGTGGTTTCATTTGTTAAAAAAGGGCGAATTTTAGAGATGTTACGGAGGTGAATTCTACAAACTTTTGACAACGATTGGATTTGAGGCTGAAATGACAAGTCAGAGTCTAGGATTACACCTAGTACCCTGGCGTGAGGGGAGGGACTGATGGTTGCATTGTTAATTTTGATGGAAGAGTCATAGAGGAGGGCACGGGCGGGGGGAAATATTAATAGCTCAGTTTTAGAGAGATTTAGATATATATATATATATATATATATATATATATATATATATATATTATATGTTTCTTTATTTTTTGTCAATCCGAGACTGTTAACCTCTGCTTCACCTTGCCCCTTGCTATAATTTATTGTTTACTGATTTGTCTGCTGAAAGTTCCAACCCCACGGCCACACCCTCATGCTCTCCATTTTGTATATATAGCTGTCCTCCTCTAGAGGGCAGCAGGCTAATAGAAGGAGCAGTAAGCTCCAAACGCGTAGCCTTTCATCACTGCAGCCCTGCCTAGGTCCAATCAGATGCTGGTGACATCACTTCCTGTTCCACCGTTTATGCTGGTCTGTGTGGAGCTGCTTGGCTCCTGGAGAAACACTGTGATCCATTCCAGCCAGCTGCATAATCCTTTCCAGTTATCTGGAACAGCGGTGGGACCCACAGAGCCATGTGGAATGCCAGGACTGCACTTTACTTTGACGAGCATGGATCTTCTATCATCTTGTAAGTGTTTTTAATCTTATCCTATTAAAGTCATCAGTTTAATGCTACACTCAGGTTGGCGCCTCCCCCTCCCTGTTTTTTCCAAACAGCAACGTTTACCTGTGACAGTCAGGTTTAAATAGCCCGCCAGACGCTAATGGGCGCGCGCGTGTGCACATGCGCATAGGCACCTGCAATCGCGCACCAATAGGTCTGGATTGCCCGTTACTGGCAGGAGCTTCCTGACAACTATAAAAGTCAATGAAGAAGACCAGTATAAACTAGCCTTCAGTTTTGGGCATCAACAGTACTGCTGAGTGCATATGCCTTTCGGCTATCTTAATTATGGCCATGAATATGCTGTCTTCATGCACAAGGCTATGCCAGATGGCTTAGAGCGAGGAACATTGGCATACGTCGATGACATCCTCATCAAAAGTACAGTGTTATGACCAAGCACCTTACAGAACTCAGACATATCTGGGGCCAGTTAAAGATGGCCGGAGTGAAGTTATCCATTCAGAAAGCACAGTGGTGTCGCACCCGGGTAAATTTATTAGGCCATGAAGTTACCTCAGAAGGTTTAAATCCCCAGAAGAAAAAGGCTGAGGCAGTACTCAACTGTAAGGTCCCTACTAATCTTAAAGAATTTATTTAACTATTCGCATAAGTTCATTGACAATCACACAGAGATTAGAAAACCGTTGCTTCATCTGCTGATGAAAGACACCGAATGGTCATGGGGCAAGGAACAAGCAGACGCTGTGAAGGAACTGAAGGTATGACTCACACAGGCCCCCTGCCTTGCGTATCCAGAAGGAGGTAAACCCTTTTTTCTTAAGACAGGGTACACACAGGTGAGTATGAATTCTGTTCTTTACCAAAAACAAGAGAATGTCAGTAAGATTATCGCAAATGCCAGTAAAACATTGTCCTCTGTAGAGATGAAGTTTTCTGACTGCGAAAAAGCTTTATTTTCCACTGTCTGGGCATTACAGAATTTACGCAGTTATATTCAAGGTAAAAGAATTATAGTTGAGACCGCTCACCAGCCTTTACAGTATTTACAGAGTTAACGTATCAGGGATGGAAATGTGTCTAATAGCCGTATCACTGCTTGGACTTTGTCCTTGCAAGGGTGGCCCCTGGAAATTCGATACAAACAGAACAAGAAAAGTACAGTGGCCCAGGGCTTTGCTGAGCTGCATGATTGTTCCGCCCCCGATTCCTGCACAGGGACCACAGACGCTGACTTTTTAGAAGAACAACTGTTGTCTCCCTACAAGGCTTATGACGATGAATACTGTAAACAGTTGCCGTGTGTATATGTAGATGGTTGTGCCTATCATCATAAGGACAAAGAACAGCTCCAACTAGTGGCTGGTATCAGGATTATATGGACCCAAGGTGTAGCCCCAATCTCTGTGGGATACAAGCTTGGGCTGAAGAGCAGCCAAGTTGCTGAACTCGCTGCAATTCTGAAAGCTGTTGAGATGGGCATAGATTAACACCTTAAAGAATTTGCTATCACCGATTCAAATAATTTCAGGAATATTTTTGTTGAGTACCTTCCCCGATGGAAAAGGAACGACATGGTAAAAAGTAACCTCAAAACTGTCAAACATGGTAAGTTTTGTCAAATTGACCAATTGGTAAGGGAACACGAGATCACTCTGTATTTTAGGAAAACCAAGGGCCACTCCAAAGTCCTAGGTGAAGAAAAGGAAGGGAATGATGAGGCTGATTCCATAGCCAAAGAAGGGGCCCTAACAGGTGAGTTGCTAGACATAGATCATCTCTTAGGTTCAGTACAGTTGGAAGCTGTCACTAGACAACAAGCTAGGATGACTGATGATTCAAATGTATTGCAATGGTGTCATGAAAACCCCAGTGAAGATTTAATCACAGCCCAAAAAGAAGACCCAATAATTGGCTTACTTTATAACCATTTAGAACACCCAGACCAAAGTCCCCTTAGTCAAGAAAATTTTACTGGCAAGGAAGACGTACATATATTAATTAAATCCAAATCCCAGTTTACGCTGCATCAGGGATTGTTGATCCGCACCTCAAAAGGGGGTATCCAACAATGGGTAGTCCCCCTTCTATTCAGAGGTTTAATGCTACAGCATGCCCATAACGCTCCTACGTCCGGGCACCGCAGAGAAAAGATTACCTATGAGATCATTCAGAATTACGCCTACTGGCCTCATATGCTGCATGATGTGAAGGCATGCTTCGCACACCCATAGGGCACCCCTTCAGAAAAGGGGGATCTGCATGTCTCGATTAGACCTTCAAATGGATTTCATTGGACCTGTAACTAAAACTTAGTAGAATAGTAATGACTAAACTGTGGAAAATATTGGGCATAAAAAGGAAATTACATATCACCTATCGGCCCGCCTCTAGTGGTGGAGTAGAATGGTACAATCAGACAATTGTAAACATACTCAAGAAATTTAGTCAATGTCACCACAACTCAACAATACATAGAGGATTTATGGAAACACTTACAAAATGCATTCTCCTTTGCCCAGCGAAATATTAAGAGACCCGCAATTAGTGGTAGGACATACTATGATCTTAAGACCACCAAGAAGGAGTATGAAACTGGGAATAAGGTGTATATCTCTATAATTTCACAAGGAACCAGGTAAAGTAACAGAAAGCTTCTGCCGTCCTGGAGAGGTCCATTTAATATTGTTGACCTCCCCCCATGGCATATAAATTGTGTATTCCACGGAATGGTGAAATCAGAGAGAGATGGGTGCACATCAATCAATTATGTGCTTGCCATCCCAAGTCCCAATTACAGTTGTTGGACTAACCCACCTACTCCTCCTTGGTGATTGAAAGATCATGATTGGCATTTGGCAACCTCTAAATTAAAGATGAATTGAAAATGTTACCTCACCAGAATATCAATATCTTTCTATACCTATGTGATACTTAAACTGTCTATTCCCTTGCAGCATGCGTGAGCACAATGAGGTCCCTGTCACCATCCAAACCAGTGATCGGAAGTGATAATGACTGGGCACTAAAAGGGGGGGTCCTTTCCAAGTCAGGCCGGTCTCATCGCCCAACCAGGGCTTCCTCTGAAATCCTCATCCCGAAAATGCACCCTGAGTCATCTGAAACAACTGACAGAAAAGGCCCCCTGGTTCCCTACAAAGTTGCCATCTATCAGTGGAGGCTACAAACAAACATCTGATTATCGCCAAGTAATGGAGTGAATTCCATGCACATTTTCTATACATACCTGGAATGCAAAGGGGGATTTGTCATGGCCAGGATACATAAAAATTCATAATTTATGAAACACTCAGCCAAGGAGTCATCATACCAGGGGGAGCATCCCCCTCGCCAGAGAAAAGGTTGAGTGGATTATCCCCTCCAGTGGAGGATTAAGGTCAATATACAAACCTTATGTTGAAACAGAATAACCTGAACAATGGTGCCACTTTACACAAAACCAACCAACGATGGTCAAACTGGTATTTTGTGAGACCAGGATATCAAGACCTTTGATTAAGGAAAAGCCAGGGTAAATAACCCCATTGTTTCAAAGGGTGAGATTGTCTCTTCGGTAAGCACCCAGTGTTGACTCCCCAGTGTTTCCCCAGACAATGGCAGAAGACACCCCGGTAATTATACACCAGAAGGACAGCAATCACAAGTTGAAACAAAACCAAGAGTGTGTGTGTATGTGTGTGTGTATATACACTACCGTTCAAAAGTTTGGGGTCACCCAAACAATTTTGTGTTTTCCATGAAAAGTTACACTTATTCACCACCATACGTTGTGAAATGAATAGAAAATAGAGTCAAGACATTGACAAGGTTAGAAATAATGATTTGTATTTGAAAAAACATTGTTTTTAAATCAAACTTTGCTTTCATCAAAGAATCCTCCTTTTGCAGCAATTACAGCATTGCACACCTTTGGCATTTTAGCTGTTAATTTATTGAGGTAAGCTGGAGAAATTGCACCCCACGCTTCTAGAAGCAGCTCCCACAAGTTGGATTGGTTGGATGGGCACTTCTGGCGTACCATACGGTCAAGCTGCTCCCACAACAGCTCAATGGGGTTCAGATCTGGTGACTGTGCTGGCCACTCTATTACCGATAGAATACCAGCTGCCTGCTTCTGCTGTAAATAGTTCTTGCACAATTTGGAGGTGTGTTTAGGGTCATTGTCCTGTTGTAGGATGAAATTGGCTCCAATCAAGCGCTGTCCACTGGGTATGGCATGGCGTTGCAAAATGGAGTGATAGCCTTCCTTATTCAGAATCCCTTTTACCCTGTACAAAGCTCCCACCTTACCAGCACCAAAGCAACCCCAGACCATCACATTACCTCCACCATGCTTAACAGATGGCGTCAGGCATTCTTCCAGCATCTTTTCATTTGTTCTGCGTCTCACAAACGTTCTTCTTTGTGATCCAAACACCTCAAACTTGGATTCATCCATCCACAACACTTTTTTCCAGTCTTCCTCTGTCCAATGTCTGTGTTCTTTTGCCCATCTTAATCTTTTTCTTTTATTGGCCAGTCTCAGATATGGCTTTTTCTTTGCCACTCTGCCCTGAAGCCCAAAATCCCGCAGCCGCCTCTTCACTGTAGATGTTGACACTGGTGTTTTGCGGGTACTATTTAATGAAGATGCCAGTTGGGGACCTGTGAGGCGTCTGTTTCTCAAACTAGAGACTCTAATGTGCTTATCTTCTTGCTTAGTTGTGCAACGCAGCCTCCCACTTCTTTTTCTACTCTGGTTAGAGCCTGTTTGTGCTGTCCTCTGAAGGGAGTAGTACACACCGTTGTAGGAAATCTTCAATTTCTTTGCAATTTCTCGCATGGAATAGCCTTCATTTCTAAGAACAAGAATAGACTGTCGAGTTTCAGATGAAAGTTCTCTTTTTCTGGCCATTTTGAGCGTTTAATTGACCCCACAAATGTGATGCTCCAGAAACTCAATCTGCTCACAGGAAGGTCAGTTTTGTAGCTTCTGGAAGGAGCTAGACTGTTTTTAGATGTGTGAACATGATTGCACAAGGGTTTGCTAATCATCAATTAGCCTTCTGAGCCAATGAGCAAACACATTGTACCATTAGAACACTGGAGTGATAGTTGCTGGAAATGGGCCTCTATACACCTATGTAGATATTGCACCAAAAACTAGACATTTGCAGTTAGAATAGTCATTTACCACATTAGCAATGTATAGAGTATATTTGTTTAAAGTTAGGACTAGTTTAAAGTTAGCTTCATTTAAAAGTACAGTGCTTTTCCTTCAAAAATAAGGACATTTCAATGTGACCCCAAACTTTTGAACGGTAGTGTATATATATATATCTATATATATATAAACATGTGTGTATCTAGATATATGGATGTATAATATAATGATAAATTACAATGTTGCAACACATTTTGTAAGAAACAATGTGTTCTGTAGTCATTCATGTATTGGACAAGGATTTGGTACCAGTTTTTTAATGGTTAAAAGGTGGTGTTGGATTCCATAAATCTCTGTCAATCTTAATATATTTGGTTAGGTAGAAATTTCTTATAGCCAGCAAGGTATACGAGATGGGGACAGCAAATGACAGGGCATAAGGCAAGCAATCGCCACATTATATTAACATGAATCATATTAAAATACATTTCACAATAGCACTAGACATCATATTCTGATTACACCTTTACCATAATCACAGATGGGCGGGTGAGAATTAGGGCAGTTACCTCTCATATTTGGAACCAACCAATCAGGAGATGGTAAACATGAGGCGAGGTAACACAATTTGCATCTTACAAAAAGGAGACCGAGGACCACAGATCCACACGCTGACATACACCCTTTGGATGAACACAAGATTTGTAATAAGTGACCACTCCCCATCTCGTTGGACGTTGCTGTTAGGACAAGTCGAATATACATCCTTTCCCTTTAAACAGTGGTGAGATATTGACCAAATAAATATGAATCAACTTTTTCTTCCCAAAATTGTAAGAATCGTATTTTACTATTTATATTTTATTCTTATCAAGTACTGTTTGAAGGGTAGTTTATTATTTAATAATTTCCCACATTATTTGTCTTGCCGTGTGTGGGTGAAATTAAGATCAGCCTGTATTGCAACTAATTTAGCTATTGTGGTTCCAGGGAAATTATTTATTGCCCAATCTAATCTGGTAGCCCTGTTAAATTAAGACTTCTTTCAAATTGATAATATCTATCTATTGGCTCCTCAAGACATTTCTTGACTTTCTTCCAGCTGGAGAAAGGCAGAAAATTGTCTTACGAGCGGCAAGAGATATTGTGTTTTTGAATTTAAGGCGCGCTTAACCATACCCCTTTTAACAGTCGATTGGGGCTACCCCAGGGTTATTTGTCAAATATTAAGGAACATTTTTTTGTTGCGTTGTCTGTGGTAATGTGTATGAAATATTAATCACCAGAAATTCCCATTATTGTATGAAGTTGTATAATTATACTTGGAAATTGATAAAATGTATTTACTTATTAATTTGATTGGGAGATATTTATATATTGGTAAGAATTCCCCATAGAGTAACAAACTCAGGAAATTATTGTGGTATGTTATGGATTGTCTAAACAAAGTTCACATAATTTTTTTTATTAATTGCCGTAACTGAACTCTCAATATTTATTATCATTAAGATTCCATACCACACTCACAACAGGGTGCAATTAGGGCGGCTAAGATAGAACACAAAAGACATATAGGGGAGGAGAGCAAAAAAAAAATCCCAAGAAATCCTTTAAGTATATAAACACTAAAAAAGGAGGACAGACAATATTGGCCCCATAAAGAATGAGGAAGGAAATCTGGTTACAAAGGATGGAGAGATGGCAAAGGTATTAAATTTACTCTTTGGGAATCGGGTGGGGGCGGCTTCAGTAACCAAAACTGCAGTGTTTATCCTCATGGTTAACAGAGGACAGAATTAGAGATAGACTTGAAAAAATTAACATTAATAAGTCACCGGGACCAGATGGCCTGCACCCGAGGGTCCTTGGGGAACTCAGTCAAGTAATTGCCAGACCGTTGTTCCTAATTTTTACTGACAGTTTACTGACTGGAATGGTACCAGCTGACTGGAGAAAAGCCAATGTAGCACCAATATTTAAAAAAGAGAAAATTTGTTGAAAACTACCTATTTGGGGCCTGGAACCCAAGCCGCATCCCATATCAAACGAGAGAACAAAGAGAGAGGGTGCCCCAGGGATTTTATGGGTGAGCGCTGAAGCCAGACAGAGAAGTAGAAGGCATATATAAAAGAGTATTACAAAATGTATTAGTTTATAAGACATACAAAATTGCATATAAAGGTATTAAAATCACAAGACCAGTGGTTAACGTATGGTAATTTACAGCAAAAAAATTCTGAGTCATGAAATGGGCCTCATGGTAATAGGCCAATCAATATACATGGGTTCAGAGCTCCCAATATGTTTTGGAATATTTAAATTGTTAAATTCCTTCTTCAGGGACTGATTTGCATCACGCTGTAATGTCTAATGATACAATGGCAAGAAAAAAATATATGTCATGACATGTACAATTGATTTGGCTGAATTTTATATTTTTTTCTTGCCATTGTATCATTAGATACAATTTTAGATTTTTTAAAGCGGAAGCCCTACAGAATAAAAGGTGTTGCATTTTTTTTTGTCACACAGTATTTGCGCAGCAATTTTTTTTCCAAACTAAAATTTTTGGAAAAAATACACTTTTTTGAATGCACAAAAACACAATATATTGCCAAATTGTTTGGCAAAACATAAAAGATGAACTTACGCTGAGTAAATGGATACCAAACATGACATGATGCCCGTGCAGCAGCGACAAACTACGTACATTTTTAAAAGCCTTTAAAAACCTTTACAGGTTACCACTTTAGATTTAAAGAGGAGGTCTAGTGCTAGAATTACTCCCCTCAATCTGACGTTCGCGTTGATACCTCACATGCATGGTGCAATTGCGGTTTACATAAGACACAAATCAATGCTTGCGGTGTGATCATATGCTTTCACAATTTAAAAATTACTCTGTTTATATCAGGCGAAACCGAAGTGATAAAATGCTCATAGCTTCCAGTTTCATAGGCCATAGAGATGATTGGAGCCATTCCGGTCTCTGATCAGCTCTTCTCGGTGGGACAGGAGAGTCAGAGGGGGGACGTCCCCTCCCACTGCTTGAAAAAGCAATCTAGTGGCTAATTAGAAGCTAGGATTGCTTTTAAATGAAAGCTGACCCACAGACTGAAAAAAACAATACCAAGATGATGCCTACACCTGCAGGAATCATCTCGGTTCAACCACTCAACCAACAATGTCCTTGTTGGGCATAGTTTGTAATGTTCCTTTTTTTCATGCAGTCTGTGGGTTGAATGAAAAAAGAGAACCTAACAGATTCCTCCATTCACACCATTAGAATCGCCCTGCATCCACCCACTTCTAATAATGGGCATACATGCAGTCTTCTTTTTTTTTTCGTTTTGCCTGTGATTCCTCCATTCACATTGATCGGTTAACAATAAAACACAGTAACGGAACATTAACATAGATAAAACGACAACTATTTTTGGCTTTTTTCTACTGGGTTTTTTTTTACTTTTTTTGTAACTGTAAAAACTGTAAATGTTACAGGTTAGTGTCTCTCAGAATGCGTTTCCTGACTATCTAAAATCTTTCAAGACCCTGTGAATGTGTGCCCTAGACTGTGCCATGCTATACCCTATACTAATACTCCACTAGTTTGTGGCATCGAAGGAAACAGTCTTTGAGGCAGAAACCAGGCTGGCCAGGACAGGAGGGACAATAACGAGTGCCACGCCTAAATCTGCATCTACTACAGTCACAACATCTTTTTTTGGGGTGCTCTTTGGGTCGGGGTACCAGAGAGGACATCTGGAAAACGCCTATGCAGTCGACTCACTGCATCTGGATTGGGAATATGGGCTACAGCACCTTCTGGATACAAAAGGGCTGCAATAATCTCTTCCTGAAATTTTAGGAAGGATCCACTTTTTCCTGACGCTTTGTATAGTACAAAAGCGTTGAACATGGCCAATTGGAATAAATATACAGACACTTTCTTGTTCCAGCATCTGGCCTTACAGGAAATTAAGTATGGCGCCATCATCTGGTTGTTGAAGTCCACCCCTTCCATGTTAAAGTTGTAGTCGTGGGGCTTCTCAACAACACCAGTCGCTGTTGCAATTTGGATTGTCGTATATGCGTGAATGGAAAACAGGACTAAAACATCCAGTTTGTCTTTCCACTTCACTTCAACAATTCATTGGGGGTCATTAACTATAGCGCCGCTAATTAGTGCTAAAATGGTATTCACTATAGTGCTGGTAAAAATATACTCCCAAAATCAAATTTACTATAGTTCCCTTAAAACAAATAGCGCCCAAAACCTAATGCCGCGTACACACGATCGGAATTTTGGTCAGAAAAAGCTCTGATGGTTTTTCCGACAGAATTCCGACGGGATTTCGCTCAAGCTGTCTTGCATACACACGGTCACACCAAATTCCGACCGTCAAGAACGCAGTGACGTACAACACGTACGATGGGACTAGAAAAAGGAAGTTTAATACCCAGTGTGCCACCCTTTGGGCTCCTTCTGTTAATCTCGTGTTAGTAGAAGTTTGGTGAGAGACGATTCGCACTTTTCAGACTCATGCTTATTTACGATCGTTTTACTGCTGTTCAGTTTGTGCTTGTGTGTTTGTATCTGGTTTTCAGTGCGTGTAGTCAATTCGTATCTGTTTTTCAGTGTGTTCTTGTCCGCTCGTTTCTGATTTTCAGCTCGCTCTTCACAGGCCTTTCTGTTCTTCAGTGCTAGGGATGAGCCGAACACCCTCCGGTTCGGTTCGCACCAGAACCCGCGAACGGACCGCAAGTTCGCACGAACGTTAGAACCCCATTGACGTCTATGGGACTCGAACGTTCGAAATCAAAAGTGCTAATTTTAAAGGCTAATTTGCATGGTATTGTCCTAAAAAGGGTGTGGGGACCCGGGTCCTACCCCAGGGGACATGTATCAATGCAAAAAAAACTTTTAAAAACGGCCGTTTTTTTGGGAGCAGTGATTTTAATGATGCTTAAAGTAAAAAAAAAAAGTGAAATATTCCTTTAAATATCGTACCTGGGGGGTGTCTATAGTATGCCTGTAAAGTGACGCGTGTTTCCCATGTTTAGAACAGTCCCTGCACCAAATGTCATTTTTAAAGGAAAAAATCTAATTTAAAACTGCTTGCGGGTTTAATGTCATGTCGGGTCATGGCAATATGGATGAAAATCAGTGAGACAAACGGCATGGGTACCCCCCAGTCCATTACCAGGCCCTTTGGGTCTTGTATGGATATTAAGGGGAACCCCGCACCCAAATTAAAATAAGGAAAGGTCCCTATATACTCTGAACAGCAGTATACAGGCGGTGCAAACAAGACAGGGACTGTAGGTTTGTTGTTAAGTAGAATCTGTTTGTAATTTTGAACATTTTTAACGTGTTTAGCTCCAGCCAAAAAATCTTTTCTAAGCTTTTTGGAAAACATAGGGAAGGGTTATCACCCCTTTGACATTTGTTTTGCGTCTTTCCTCCTCTTCAGAAGATTTCACCTCACTTTTTTGTCCCAATGAAAAATGTTTTTTGAAAATTTGGGTTTTTTTGTGGAACAAGGATTGGAAAGCATCAGTGGAAAGGAGAAATTGTTTTCCCATATTAACTCTTACAGGAGAGAATTTCCCTTCCTAGGGGTAGATTTCATCTTACTTCCTGTTGTCTCCTTCCGTTTGCAAGTAGGAGTCGTTTGTAAGTTAGATGTTTGAAAGTAGGGTCCTGCCCTATATACTCAGCAGAAATTTGGGCCTTAGGTGTTGCTGTGGCCAAAACACTGTAAGCCCTCACAGGGCCCTGCTGTGAAATATTAGATCAAGAATTGTAATTACATGCCCCTGTTGAACAGGAGCTGAAAAATTAGGCCTTAGGCACTGGTGCTGGTGCCACAACACTGCAACCCCTCACAGACACTCTAGTTGGAACGCAGGAACGAGCCCTGCTGCAAAGTATTGCATCAAAAATTGTAATTACACGCCCCTGTTAGACAGGGGCAGAAAAATTGGGCCTTAGGCACTGGTGCTGGTGCCACAACACTGCAACCCCTCACAGACACTCTAGTTGGAATGCAGGAACGAGCCCTGCTGCAAAGTATTACATCAAAAATTGTAATTACACGCCCCTGTTAAACAGGGGCTGAAAAATTGTGCCTTAGGCACTGGTGGTGGCGCCCAGAACCAAAAATGTTCTTACAAGCTATCAGCGTGATGATTGAGGAGGAAGAGGATAATTACTCAGGGATAGTCACTCAGCATCAGCATAGGCAGTCTTTGAAGGGATCTGAAAAAAATTATTCAGTTACATCAGCATCAGGTGCTTGGTAGCTGGTGGTGATCCAAGACTGATTCATTTTTATGAAGGTCAGCCGATCGACCGAGTCAGTGGACAGACGCACCCTGTGATCGGTTACCACGCCTCCAGCAGCACTGAATGTGCGTTCCGAAAGAACGCTGGATGCAGGACAGGCCAGTAGCTCAATTGCATACTGTGCAAGCTCTGGCCAGTGATCCATCCTCAAGACCCAGTAACCCAGAGGATTTTCGGTGGGAAAGGTGTCCAAGTCTGATCTTGCCCCTAGGTATTCCTGCACCATGTAAAACAGACGCTGGCGATGGTTGCTGGAACCGATCATACCTTGGGGCTGCGGACCAAAAAATTGTCTGAACGCATCGGTCAGACGGCCACCTTCTCCACCGCTCCTTCTTTGACTGACCGAAGCCTCAGCAACACGTTGTCCAGAAACAGGAGTTTGTAACCTCCCAGTCTCTGGGAACGCGTTGCACAGACCTTTCTGCAAGGCCTCCCGAAGATGTTTCATCCTCTGCTCCCTCTGCGATGGCAAGATAAGGTCCGCAACCTTACCCTTGTAACGTGGATCAAGGAGGGTTGCCAGCCAGTATTGGTCCTTCTCCTTGATACCACGAATACGAGGATCCTTACGCAGGCTTTGCAGGATCAGGGAGGCCATGCAGCGTAGGTTTGCTGAGGCATTCGGTCCGGAGTCCTCTGGGTCACTAAGGACAACAACGTCCGCAGCCACCTCCTCCCAGCCACGTACAAGTCCATGTGTTCCTTGGGACTGATCCCTTAAAGACTGCTGATGCTGAGTGCCAGGCTCCACCTCCATACTGACACAATCTTCCTCCTCCTCCTCCTCCTCCTCCTTGTCCTCTTCCTGTGTGATCGGCGGGCACGCAGGAACACTGTCTGGATAAAGGGGGCCTTGAGAGCTAAGGAAGTCCTCCTCTTCCTGCCTCTGTTCTGCCTCAAGTGCCCTGTCCATTATTCCACGCAGCGTGTGCTCCAACAGGTGGACAAGGGGGACAGTGTCACTGATGCATGCACTGTCAGTGCTCACCATCCTCGTGGCCTCCTCGAATGGTGACAGGACAGTGCATGCATCCCTGATCATGGCCCACTGGCGTGGGGAAAAAAAACCAAGGTCCCCTGACCCTGTCCTGGTGCCATAGTCGCACAGGTACTCATTGATGGCCCTCTGCTGCGTGTGCAGCCGCTGCAGCATGGCCAATGTCGAGTTCCACCTGGTGGGCATGTCACAGATTAGGCGGTTCTTGGGCAGGTTAAACTCCTTTTGGAGGTCCGTCAGCCGAGCACTGGCATTATATGACCGGCGGAAATGGACACAGACTTTCCTGGCCTGCCTCAGGACATCCTGTAAGCCCGGGTACCTGCCCAAGAACCGCTGCACCACCAAGTTAAGGACGTGAGCCAAACAGGGCACATGGGTCAGTTGTCCCTGTCGGAGGGCAGAGAGGAGGTTGGTGCCATTGTCGCAAACCACCATTCCTGCCTTAAGTTGGCGTGGCGTCAACCACCTCTTAACCTGCCCCTGCAGAGCTGACAGAACCTCTGCCCCAGTGTGGCTCCTGTCCCCCAAGCACACCAGCTCAAGCACCGCATGGCATCTTTTGGCCTGCGTACTTGCGTAGCCCCTTGAACGCCTACGGAGCACCGCTGGTTCCGAGGAAGAGGCCATGGAGGAAGAAGAAGAGGAGGGGGTGGAGGAGAGAGGTGTGTCACAATCAGCATTTTGGAGGCGTGGTGGCGGAACAACCTCCAACACTACTGCACCTTGTCCTGCATCCTTCCCAGCTGCCAGCAGAGTCACCCAATGCGCCGTGAAACTTAAGTAACGTCCCTGTCCATGCCTGCTGGACCATGAGTCAGCGGTAATATGCACCTTACCGCTGACCGCCCTGTCCAGCGAGGCATGGACATTGCCTTCCACATGCCGGTAGAGAGCCGGAATCGCCTTCCGTGAGAAAAAGTGGCATTTGGGTACCTGCCACTGAGGAACCGCACATTCCACAAACTCACGGAAGGGGGCAGAGTCTACCAACTGAAAAGGCAGCAGTTGAAGTGCTAGCAATTTTGCCAAGCTAGCATTCAACCGCTGGGCATGTGGATGGCTGGGAGCGAACTTCTTTCGGCGGTGCAGCAGCTGGGGCAGGGAAATTTGCCTGGTACAATCTGACGTCGGTGTACCAAAAGCAGATTGCCCACAAGTACTTGGCTGTGACACACCTAATTCTACACCTTCATTCCTCTCACTGCAGGTCTCAGAGAGGACTGAAGGTCTAGTGGGGTTGGAAATCTCAGCTGATGAGGAGCAAGGAGAGATCCTCTTTGTTCTTTGGTGTGGGTCTTTTAGATATGCTTGCCAACGAACTGCATGGCAGGTCAACATATGTCTGGTCAAGCATGTGGTACCCAAGCGGGAGATGTTTTGGCCACGCGAGATACGCTTGAGACATATGTTGCAAATAGCAGCGGTGCGATCTGATGCACTCGTCTCAAAAAAGGCCCACACCAAAGAACTTTTTGAATAACGCGCAGAGACTGCAGCGCCCTGCACATGTGGAGCTTTGGGGTGTGATGCAGTCAATGTGCTGCCCTTAGGCTGGCCCCTGGAGGGCATCCTGCCTCGTTGGTGATGTGCCGCCTCCTCCTCCTCCTCCTCCTCCTCTCTCCTATCAGGCACCCACGTTGAGTCAGTGACCTCATCATCCCCTCCCTCCTCATCACTGGAGCAAACCTGGCAGTATGCTGCAGCAGGGGGAGCATGACTGCCAGATTGCTGTCCTTCTTGGGCACCCCCTCTGTCCGTGCTCATGTTACTGCCTTCATCGAGCTCAGTATCATCATCAGAGCCTTCCAAACGCTGGGCATCCTCCTGGAGCATGTACCCAACACTGTGGTCAAACAGTTCGAGGGAATCCTCAGGAGGACATGGTGGAGCTAGGGAAGGAGTCACTGATGACATTGAGCTGAGGGAAGAGGCCGCTGCTTTGCCAGACAAAGCACCCTGGGCATGGGTGAGAGAGGATGAGGAGGATGAGGACGGCTTGGTCATCCACTCGACCAAGTTTTCTGCATGTTGCGGCTCAACACGGCCAGCTGCCGAAAAAAAAACCAAGCGTGTCCCATGGCCACGGGCTGATGAGGATGCACCGTCTCCACGACCAGCACTAGACACAGAGCCTGCTTGCCCTCTCTTATTGGCTTGTGACTGTCTGCCTCTCCTTCTTGGCCTTCCAGACATACTAATGGCCTGTAGCTGCACTAAGCTGGGATAGAACACCTGTAATTTTCTTCAGGTAGCTTTATATACTGTAACCAGACAAGCCTGCCTGTCAGTAGGAAGATAACAGGAATGGATCTAGCTTAACACTGTGAGCAGGACGCACTGCACTAAATGTAAATAGCAGGAACGGATCTAGCTGAACACTGTGAGCAGGACGCACTGCACTAAATGTAAATAGCAGGAACGGATCTAGCTGAACACTGTGAGCAGGACGCACTGCACTAAATGTAAATAGCAGAAACGGATCTAGCTGAACACTGTGAGCAGGACGCACTGACTGCACTAAATGTAAATAGCAGGAACGGATCTAGCTGAACACTGTGAGCAGGACGCACTGCACTAAATGTAAATAGCAGGAACGGATCTAGCTGAACACTGTGAGCAGGACGCACTGACGCACTGACTGCACTAAATGTAAATAGCAGGAACGGATCTAGCTGAACACTGTGAGCAGGACGCACTGCACTAAATGTAAATAACAGGAACAGATCTAGCTGAACACTGTGAGCAGGACGCACTGCACTAAATGTAAATAGCAGGAACGGATCTAGCTGAACACTGTGAGCAGGACGCACTGACTGCACTAAATGTAAATAGCAGGAACAGATCTAGCTGAACACTGTGAGCAGGACGCACTGACTGCACTAAATGTAAATAGCAGGAACGGATCTAGCTGAACACTGTGAGCAGGACGCACTGACTGCACTAAATGTAAATAGCAGGAACGGATCTAGCTGAACACTGTGAGCAGGACGCACTGACTGCACTAAATGTAAATAGCAGGAACGGATCTAGCTGAACACTGTGAGCAGGACGCACTGCACTAAATGTAAATAGCAGGAACAGATCTAGCTGAACACTGTGAGCAGGACGCACTGCACTAAATGTAAATAGCAGGAACGGATCTAGCTGAACACTGTGAGCAGGACGCACTGACTGCACTAAATGTAAATAGCAGGAACAGATCTAGCTGAACACTGTGAGCAGGACGCACTGACTACACTAAATGTAAATAGCAGGAACAGATCTAGCTGAACACTGTGAGCAGGACGCACTGCACTAAATGTAAATAGCAGGAACAGATCTAGCTGAACACTGTGAGCAGGACGCACTGCACTAAATGTAAATAGCAGGAACGGATCTAGCTGAACACTGTGAGCAGGACGCACTGCACTAAATGTAAATAGCAGGAACGGATCTAGCTGAACACTGTGAGCAGGACGCACTGCACTAAATGTAAATAGCAGGAACAGATCTAGCTGAACACTGTGAGCAGGACGCACTGCACTAAATGTAAATAGCAGGAACAGATCTAGCTGAACACTGTGAGCAGGACGCACTGCACTAAATGTAAATAGCAGGAACGGATCTAGCTGAACACTGTGAGCAGGACGCACTGACTGCACTAAATGTAAATAGCAGGAACAGATCTAGCTGAACACTGTGAGCAGGACGCACTGACTACACTAAATGTAAATAGCAGGAACAGATCTAGCTGAACACTGTGAGCAGGACGCACTGCACTAAATGTAAATAGCAGGAACAGATCTAGCTGAACACTGTGAGCAGGACGCACTGCACTAAATGTAAATAGCAGGAACAGATCTAGCTGAACACTGTGAGCAGGACGCACTGCACTAAATGTAAATAGCAGGAACAGATCTAGCTGAACACTGTGAGCAGGACGCACTGCACTAAATGTAAATAGCAGGAACAGATCTAGCTGAACACTGTGAGCAGGACGCACTGCACTAAATGTAAATAGCAGGAACGGATCTAGCTGAACACTGTGAGCAGGACGCACTGACTGCACTAAATGTAAATAGCAGGAACAGATCTAGCTGAACACTGTGAGCAGGACGCACTGACTGCACTAAATGTAAATAGCAGGAACGGATCTAGCTGAACACTGTGAGCAGGACGCACTGCACTAAATGTAAATAGCAGGAACGGATCTAGCTGAACACTGTGAGCAGGACGCACTGACTGCACTAAATGTAAATAGCAGGAACAGATCTAGCTGAACACTGTGAGCAGGACGCACTGCACTAAATGTAAATAGCAGGAACGGATCTAGCTGAACACTGTGAGCAGGACGCACTGCACTAAATGTAAATAGCAGGAACAGATCTAGCTGAACACTGTGAGCAGGACGCACTGCACTAAATGTAAATAGCAGGAACAGATCTAGCTGAACACTGTGAGCAGGACGCACTGCACTAAATGTAAATAGCAGGAACGGATCTAGCTGAACACTGTGAGCAGGACGCACTGACTGCACTAAATGTAAATAGCAGGAACAGATCTAGCTGAACACTGTGAGCAGGACGCACTGACTACACTAAATGTAAATAGCAGGAACAGATCTAGCTGAACACTGTGAGCAGGACGCACTGCACTAAATGTAAATAGCAGGAACAGATCTAGCTGAACACTGTGAGCAGGACGCACTGCACTAAATGTAAATAGCAGGAACAGATCTAGCTGAACACTGTGAGCAGGACGCACTGCACTAAATGTAAATAGCAGGAACAGATCTAGCTGAACACTGTGAGCAGGACGCACTGCACTAAATGTAAATAGCAGGAACAGATCTAGCTGAACACTGTGAGCAGGACGCACTGCACTAAATGTAAATAGCAGGAACGGATCTAGCTGAACACTGTGAGCAGGACGCACTGACTGCACTAAATGTAAATAGCAGGAACAGATCTAGCTGAACACTGTGAGCAGGACGCACTGACTGCACTAAATGTAAATAGCAGGAACGGATCTAGCTGAACACTGTGAGCAGGACGCACTGACTGCACTAAATGTAAATAGCAGGAACGGATCTAGCTGAACACTGTGAGCAGGACGCACTGCACTAAATGTAAATAGCAGGAACAGATCTAGCCTAATCTAGCTAACTCAAATCAAATGACACTGTCTGTCTCTCTCTCTATCAGCACACCGGAACACACTACACAGGGCCGCCGTGCAGGCGGCCTTATATAGTGTGGGGCGTGTACTAAATCCCCTGAGCCATAATTGGCCAAAGCCACCCTGGCTTTGGCCAATTACAGCTCTCTCTACTGACGGCGCTGTGATTGGCCAAGCATGCGGGTCATAGTGCATGCTTGGCCAATCATCAGCCAGCAATGCACTGCGATGCCGCAGTGAATTATGGGCCGTGACGCGCCACACGAATTTGGCGCGAACGGCCCATAACGTTCGCAATTCGACGGACGGTCGAACAGCCGATGTTCGAGTCGAACATGGGTTCGACTCGAACACGAAGCTCATCCCTATTCAGTGCGTTCTGTTAGTTCGTTCTGACCAGCCGACCGTTTTGAAGCCATGTTGCGGTTACATACTCGTCGTAGAGTTCGAGCTGTGCGGGGGCTTGGTGTTGGGGTTCTTACTTTGACCCAAGCCCAGTCCATGAACAGGGTGGGGAGGAGTTCATGGACCAAGAATTGGTTACTCCAGCATGACCAATTCTCTCATATGCCTCTGCTGCGTGAGATCCAGGAGAATAACTCTGATGATTTCAGCAATTTTCTCCGGATGACGGACCCCATTTTTCAACATTTGTTGGCTTTGCTCACCCCTTATATTAGCAGGTAGGACACCTGCATGCGGCAAGCCATCACTCCCGAGCAGAGGCTAGTCTCCACCTTGCGGTACTTGGCGACGAGGAGAAGTCTACAGGGCCTCAAGTTCTCTACAGGCATCTCCCCCCAGGCTCTGGGGATCATTATTCCAGAGACCTGTTCTGCCATCATTCAGGTCCTGCAGGAGGACTATATTAGGGTAAGTTTTATCATTTAACATCACATTATATGTATTTAATGTATGCTAATGTTTTGTATTTCTTTCATCATTCCATAATTACCCTGATTGTAATATGCTGTGAATGTCCCCTTTGTCCTCATGCATGTTTGAATCTTTTAATGCTCCTTTTTTGGCCTACATGCATATTTGCCTACGCTAACCTCCCCAGCATGCTATCCTGGGCCCATACACACCTAGCCTAGTCACTTAAACAATGTATTTTGTCAGCTCCATAGTAGTGCTTTACCCTAAACACCCCCTATAATGTGTACAAATGTTATTGTTGTCCTTAAATTCATGCAGAGTGTCAGAGGCTTTTTTTGGCCTCACAAACTCATTTAGAACCCTCCCCCCCTAAAATTATGACAATGGGCCATCAGGGGGAGTGAGGAATCTGATAGGTGGACCTTATTTTTCTGTCTTTAAATACTCCTTAAAATAAATGTTATACTGATGTTGGCCAAGAATGTTTGTGTCTCATCTGCTTGCAATGTTTATGTGCAAAACTACTAATTTTGTTTTCTGTCCTCCACAGTTTCCTTCAACGCCACAGGAATGGCAGACTGTGGCATCCCACTTTGCCCGTCGATGGGACTTTCCCAAATGCGGAGGGGCAATAGATGGGAAACACGTCCACATCATCCCACCACCCCATTCGTTGGTCATACTATTTTAACTATAAGGGGTTTCATAGTATCGTGTTGATGGTGGTGGTGTTGGTGACATACGAGTTTCTCTATGTGGACGTGGGGAAGAATGGCCAGATGTTGGATGGTGGAGTCTTTGCCCAGACCAAGTTCTATGGACATCTCCAGAGCGGTGGCTTGGGATTGCCACCTGCAGAAGAGAACGTCGAAGGACTTCCATTTGTTTTTATTGCTGATGAAGCATTTGGTCTGGCCAGTCACGTGATGAGGCCATTCCCCCAGAGGACCCTCACCCCGGAGAAGAGGGTTTTTAATTACCGGCTGGCCAGAGCCCAAAGAGTCCTGGAGAACACCTTTGGGATAATGGCCAGCCGGTTCCGCCTATTTCTAACGGCAATCAACCTGGCGGAGTACAAACTGAATTACATTGTTTTATGCTGCTGCATCCTGCACAACTTTTTAAAAATGCTCCAAATTATATAGCCTCAGTTGGGCCTGAGGCCGGACTTCGGGAACCAACAATGACGGCCCTGGAAGCTGTCCGTCCTGGCTTGCCCCCCCATAGCGCCCGTGAAGTGCGTGAAAAATATGTGGAAAATTGTACGGGTAGGGGGGCCATTGCTATGCCAGCTAATTTGTAAATAGTTAGTCAGGTTAAAAAAAGACACAAGTCCATCCAGTTCAACCATAAAAAAAAACTAAAAAAAAAAAATTATATCGTACAATCCAATAGACCCAATTCTATACCCACAGTTGATCCAGAGGAAGTCAAAAAACCCCAGCAGAGCATGCTCCAATTTGCTACAGCAGGGGAAAAAATTCCTTCCTGATCCCCCAAGAGGCAATCGGATTTTCCCCGGATCAACTTTACCTATAAATGCTAGTACCCAGTTATATTATGTACATTTAGGAAAGTATCCAGGCCTTTCTTAAAGCAATCTACTGAGCTGGCCAGAACCACCTCTGGCGGGAGTCTATACCACATTTTCACAGTTCTTACTGTGAAGAAACCTTTCCGTATTTGGAGATGAAATCTCTTTTCCTCCAGTGGTAAAGAGTGCCCCCTTGTCCTCTGTGCTGACCGTAAAGTGAATAACTCAACACCAAGTTCACTATATGGACCCCTTATATAGTTGAACATGTTGATCATATCCCCCCTTATTCTGCTCTTCTCGAAAGTGAGTAAATTCAGTTCCTCTAATCTTTCCTCGTAGCTGAGCTCCCCCATGCCTCTTATCAGTTTGGTTGCCCTTCTCTGCACTTTCTCCAGTTCCCCGATATGGTGCCCAAAACTGAACTGCAAATTCCAGATGAGGTCTTACTAATGATTTGAACAGGGGCATTTTTTGAAATAAACAAAAAATTGATATGATAAAATCTTGATTTGGATTTACTGCTCGTGTTTTTGTTAGTTCTGTCTCCTAGGTTCTCCTAGTGCACTTGTAGTGCCAAGTGGTTTTCACATTTTTTAAATAACACCCATTGTCACTGTAAACACCAACTTATTACAAAAAGTGTTATTGAGCATTGAAAGAAGAAATCACACATTGTTGAGTAGAAAGCCTTTTACTCCGTGCACATTCACATGTGTGTTTTATAAAACATTTGGTGGTAAAAAAAACATCTTTTTTTTTCAAAGTTTTACCTTGAAATTTTTGAAAAAATACAGAAACAGGCATGTTTCCAAACATAACATACACAACTCTGGAACTCAACATTGCAAAAAAGAAGGCAATATCAGAGATTTTATAGTGTGAAAAAGGTCTTGATCTTGCCTTCATCAGATGGGGTGAAGTCACCCCTGTAAAAGCCAAATTTAGAAAATGCACACAAATTGTGAGTCAAAATGAGGATTTCCTTTCTAAACCCATACCTAATGTCAACATGTGCTATCTCCCATCATGGGGGATCAATGGACGTGTTTTGGGGGTGCAACCACTTCCTCTCACCTACTAGAGTTGGGAGGAAGGGGTTGCACCCACAAAACGCGTACATTGAAATCCCCTGATGGCAGATAGCACATGTCGACACACTGTGTGCATCTTCCAAATTTGGCTTTTAAACTGTATTAAAACTTTAGATAAAATTTTTATACAAAAATTTTTTTTAAAAATCCAGGATTTAGATTCTCCCTAGTACATCAATCATGTTCTTCAGTCTTTGTTCAATCCTATTGTTTTTTCCTTGATACGGTCCAAATCACGACTACAAAACATGATTTCTTGGATAAGCCATTGTGCACTGTCACTGGTGAAATGACTCGATTTTGGTACCACAACCTGAACATCACCTAAAATTAAAATACACACCATGTATTAAAAATATGCAGGCATACATCTATTACCTGAATCTGTGGTGTCCGACACTGATCTGTTGTGGTGCCAAATTCAAGCACTTCTTCCACCTCTCCTTCCTCCACATCCTGAGGTACCACAATACTCTGCTCCTCTTCTTCATGAGGTGTGGTGTTGCTGGTGTCCTCCGACGGAGCTAGTCTTTTCTCCCCTATGAGAATGAAACAAAAGGTATACTTAGCACACAGATATTTGTGGACAGAAATATGAATGTGAAACAATGCTTGGAAGTGGTGTACAATTGTCTGTTTGGGCAGAGTTCCAAGTTGAAGACATGATTAATTCCCTTAACCAAGCTGGAATACTGTCATGAAAAGGTTCACCCGTTGATGGCGCCGTCGGTCTCTTGGATCGCAGTACCAGTGTCCACCAGGGGGTTTCTTCCATCACCCAGGACCTGTAATAAGAGGATTCACCTGCTGGTGGCACTGTTGCATCCTTGGGCTGTAGTACCAGTGTCCACCAACGGGTGTACTCCGGCAGTATGGAGCAGACAGCACCTTCTGCGCTCAGGTGTAACGTGAGGGCAATTACTGCAGGCTGATAAATACCTGGCAAGCCCTCACATGCTTGCCTTGGTGTCTCTCTCCCTGCATTCTGACCGTGCTGCCTATTATTTTGACCTTGAGCCTGCATCCGCCCTGTCCTGACCTGACCTGATCTGATCTGATCTGATCCAATCCCTATCCCGAGCCCTTCCTGGTCCTGTCCCTTCTGTTCCTGGTTACCTTGGATCCCTGCCCTGTATCCCATCCATCCTCTCCTTGTCCTGTTGGTTTCCCGTCCTTACCATCTGCTGATCTCCCGGTGTATGACCTTGGCCTGGCTTCTGTTTACGGTTCCGGTATCTCCCATTTTACTGTATATACTGTTTTGTTGTTTATGGGTCTTGTGGTTGGTTGTGCGCTGTTATATTCACTCATCTGTCACTTATGTAAATAAATACCATTTTTATTCACTTATATACGTTTCTGGTTTCTTCTGTGCAGTCCACACAGTCTGGTTTACTAATTCCCTGACAGTACACCAAGGCCATCCCTACCAGACGTGGCTGCACTGAGGAATCACCCTGTTTTGTTGGATGTATTAAGATGAATTTAAATGAAATTACCTATTATGCCGCGTACACACGGTCGGATTTTTCGTCTACAAAAGTCCGACAGCCTGTCCGACAGACTTTCGACAGACTTTTGGCGGACTTTTGGCGGACTTGCGGCAGACTTCCTTACGAGCGGACTTGCCTACAAACGATCACACAAAAGTCCGACGGATTCGCATGATGACGTACACCAGACTAAAATAAGGGCATTGATAGCCAGTAGCCAATAGCTGCCCTAGCGTGGGTTTTTGCCCGTCGGACTAGCACACAGACAAGCGGATTTCTGGGTCCGGCGTAGTTACGACGTAAAGATTTGAAGCATGTTTCAAATCTAAAGTCCGTCAGATTTGAGGCTGGAAAAGTCAGCTGAAAGTCCGCTGAAAGTCCGGGGAAGCCCACACATGATCGGATTGTCAGCCAGCTTTAGTCCGTCGGCGTCCGTCGGACTTTTGTAGACGAAAAGTCCGACCGTGTGTACGCGGCATTATTCTCTGCTAGCGGAAGAGGATGGCGAATATTGCCGCCAGATTTTAAAAGATTGGACCAGTGACCAGCTGATGGAAACTATCCGATCAGATAATTCCCTAGTGGATCAGGTTACATGTCTTTTGAAGATGTTCAGCCCCTGATACGGTTATGTGCAAAACCAGCCCTGTCATGTTTTCCCAAAGGAAGCGTTGATTTTTCTACCTCCTTCAATTATGGCCAAGTTGAATCCCTGGTATGGTTATTAGAGGATGATCCAGCCTTTTTCATGGAATGTTATGCCTCTTGTTCACAGCAGGTATTGTCTGATTGCATCCATTCAGTGTAATCGCTGGTTAGTCAGGCTGTGTGCGAATCAATGTTTGTTCAACCTGTGCTACAGGCATGGTCAGATCTCCTTTATTTAGCCAAGCCACAACAACCCAGCCCTGCCATTAATCACCTACCTTCCCAAGAATCTATTCCCCTGTTGCTCATGGCAACCTCAGCTACAGCCCAGTATACACAGCTTTCCACCAAGTATTATTACCCAGTCTCTACTCACTGCACCTATCCTGCTTTCAATCCACCTGCCTCTTCTCCTCCACCTGTAACAATCCCACAAAACCCTCCTCCAGCCACTGTTCCTTGGTCTTCTTTTTGCCCAACTACTTTCTTTTCTTACAGCCCTGCACCTACGTACAAAGCTGCAGTGGCTAAAACAAAAAAGAAACGAAAGTTCTTTCCGACCCACACAATCCAGCCAGTAAACCAACCTGCCTCCACACCAACCAACCTATTCCAGCCTGCGTTCACGCGAGTTGAACCTGATGACCCACCTAAGTCTGCCAATCCAGTGCCTGCTACCTAGTCTGACGCCCCAGTGCCTGCTATCCAGTCTGATGCCCCAGTGCCTGCTACCCAGTCTGATGTCCCAGTGCCTGCTACCCAGTCTGACGTCCCAGTGCCTGCTACCCAGTCTGACATCCCAGTGCCTGCTACCCAGTCTGACGTTCCAGTGCCTGCTACCCAGTCTGATGCTGTTTTGCCTGATGTGCCAGCGCCTGTGTCTGCTGTCCAGTCTGCAGTTCCAGTACCTGCTGCCCGGTCTGATGTCTTGGTGCCCGCTTCCCAGTCTGATGTGCCCACTTCCCAGTCTGATGTGCCGGCTTTCCAGCCTGATGTGCCCGCTTTCCAGTCTGATGTGCCTGCCTTCCAGCCTGATGTCTTGGTGCCTGCCTTCCAGCCTGATGTGCCTGCCTTCCAGCCTGATGTGCCTGCCTTCCAGCCTGATGTGCCTGCTTTCCAGCCTAATGTGCCCGCCTTCCAGCCTGATGTGCCCACCTTCCAGCCTGATGTGCCTGCCTTCCAGCCTG
Source organism: Lithobates clamitans (assembly GCA_037952925.1). Classification (NCBI taxonomy): domain Eukaryota; kingdom Metazoa; phylum Chordata; class Amphibia; order Anura; family Ranidae; genus Lithobates; species Lithobates clamitans. The sequence goes on from JBBGZY010001967.1 coordinate 628,292, forward strand.
ATGTGCCCCCTTTCCAGCCTGATGTGCCTGCCTTCCAGCCTGATGTGCCCGCTTTCCAGCCTGATGTGCCCGCCTTCCAGCCTGATGTGCCCGCCTTCCAGCCTAATGTGCCCGCCTTCCAGCCTAATGTGCCCGCCTTCCAGCCTGATGTGCCTGCCTTCCAGCAAATCATGCATTAGTTACGTATAATCTCATTTAGCCATCTTTAGGGTAAGTCCTGATTTTTATAGCTACTATATATAACTATTTAATTATTAATTTTCATTTCTTCATGAATATGCGCATACTCAATGTTATCCCATTGCCTATCCCATTTCTAAACCTATGCTTATATAAATTCTATTATTCCCATCATTATTCTTACTTTTATTTTTATTTTTATTTTCATTTTCATTTTATCTATTTTATTTTTTGTATGTATTATTTTTTGTATGTATTTTTTACTTTTATTTTTATTTTATTTTTTTTTTATTATTTTTTTTTTATTTTATTTTTATTTTCATCTTTTTATTCATTTATTTTTATTTTTAATTTTATTTTTATCTTTATTTTTATCTTTATTTTTATTTTTATTATATTTATTTTTATTATTTTTTCCAACAATTCCCCATTTACATACAACTTTCTCTCTCTCTCTCTCTCTCTCTCTCTCTATATATATATATATATATATATATATATATTTTTTTTTTTTTTTTTTTTTTTCTATATATTTTTTATATAATTTCTATCACTTAATCTCTCTACCGATCTAATATATTAATTTTTACTTTCCTAACCATACAACAATTTATTTTATTTTTCCATCATCATTATTAGTAACACTCCCATTATTAGTAATTTTTAGTAATAATATAATTTCAGTTTATTATCTTTATTTGTATTTGCATGTTTATCATCATTCACACACTATTCTTTTCCCTTCTTCTTTCTTTCCTATTTTTCATTCTTTTCATTTCCAAGCATATCAGGTATCTCATCTACACCATTTCATTAACCTCCTCATTTAACATGTCAGCACGTTGCTGTAGCACACAGCTTTAAGCCTGAGTTTGATAGATGTTTTTTCCCTCCAATCAAGGCCCGTTTTAGACTATATTAGTTTTGACCAATCACAGGTCACGTTAGGCCTGAGGAAGGAGCGTAGCTCCGCAAACGCGTCGCCTATCAGTCTACCAATCAGTCTACCCCTGCACGGACCCGGAAGTGACCCTGTCCCCCGGATCGAAAACAGTGCGTTCCAGCGGCAGGACACAGCAAACATCCAGCAGCGCAGCCTGTCATATGAAACAGAACGCCACCGTATGATGTGACTGGACAACTTATTTGGGACACCTGGCACTATCAACTTTATTCTACACGCCTGTTTACATGTACCTTTGTGAGTACTTGATTTTAAAGATATATTAAATTCATTTCTAATACTGCACTTAGAGTGGCGCCATTGTTGTTCTTCTCCTTCAGCACCCAGAGGATTGCTTCATCCTAATCTACAGGGCTGCCTTCTACAGTTGCTTCTTATGGACTATAATTTAGTTTAATTTAGTTTTGTTTGGACTTTAGCAGCTCAGAGTCTGCTTGTTGTATTATTACAGTTTCATTTTTTACTATTAATTTTTACTATTAATTCTTAATCATAGTTATGTAACTACCTTTCAGTATTTATCCTCTCTCTAATAGAGCAATATATATGTGTTTTTGGGGTTCTAACTTTTTCAAATTGGTTGATTGTAGCGCTCACATGTACATGTTGTATACTGCCTTCCAGCCGTGCCTGCCTCTCAGCCTGATGTGCCTGCCTTCCAGCCTGATGTGCCCGCTTTCTAGACATGTGCATTCGTTTTCATCCGAATGCATTTTTGTCCGAATTTCAGGTATTTTCATTATCGTTTTAACAAACGATAACGAAAGTGCAGAGTCCAAAAAACGAAAGATCCGATATAAACAAATGCTTTATTTTCGTTTTCGTTGCTACAACAGTTCGATATAGATAGGAGATTCGACATGATTCTGACAATAACAATCTGTTGAATGTTATTGTTCGATATAGATAGGAGATTCGACATGATTCTGACAATAACAATCTGTTGAATGTTATTGGCTGATTGTAACCAAAGAGGAGGGGCAGTAAAATAGCTAGAACTAACACACCTACAACGAACTTACTTTCATTTACGATTATGGTGTCTGTTGAAAGTTCTAAGAAGATTCGACGGAGCAGCTAAACTATACGGCATCGTACAGTTTAGCTGCTCCGTCGAATCTTCTTTGAACATTCGACAGGCACCATAAGCCTTCATTGACAGATTCGACCTTAATTCATTTGGATTTTCGGACGAATGCAAGTCTTTAACGAAAAACTAAATAAAGAAAAACGAATTTCGGGAGTAGCTAAATTTATTTTTCAGACGAAAACGAAATTCGGAAACCGCTGTCTACCGCTTTCCAGCCTGATGTACCTGTGCTTGCCTTCCAGCCTGATGTGCCTGCCTTCCAGCCTGATGTGCCTGCCTTCCAGCCTGATGTGCCCACTTTCCAGCCTAATGTGCCTGTGCATGCCTTACAGCCTGATGTGCCTGTGCCTGCTTTCCAGCCTGATGTGCCTGCCTTCCAGCCTGATGTGCCCGCTTTCCAGTCTGATGTACCCACCTTCCAGCCTGATGACTTGGTGCCTGCCTTCCAGCTTTATGTCTCCGCTTCCCAGTCTGATGTGCCCGCTTCTCAGTATGATGTGTCCGCTTTCCAGTCTGATATCCTGGTACCTGCCTTCCAGCCTGATGTCGCGTTGCCTGCAATCCAGCCTGATGTCTTGAATTTGGAATCTCAGCCTGAAGTTTTGGTGCCCGTGTCTTAGCCTGAAGTTTTGGTGCCCGTGTCTCAGCCTGCTGAACCGGTGCCCGTTACCCAGTCTGCTGAACCGGTGCCCATTACCCAGTCTGCTGAACAGGTGCCCGTTACCCAGTCTGCTAAACCGGAGTCCGTCACTCGGCCTGTTAAGTCAGTACCCATTATTCGGCTTGCCGGACCAGTGCCCGGTGTCCAGCTCGCTGAGCCAGGGCCCGTTACCCAGCTTGCTGAGCCAAGGCCTGTGATCCAGCCTGCCCTACAGTGCTCGCTGTTCGGCCTAATGTTCCAGAGCCTGCTGCCCAGCTCGAGGACCCGGAGCCTGCTGCCTGCTCTGATGTGCCCGCTGCCTGCTCTGATGTGCCTGCTCTGATGTGCCCGCTGTCTGCTCTGATGTGCCCGCTGTCTGCTCTGATGTGCCCTCTGTCTGCTCTGATGTGCCTTCTTTCCGGTTTGATGTATCCACTACCCAGTCTAAAGTACCCGATGCCCAGCCGGATGTGCCCTCATCCGTTGTTTGGTGTGAGGCCATTAACTTTGGACAATTTAATTTAGTTGGAGCGTCTGGAGGCCGCTCCTTTGAGGGGGGTACTGTCATGAAAAGGTTCACCCGTTGATGGCGCTGACGGTCACTTGAATCGCAGTACCAGTGTCCACCAGCGGGTGTCTTCCATCACCCAGGACCTGTAATAAGAGGATTTACCTGCTGCTGGCACTGTTGCATCCTTGGGCTGTAGTACCAGTGTCCACCAATGGGTGTATTCCGGCAGTATGGAGCAGACAGCACCTGCTGCGCTCAGGTGTAACGTGAGGGAAATTACTGCAGGCTGATAAATACCCGGCAAGCCCTCACATGCTTGCCTTGGTGTCTCTCTGTTTGCATTCTGACCTTGCTGCCTGTTATTTTGACCTTGAGCCTGCATCCGCCCTGTCCTGACCTGACCTGATCTGATCCAATTCCTATACCGAGCCCTTCCTGGTCCTGTCTCTTCTGTTCCTGGTTACCTTGGATCCCTGCCCTGTATCCCATCCATCCTCTCCCTGTCCTGTTGGTTTCCCGTCCTTACCATCTGCTGATCTCCCGGTGTATGACCTTGGCCTGGCTTCTGTTTACGGCTCCGGTATCTTCCATTTTATTTTACATACTGTTTTGTTGTTTGTGGGTCTTGTGGTTGGTTGTGCACTGTTATATTCACTTATCTGTCACTTATGTAAATAAACACCATTTTATTCACTTATATACGTTTCTGGTTTCTTCTGTGCCTCCTCGTTACTGCTATTAAGCACCTGCTGTGTCTCCGCCATGTTCCTCTCCCACTGCGACGAAAGAGACGGGGCAGGGAATATTCTAGAAAGAACGTCAGGGGCGGGCAACGCGGGTGAAGTTTCACGCATGCGTAGTGTATATAAAGCATAACACGCGTGCGTCATACGTACGATCTGTGAGCGGAGGAAGGTTATAACGAAGGTACAATTTTAAGTTGGTGCATCAGTGGCCTATACTGCTTATAGATTGAGGCCTATATTGGGTCAAGATTAGGAGAGTTTAGCCTGACATTAGGGTTTGTCTTGTGTTGTGTCTTGCAGAGAAAATGGATCTATTTAATGATGAGGACTTTATTCCCATATTTATTGATATGTACAGGGAGCTGCCCTGCCTGTGGCAGGTAAACCACCCCTTTAATAACAATAAACCAAAGAGGAGGGCAGCGCTGGATCAATTGGTGGAATTTGTGAAGCCGGTGATCCCCACGGCAGACATCCCCTATTTGAAGGCCCTAACTGGTGGCATGAGGAGCACTTATAATAGGGAGCTCAAGAAGGTCGAGGATTTCCTGAGATCAGGTGCTGCAGCAGATGACATTTATGTACCCAGGCTGTGGTACTATGACAGACTGCATTTTCTGGCAGGCCAGAATGAACCCAGGCCAGCACTCTCCAGTCTTCCTTCCACACTTCCTTCCTCCCCAGCTGAGGCTTCTGATGTCCAACCTGGGTCTTCCAGGCAGCAACATGTGGAGGAGCCCAGCTTGAGCCAGGTATAGCATTCTTCAATATATTTCTGGTTGTCAAATTAATGATGTTAAATATATGCTAATTTTGATTACTAATTTCTGATTTTACAAAGTGTTTTACATATCAATAGACAGTAGTGGCCGCAAATGATTGGGACAAGAATGAAAAATGCTGGGGTCAGAATGATAGTCTTTTCTATTTATTAACAATAAATTTGCAACAGTCATGAGATGAAAATTGTGTGTGATTGATGAACCAAAAACTAAAAATATGTCCCTATTTTATATACAGGAAAGCCTCATCCAGGCCGTGGAAAGTGGCAGCCAGGAGGTGGCCGGGCCCAGTAGCCTGCCAGAATCTCAGGTCCCTCCCCTCCACCTTCCACCAAAAAGTGTCAGGAAGAGGAGTAACGTGAAGGAGACAGCAATTGCCTATTTCTGAAGGCTACTGCGGCCCTCAGAACCCCCCACAGTGTTCAAGAGGACTTTGCATACATTACAGCCTGCACAATTCTGGAAATGGAGGAGGGCCAACGCCTCTTATGTGAGGAAGTAATTTTACAAGCCTTAAATAAGGGTTTGAGGGGCCAACTTAAAAGTCAAAGCCACATTTGTGAGGTGAACCATGGTCCTCCTCCTCCAGGTCCTCCTCCTCCTGCTCCTCCACCACCTGCCACACCTTCAACACCACAGCCACAGCCTGGAAGAAAGCGTCTAAGGAAGACCAGAGAGTGATGGCCTGGGTTCAGTCTGGTCTGGCAAAAGATGCACGCTGTGGTATTACCACAGCCTTGGGACAGATATGTCATCTGCTGCTGTTCCTAATCTCTTGTAGTCCTGGACCGGATTGTGCTCACTATTATAAGGACTCCTCAGGCCACCAATTTTGACTATAAAGTTATTGATGTCTGCCCTGGGGTACAAAGGCTTGGCAAATTTCACCCTTTTCTCCAGCGTTGCCTTCCTCTTTATTTTGTTATGACCCAGAATAACTGAATATTTAATTTTCAGAAATATTTGCCTATTGCCTATGTGTTTTACTTCAAAAAGGACAGTTTGTGAGTAGGCATGTACATTTAAAAAATACAATGTCAAATTAACAAGGGACACCAACCAACCTCCTTGAGATTTACAAATACAATAATGGTTGTGGAAACGTGACATACAAAAAAAAATGGAGATCACTATAAAATAATTTAAAAAAAAACAAAAAAAACAACAGGAGATCTTGATGAAAAAAACAAAAATATGACTATAAAAATTAATTCTAAACATTATTAGGGAGATATGGCTTGAAAAACAAAAAAGATTATTCAGGAGATCACGAGAAATAATAAAGAAATCAGTTTGTGAGAACTCTGTGTGAATATGAGCAGCAAAACAACTTCATTCTTCTAGCATTATAAAGAAGAAGAGAATGCGCTGCATTGAAAGATTTAAAAAATTTGTAGTGTGACAAATGTGCCATCTCCATTACGAACGGTCGTTTTACCAGACTGAGCGGCTCCATCTCGTACTTGATTCTGAGCATACGTTTTTTTTGCGCATCAGAATTGCATACACACGAACGGAATTTCCGATAGAAACTTTTTCCGTCTGAAAAATTGAGAACATGCTCTTAATCTTTTGCTGGCGGAAATTCGGCCAAGCAAAAGTCCCATGGAACATACACACGGTCGCATTTTCTGACCAAAAGCTCTCATCGGTTTTTGCTGGCCGAAGTTCCGATCGTTCCGATCGGCATAACTCATAAAACCTGGAATAGTGCACATGGAAATAATGTTTAGAGCATGATATATTTGCCTAAATGGTACTAAAATATGCGGTATATTGTTTAAAGATAATCTGCTTTCAAACTGTGTGAAAAAGTGATTTCTACACTGAATTATCTTTAAAAGTCTGAGAAGAGATAAATTCCCCATCTCTGTACAACTAGGTGCCAACACAACTGAGCATGCTCAGACCTGCAAATAGCTCTCATTTTAGCGCCAATGTCTTTTTTACAGGGCACTAAAGTAAATACCACAATGAGCACAGTGTTAAAGAGCGTTTTTTTGGGGTGAAAATCTGCGCTATTATAGTCCAATGCAGGTTTTAGCCATTGATTCTAATTGTAACTTCCCCAAATAAATCCTTTTTAATGTTGAGATGAATTGTATCTTTCTCTGAAATTTCTCTTGCAACATTGTTGCTTCTACTTAATCTATTTTGTTCTTAACCACCTCCCGTCCACGCTATAGCCGAAAGACGGCTACAGCGAAGAACCTAATTTTCTGGGAGGTCGTCCATGGAATGGTAGTGTGAGGAGAAGAAAAAAGGCCAATCACTGGTGGCTGTGAGAGGGACATTAGTCCCAATCGTGGAAAGCCTCTGCATTTCTTCTGTGCCCACCTGTGCCACCTACCAGTGCCACCTACCAGTGCCCACAGTGCCACCCTTCAATGTCACCAATCAGTGCTTTATCACCAGTGCTGCCTATCAATACCACCTACCAGTGCCCATCAGTGCCCATCAGTGACATCCATCGGTGCCACCCATCAGTGCCTATCAATGTCGCCTTTTCTGTGCCCATCACTGTGTATATAGATATAATAATAATATAGAGGTAATAGTAACTGTAAGCGCAAGTACAACAATGCATACAATACTTGGGATGTATGGGCTAGCTAGGCATTTAGTCCATAGCTATGGTACTGGCAATCCAGGGGTTAAGTCGGTATCTGACAGTTCAGAGTATATAAACACTGGTATAGTGGCTGATCTGAAAGGCGGCTGCTGTCCTCAGAGAGCTGGCTCTGTGGTAGGCAAGAAAGGGGTAAAGAAGGGAAGCGCAACCTGAGTGCAGTATTAGTATGTACTTTAATGACCCATCGTATGGTAAACACTTACAGGAAAGACATAGATAAAAAGCTCATCTGTGGCTGGGTGGTCCGTGATGGTTTCCTTGAGTCCTGATCCAGGTGGTGCTGCAGAGGTGTAGAGCTGCGGATGGATGGTTATCAGGCAGGGGTTCTTCCTGTGGCCATCAGGGAGAAACTGGGGCTGTTCTGCCATATAGTGTCCTCGTATCAAATAGTGTCCGCCTCGTACTGCGCAGGCGCAGCGCCTGCGCAGTACGGAGGAGCAGGAGATGCCGAAAATGTCCGAAGGTGATCAGCTGACCATCAGCTGTACACGGCGCTCGGGCACCTGTTAGCGATGGCAGTGTAAGAGGGCCCCTCGCGGGCTCGCTTCGCTCGCCACGCTTCGGGCACGGCCTCGCTGCGCTCGGCAAATATTTATTCTAACTCTATGTCCACTTGGATAGTGGGGAATGATCCTGGACATAGGGTAAGAATAAATGCGCAGGCGCCGTGTACAGCTGACGATCAGCTGTTGAACTTCGGAGACTTTCGGCGTCTCCTTTGTCCTCCGTACTGCGCCTGCGCAGTACAGGGAGGACACTATGTGATAGGGGACTGAATTCGACAAGACACCGGCGTGGAGCGCACGGAGGGCGTGCGTGACGTCACGGGTCATCCAACGGCTTCCGGGTACACTTCCAGAGGAGGGCTTACACCCAGGGAAAAGTCTGGCAGTGGATAGGCTACGTGCTCGGAGCAGCTGCTCCTTCAATAGGCCTGAGGGAGAAGTGTCAGTGGTGTGCTATTTATATGCCGGCGCCGTAGGACAACAAGACCCAGCGCTGGCTAAAACCGCACAATACTGAATATGGCCAGAAACAATGAACATGAGTACTATGAATGGGGAAGCACAAGTGGAAGAGGAAGTAAAACAAAAAAACTATAGTGTACGAGTGACAGATCACTATTGTTCCATCAATAATAATATTATTGCCGCACTAAAAAAGTACAATACACACTAAAAAGCATAAAGTTGACTGACATATGATGAAAAGGCATATAAAAAATGTATAACATATAAAATATAACATATAAAATATAAAATATATAATATAAAATAAATAAATAAATAAATATATTTTATGAGAAAAAACACGTGTACATTCTGTATGCTAATAATTCAGACTAATAATTTTAAACTAATAATTAAAAAATGATAGTTTAAAAAAGAGGTAGGACATTCATATAATTAAAGCACAAAGGGACATGTGGGTGAGGGGTATGTGTGCTTGCGCACAATAGTGCGCCGCACAATAATGCGCCGCACGCATGTAATAACGTTGGGTGATATTAACAAGAGGACTCCAAAAGGGGAAGGGAGATAAACGTATCCATAAGTGAATCTATATATTAGTACATATACACACCAAAGTGTATGTAAAATAATGGGGAGGGGTATTTGGGGGGGGGGGGAGAGGGAAGGGAAAGTGATATGGGGGGGGGAGGGGGGAGGAAAAGTGAAGGGGGGGAGGCCAGGGGACAGGGCAGGACAAGGGGGGCGGAAACAGGGGGGAATGGTTGGGAAGATTTTCCTGAAGAATAATATATGCATAGTAGCTATATGTGTAAAAGCATGGGCTGAAGGATAAAAACCATTCATTCCCAAAAGTGCACGTGCTCATATATGAGGGCAAAAAGTAAAAACTGTTAGGATGGCCTCATGAGGAGACGAGGTGACTCATAGCAATGTGTGTACTGCGATTTCTTCGTTTAGCCCGCCAGGTGTAAGGGTACCCAAGGAGTAGATCCAATAAGTCTCTTGTTGGCACAAACGTTTATAACGCTCGGCCGCAGGGTATGTGGCAGGAATGGATTCAATAACCCACACACCAAGACCAGCCGTAGACTGGCCGTGGTGTGTTAGGAAGTGTTTAGGGACGCTGTGGTGGTCTCGGCCTTTTTCAATAAAGCGCGGATGTTCCCCAAAACGTACCCTGAGTGCCCCGATGGTTCGGCCAACATAAAATAAACCACAAGGACAGGTTAGGCAGTACACGACAAAGTCCGTGGAGCAATTGTAAAATTCTTTAAGGGTGTAACTTTTCCCTTTGACATTGAAAGTTTTTTGACCAAGGCGTACGAACTGGAAAGTGAGGCAGAGGGGTTTTTTGCATTGATACATCCCTCTGAGGGGTATGAGAACAGGTTGCAAGGAGATCGGTTGGACAGACTTGATTTTGCTAGGTGCGATTTTGCTCTTAATGTTCCTAGATTTACTATATGTTACTTTTGGTTTGGTACCAACTGTAGTTTTCAAGTGGGGGTCTTTTAGGAGAATAGACCAATGTGAGTCCAGTATTTTTTCCATGTTTTTATGTTTATCATGAAATTGTGTAATAAAACGGGTTGGTTGCTTGACGACAGGTGAGGAGTTATTGCGACTGGTGGGAAGCTTGCGGTAGTCGTTGAAAGCTGCGTCTATGAGTGGAGCAGGGTATCCTTTGTCTTGGTATTTCTTAGACAAAAGTTGGCCATTGGAATTCAAAATCAGAGTCTCTAGTGCAGTTCCTCCGAAGACGGCAGAACTGGCCGTGGGGCATATTACTGACCCATCTGGGATGGTGGCAGCTGGTGTAATGTATGAAAGAATTGCCTGCAGTGGGTTTAATAAAATTCTTAGCGTATATGGTTTCATTGTCATGGCAAAGTTCAAGGTCTAGGAATGCCAGAGTATCAGGGTCAGCCACGTGGGTAAAGGATAGGCCCAAGGTGTTAGTGTTACAATACTGTACAAAAGTGACAATGTCATCAAATGTACCATCCCAAATGATCACTATGTCATCGATGTATCGACTGTAATATATTACATGTGTAGCAAAGGGGTGGTCGGCTGCAAGGTACGTGTGTTCCCAATATCCCATAGTGAGATTAGCGTAGCTGGGGGCAAAGTTAGCCCCCATGGCTATACCGTTAATCTGAAGGTAGTGTGTCCCTTCTGACTCAAAGTAGTTGTGTTTGAGGCAGAAGACTAAGGCTTCAAGTATGAAGTTAGCTTGCCGGGGATTGGTAAGGGGGTCGTTGGCTAGGAAGTGTCCGACAGCCCTTACTCCTACATCACACCAATAGTTCTTATTCCATGAATAGGGTTTCAGCATCTCAAGTAGGTGGGGTCCATCACATATGTAGGAAGGGAGGTTCTGTGCCAAAGGTTTGAGAATTTGGTCAATGTATATGGAAAAGCCACTGGTGACACTGTCCATGGCGGCTACTATTGGACGACCTGGAGGATGAGTGAGATCTTTATGAATTTTCGGCAGGTGCTAGAAATATGGGACTTTGTAGAAGTTTTTCTTAAAGAATGCGGCTTCTGATTTGGAGATGATTTCATCGGTAAAGGCTTTGTTGACAAGTGTGGTGGCTTCAAGCGCAAACTGGGATGAGAGGTCACTGGGGAGCATGGCATAGGTGTTTGTGTCCAAGAGTAGTCTTCGTGATTCAAGGATGTAATCATCCTTCTCCTGAATCACTATGCTGCCCCCTTTGTCTGCAGGTTTGATGACAATGGACTCTGTAAAAATGTATAGAGGGGTGTAAAAACCTTCTCTTCTCAGACACGTGTTATGTCAACAGTGTCTTAGGCATTTTGTTCAAAAGTTCAGTAGCCAGACTGTCTTTAAACAAAGTGTGAGTTTATTTGGTCACACTTGGCAATAACTTGAAAATATATACAAAGTTAAATTCTTCTTACAGCTTGATGTAGTAAAACAAAAGATAATAGGAACAAAAACTTGTATCAAGAATGTTCAAGAGATGTTTCAGCTCCGTCTGTTCTTCTCTATGTCAGAGAGATGTCCGCTCTAGCAGCTGTTTGTGAGGTAGGCTGTATTTAGGCCTGATGTAAACAAAATGTCTTCTGTAGTATAAGGATGCGTGTGTCCTTCCTTGTATGTGTGAAAAAGTAGTGAAGTCCTTCTGTGTGTGTGTGAAGGACATGTGTTGTGTGTGTGTGGTGTGTCGTGTGAGTGAAGTGTAGTGAAGTGTGTTGTGAAGTGAAGTGTCACTCTGTTTTTATACTATTTCAAATCTACTAGTCAGCAGACTATAGCCATAGCCATATACGGCTAGAACTAAAAATGAAATGATCATATTCGTGATTATTCTAAATATTCTCTTTGCCAACAGCTGACACGTCTCTTAAGCTTCTTTGATTGTCAGTAACACACAACAGATTCTTATAAAAAACTAAAGGTGAATGACCTTTCCAAATGGCCGAATTCTTGTAATGGATATCCTTTAACCACTTCAGCCACGGAAGGTTTTACCCCCTTCCTGACCAGAGCACTTTTTACAATTCAGCACTGCGTCGCTTTAACTGCTAATTGCGCGGTCATGCAATGCTCTACCCAAACGAAATTTGCGTCCTTTTCTTCCCACAAATAGAGCTTTCTTTTGATGATATTTGATCACCTCTGCCGTTTTTATTTTTTGCGCTATACACGGAAAAAGACCGAAAATTTTGAAAAAAAATGATATTTTCTACTTTTTGTTCTAAAAAAAATCCAATAAACTCAATTTTAGTCATACATTTAGGCCAAAATGTATGCGGCCACATGTCTTTGGTAAAAAAAAGTCAATAAGTGTATATTTATTGGTTTGCGCAAAAGTTATAGCGCCTACAAACTAGGGTACATTTTCTGGAATTTACACAGCCTTTAATTTATGACTGCCTATGTAATTTCTTGAGGTGCTAAAATGGCAGGGCAGTACAAAACCCCCACAAATTACCCCATTTTGGAAAGTAGACACCCCAAGGAATTTGCTGAGAGGCATGTTGAGCCCATTGAATATTCATTTTTTTTGTCCCAAGTGATTGAATAATGAAAAAAAAAAAAAATTACAAAAAGTTGTCACTAAATGATATATTGCTCACACAGGCCATGGGCATATGTGGAATTGCACCCCAAAATACATTTAGCTGCTTCTCCTGAGTATGGGGATACCACATGTGTGGGACTTTTTGGGAGCCTAGCCGCGTACGGGGCCCCGAAAACCAATCACTGCCTTCAGGATTTCTAAGGGCGTACATTTTTGATTTTACTCCTCACTACCTATCACAGTTTTGAAGGTCATAAAATGCCCAGATGGCATAAAACCCCCCCAAATGACCCCATTTTGGAAAGTAGACACCCAAAGCTATTTGCTTTGAGGCATGTTGAGTCCATGGAATGTTTTATATTTTGACACAAGTTGCGGGAAAGTGACAAATTTTTTTTTTTTTTTTGCACAAAGTTGTCACTAAATGATATATTGCTCACACAGGCCATGGGCATATGTGGAATTGCACCCCAAAATACATTTAGCTGCTTCTCCTGAGTATGGGGATACCACATGTGTGAGACTTTTTGGGAGCCTAGCCGCGTACGGGGCCCCGAAAACCAATCACTGCCTTCAGGATTTCTAAGGGCGTACATTTTTGATTTTACTCCTCACTGCCTATCACAGTTTCGGAGGCTATGGAATGCCCAGGTGGCACACACCCCCCCCAAATGACCCCATTTTGGAAAGTAGACACCCCAAGCTATTTGCTGAGAGACATGGTGAGTATTTTGCAGCTCTCATTTGTTTTTGAAAATAAAGAAAGACGAGAAAAACAAATTTTTTTTTTCTTTTTTCAATTTTCAAAACTTTGTGACAAAAACTGAGGTCTGCAAAATACTCACTATACCTCTCATCAAATAGCTTGGGGTGTCTACTTTCCAAACTGGGGTCATTTGGGGGGGTTTTTTGCCACCTGGGCATTCCATGGCCTCCGAAACTGTGATAGGCAGTGAAGAGTGAAATCAAAAATTTACGGCCTTAGAAAGCCTGAAGGCGGTGCTTGGTTTTTGGGGTCCCGTACGCGGCTAGGCTCCCAAAAAGTCTCACACATGTGGTATCCCCGTACTCAGGAGAAGCAACAGAACGTATTTTGGGGTGTAATTTCACATATTCCCATGGCATGTTTGAGCAAAATATCATTTAGTGACAACTTTGCGCAAAAAAAAAATAAAAAAAATAAAAAATTGTCTCTTTCCCGCAACTTGTGTCACAATATAAAATATTCCATGGACTCAACATGACTCTCAGCAAATAGCTTGGGGTGTCTACTTTCCAAAATGGGGTCATTTGGGGGGGGTTTGAACTGTCCTGGCATTTTATGCACAACATTTAGAAGCTTATGTCACACATCACCCACTCTTCTAACCACTTGAAGACAAAGCCCTTTCTGACACTTATTGTTTACATAAAAAAATAATTTTTTTTTGCAAGAAAATTACTTTGAACCCCCAAACATTATTTTTTTTTTAAAGCAAATGCCCTACAGATTAAAATGGTGGGTGTTTCATTTTTTTTTTTCACACAGTATTTGCGCAGCGATTTTTCAAACGCATTTTTTGGGGAAAAAACACACTTTTTTACATTTTAATGCACTAAAACACACTATATTGCCCAAATGTTTGGTGAAATAAAAAAGATTATCTTAGGCCGAGTACATGGATACCCAACATGACATGCTTTAAAATTGCGCACAAACGTGCAGTGGCGACAAACTAAATACATTTTTAAAAGCCTTTAAAAGCCTTTACAGGTTACCACTTTAGATTTACAGAGGAGGTCTACTGCTAAAATTACTGCCCTCGATCTGGCCTTCGCGGTGATACCTCACATGCATGGTGCAATTGCTGTTTACATTTGACGCCAGACCGACGCTTGCGTTCGCCTTAGCATGAGAGCAGGGGGGACAGGGGTGCTTTTTTTTTTTTTTTTCATTATTATTATTATTTTTTTATCTTATTTTTTTATTGTTCCTTTCATTTTTTTTTTTTAATCATTTTTATTGTTATCTCGGGGAATGTAAATATCCCCTATCATAGCAATAGGTAGTGACAGGTACTCTTTTTTGCAAAAATTGGGGTCTATTAGACCCTAGATTTCTCCTCTGGCCTCAAAGCATCTGACCACGCCAAGATCGGTGTGATAAAATGCTTTCCCAATTTCCCAATGGCGCTGTTTACATCCGGCGAAATCTAAGTCATAAAATGCTCGTAGCTTCCGGTTTCTTAGGCCATAGAGATGTTTGGAGCCACTCTGGTCTCTGATCAGCTCTATGGTCAGCTGGCTGAATCACCGGCTGCATTTTCAGGTTCCCTGTTGAGACAGGAGAGCCAGAGAAAAACACGGAAGACGTTGGGGGGGGGGCATTCCCTCCCACTGCTTGTAAAATCAGTCTAGAGGCTAATTAGCCGCTAGGATTGCTTTTACATGAAAGCCGACCGCTGGCTGAAAAGAATGATACCAAGATGATACCTAAACCTGCAGGCATCATTCTGGTATAACCACTCAAAGTCGTGAATGGCGTACCTGAAGACAAAAAAATGGTTAACAATAAAGCACAGTAAACGGTAAGGTATAAAAAATTGCATACCTGAAAAGCAAACATGATAAAACATAATAACAATAAAACATTGCAGAATAGAATACAGTAAAAAAGAGCAGAACAATAGAGAGAATAGAGAGAGAGAGAACAATAAAACGCCAACTATTTTTTTTTTTTTTTATATTTTTGTTTGTGTTTTTTTTTTTTTTTTACACTTTTTTTTGTAACTAACTTTTATAACTGTAACCGGTTCCAGGTTCGGGTCTCTCAAAATGCGATGGCATCTTGGGAGACCCTGTGAAAGTGCGCCTAGTCTGTGCAATGCTGTACCCTACGCTAATACTCAACTAGTGAATGGTAGCGTTCAAAACATTCACCAATGCAAAGACCAGGATTGTCAGGACAGGAGGGACAATAATAGCGGGTGTCACGTCTATATCCGCGCTTGCTGCAGACACGACATCTTTTTTGGGGGGGTTCGCTGGGTAGGGGTACTCGGGAGGACATAAAGAAAATGCCTCTCATGCAGCCGACTGCATTTGGTTGGGGATGTGAATGGGGGAAGTACGGAGCTGCAGAAGCGATGGGTTCCCAATTAGGATTGGCGAATGCAGCAGGAAGGGCATTATGGGCACGACGGGCCTGTGTTTGTCTTCTTCTTGGTGGCAGCGGGACACTACTTGTGCTTGCCACCTCACCAGCTTGAACTGCACTTATGGGACTCGCCACGTCACCACGTGTTACTGCAGTGCTGGTTTGACTAGGACCGGGGTGTACTAGGCCGCTGGTGCTTGTCAGTTCACCAAAACGCTACAAAAAAAACTGTTAGCGATCACAGGGATCAGGCCTGACTCTGCGAACGCTGCAGTTATGCGTTTAGTGTTTTGTAAGTGTCAGTGATCGATCGATACTGCACTTGGGTGGGCTGGGCTGGGCCGGGCGGAGGGGCAAAACGCAGGTGCTAGCAGGTATCTGGGCTGATCCCGCTAACACTGCGTTTGTGGGAACCCTAAACTGCTGGGGACGCTAGTAGAGATCTGATCGGATCAGGTATTGATCCGATCAGATACTATACCACTAAGGGAGGTGTATGCTGCGTGCGTGGGTGTTAGCGGTACTGGCGCTAACCTGACGCTGCCTGGGGCTGGTGCTTGCCAGTTCACCAAAACGCTACCAAAAAAACTGTTAGCGATCGCAGGGATCAGGCCTGCCTCTGCGAACGCTGCAGTTATGCGTTTAGTGTTTTGTAAGTGACAGTGATCGATTGATACTGCACTTGGGTGGGCTGGGCTGGGCCGGGCGGAGGGGCAAAACGCAGGTGCTAGCGGGTATCTGGGCGACGCATATCACCGCCGGGCGATCAGGGGGCTAAACTTTTATTCGGTAATAAACGGCGGATGCCCTGACACTATAAAAAATAAACGAACTAACCAGCGTCACCCGTAACGGTTATACGGTGGTGAAAGGGTTGACTAGGGGGCAATCAAGGGGTTAAAACATTTAGTAGGTAGTATATGGGGGTCCCTGTCGCTATAAAACGCTGACGGCGAACCTAAATATTTACGTCCCTAACTAGCGTCACCAGCGACACTAATACAGCGATCAGAAAAATGATCGCTTAGTGACACTGGTGACGGGGGTGATCAAGGGGTAAAACTTTATTGGGGGGGTTAGTGGGGTACCCTAGACCTAAAGGGGGGTAACACTCACTGCCCTAACACTGTAACTGTCACAAACTGACACCAATACAGTAATCAGAAAAAAAAAAAAACCTGCTTGGTGTCAGTTTGTGACAGGGGGGGTGATCGGGGGGGTGATCGGGGGGGGATCGGGGTGTAATGTGTGCCTGGCATGTTCTACTGTGTGTGTGTGTGTTGTGCACTCACATTACAGTCTTCTCTCCTCGGCCCGGAACGGAAAATACCGAGCCAAGGAGAGATGACTTCATTTCCTCTGCCTCTGTGTACAATACAGAGGCAGGGAAATGATCCCATTGGCTGGGAGCGATCGCGAGGGGGGGGGCCACGAATGGATGGCCTCCCCCTCACCACCAATCGCCGGGGGACATTTGCCGACCGCCGCAGGCACCGGGGGGGGTCCGATCGGACCCCCCACCCGCGGGCAGGCAGGGATGTACAGGTAAGCCCTTTTGCCTGCCCGTGCCGCTTTGTCGACGTACATCGTCGTGCGGCGGTCGGCAAGTGGTTAAGCTACAGAAATGCAATTCTGTACCAAACCTTACAAATGCATATTAAACTATAATTGGATACATATAAATATATATTACTTCACACAAACTCAATCTAGCTAACTAATTAAATAACTATATCAAATAACTAACTATATTATAGATAATATATGTTTTTACTTTTAAAAAGATATTTACAATAAAGTCTATGTAAGATACTCTTAGTATATTCTTATCTGTGAAACTACTGACCTACTGACCTTTAGTCATTAACTCTGTACATGGAGAACAACTGGTACAAAAAATGACACGCACACAACCTAGCTATTTCAAGATTCGTCTTATGCTGAGCTGAGTGAGCTTTTTCAATCTCAAAGCATAAAAGGGAACTCAGACTGCATACTTACAGATCTTGATTATAAAGCCAAATTAATATAATTATTCTACAATTCCCCCTGAATATAATTTATTATATTACCTAAATCACGCACACTCCATTTATGGCGCCCTTTCATACACATTTTGAATCAGTTGCTCCAGATGTACCACAGCCAATCACAGGATCTGATAAGCCAGAAGTAATTTTCCGACTAAAAATACCTGTCATCATTTTTTCACCTTTTTTCATTTCTTCCTTAATCAATTTATAAAATTGTTTCATTCTAACCATAATACAGATTTGAAATAAAATACATAATATCACGATAATAAATATAATAACTATAGGATGCAATAATATATTTCCGGCAGCAGTTGTCACTGAGGTATTTCCTCAAACTGAAACATTCCTGCTGATTACATCCTACCCATTTAGTTCTTATTTTTACCAATTATTTTTATTTATTTTATTACCAATTCTTTAGAAACAAAAAGTATAATTCCAATGTACCTTAAAAATAACAAAATAATCTTTCCAATTGGCATCCCAATTGATATCTCAGTTGGCATTTCTGTTGGCATCCCTGGTACCTTCAGATCTATAATTCTTAACCTTAACTTTAGCTACTGGAATAAATTAGTAAACATACTCATAAGAAGTAGAAATCTCATTCAAGACATCATTTCTTTTTAAATTTAGCAAGGGCCTAGCCATGCTTTGTGAACAAACTTCTGAAATATCTGCACCTGCTGTTTGTAAAGTTTGCAACCACACTTCTTTCTATACAACAGATTATATAAAAATAATGGTGTATGCTAATCTCAAAAGACGTCCTGTCATTAACTCAAACAGTTAACAAACCCTATGTTTAGAAAATAATAAAGTTTTTAAACTAAAACTGTAGCAGGTAAATAAGTCACCCAATCTTTACCGTATTCTTGAATCATCTTACCCTATTTAGACTTTATAATACTATTCATATGTTCTACAATACTTTACAGTACTTAAGATGATAAGAAACAAAAACTTTACTAAATACCTAAAATTGCATACATGTCCTATAACATTTTAAATCATAATCTGATACCATGGTTTGAAATCCAACCCCAATGGAATATGACATAAGTTCACAACAACTTATCTTTTGTTAAAAATATTATTTTTTCTAGAATTATCTCAATTAATTTATCAAAAAGAAACATTAACTAAAAAAGCAACATCTTAATATCCTCCTTTAGTAGGTGGGAAAAAACTAATATAATCAATCTATATAGATTTGCCAAATTCCTCAATACTTTGTAGTATCAGGTTAATCTTTCCTATTGGATAGTTCTATAAACAAATAAAACAATATTCAGAAGTTTGATGACAAAGTGTTCTAAAATGAGTAGTTCAGAATTTCTTTCATTAGCTTAAACCAAAAAATCAATCAGTCAGTCAGTCAGGTACCTGGATATGCAAAAAGAAATATTTTCATTTAAAAATAACTCTATCCATTATTGTTGGAATCAATTGTTTTTTTACAATAAATATTATCTTCATCAGTCTGTACTGATTCTAAGACAAAATGTCAGTCCCCCTCTTTATCCTGTGACTAATATTAAATCTTGTAAAAGAATAATCTTACCAGATTATTGTATTTTTTCCTTTACACTGACAATTTAGGTTGGGCTTTCCCAAATATTCTATTTCTGAAAGAAATTTGATCATGTTGAAATTTCTTTTCAGGGGGGGCAGGAGGCGGAGCCTAGCGGAGCAGACATGCATTGTTAGAGCTCCACACCGCTGAGGAGAGAAGAGAAGGACAAAGCGGAGCCTGCAGGCTCAAAAGGTATCCATTTGAACCTTTTTGCCCCAGGGAACAAACTGTGAAAGTTTGGGCAGGAAATATGGTACTGGGAGGAAACCGTGGCAGAAATAAAAATCACCTCACAAAGAGCTCACAGGCACTCACTGCAACTAAAGCAGCTCCAGTCACCTCACAAGATACAGCATCAGGGCGCTCTCACAGACAGAAAATGTCACAGTAAGACTCTCCATTTGAGTCAGATACAGAACAAATCCTCTCACAAACTTCTCCACAAGACTCCTCAGTATCCCCAGTAATATTATTACAATTTGAAAAGATGCTTCATAAGGCTTTAAAACAAACCTCAGACCAAATAACAAAAAGCCTAACCAAAGAAATAAGAGAGCTGGGAAACCGCACCGCAGCCTTAGAAATAAAAATGGATGAAATTGAAATTACAACCCAAGAAAATATAACAGAATTGGAACAATAAAAAAAAGAGAATTTAATACTTCAAACTAAGCTCGAAGATTACGAAAATAGAGCCAGACGTTCAAACTTGCGCATAAGGGGAATACCTGAAACTGTGACAGACCTGCAATCTACTATTACTGCTCTATTACAAAAACTAAAGCCAGATATCCCTATTGAACGTTTAGAACTGGACAGAGTACACAGAGCCCTCACAGCCAAAAAGAAAGATGGACCCCCACGTGATATAATCACAAAATTTCATTATTACAGAACGAAAGAACAAATACTAATTGCTGCAAGAGAAAAGAAGGAACTTAATTTTCAAGGACACAATTATCAAATTTTTGCTGACCTATCCCAACTTACTATTACTAAAAGACGATCCATGAAACCCCAACTAATGGAACTGCAACGCCACAACATTATGTATCAATAGGGCTTCCCCTTTTCAGTCAGATTTAACTACCAAGGTACAATTTACAGAAGCAGATCAGCAGATGAACTACAACAAACCCTTTTAAAATTAAATCTGACAGAACCCACAAGCAGCAACACTCCCACACGCAGAAGAATGGCGTCATCTTCACCTTCAGGCAGCACCCAGAAAATTTCAGAACAAAATGGGAATCATCATTCTCACAAAAGAGGCCGTTATGCCACATCATCCATGGACCAAGAAGATTCAATGGACTGACATCCTAATTCCTGATATCTCTTCATTTATTATACTAAGAGATGGTTCTCTATAAAAAACCTATATTTATAACTGAATGTAACTGCATTCTGATAGTCACACACTGTGTGGGATCATGTTACATTCCAGTTATGTTTCTTATTACTTCTGATTCATATAGCCTTAGAATATATAAGTGAAATAAGGAAATTCTTGTTCAGTTATATATTATCAGGTAATAACAATAGATTTATTACTTTTTAGGACAAATATGTTCAATAATCCAGAAGTAATGGAAGCTTTTTCTTTCTTTTCTTAAAACAAATATATTATTACCTAACTAGTCCCTAGAATTATGTTTTTGTTTATTCTAATCTGAAGCAATACAACCTCAATTTTATGAGTTAACATATCTAAACAGTTACATATGAATAAAATATGTAATTGTTTACTCTAAAAGGGTTAAAATCCCAAAATAATTCAAACTATCTTCATCAATACCAAAGTTATTAACAGTACCTTTCTAACTGAATTATTTAGCCTAGGGCAAGACTAACCATATACAATCACCCTGGAATAAATAATTTCAACAAAAACTATATTCTGCACTCCAATTAATGAAACATCATTTTGATGTCTTTTGACATAGCACTTCTCTCCTGTAAGCGGAAGATCCCTGTACCCCCATTAGCCCTCCTCATCCTCCCAACCATATTATGTGGGAGTGTGACGAAGGCATTTATTTCCCTGAGAGAGATATTTATTCTCTTTCACGGGTAAATTGTGATTACTTGCAAAAAATAATTTATACAATGTATCATCTAATCTCATGTGTTTTTTGTTTACTCTTTACTCCAGAATTCACTGGTTTCTTTTCTATCTATTCATCTCTTCAGTCCACACAGGTTGATCTGCGCAGTCAGCTCTGCATAACAAAAAGTAAGTCAAAACTATTTGATCTATTGCCATGGCACCACTGAATATACTTTCCCTGAATGTTCAGGGAATAAATGTCCCTCAAAAAAGGACCAAAGCCTTACGTACTTTCCATAACAAGAAGGCTCACATAGTATGCCTCCAAGAAACACACTTCACCAAAGATTCTACTCCAAAATATATTTCTCCTTTTTATCAACAAATTTACACGGCTTCTGCCTGTACCATGCAAAGGGGAACTCTAATTGCATTTCACCGATCCACACCATTCACCTTATCATCAGAAATTAAAGACCCAGAAGGTAGATACCTGATACTCATGGGTTATATAATGGATACAGCAATCACGGTGATTTCCTACTACGCTCCTAACAAACAACCTACACCATTCCTCTCACATATATTACAAGTGATTAATACACACAAAATAGAAACAGTGATAATGTGTGGGGATTCGAACCAGGTCCTCCTCCCATTTCTAGATAAATCACCTTTTACACCATCCAAAATAACCTCTAGATTACCTTTTTCTCAACTTCTTTCCAAATACAATCTGGTAGATTCATGGAGAGAAAGTAACCCAATGAAAAAGAAATTCACTTATTTCTCGCACCCTCATCAAACCTTCACCAGAATAGATCATATTTTTCTAACAATAGGAATGATACCAGAAATTATTGCATCAGATATAATTCCGATTCCGTGGTCTGACCATAATGCAGTATACACTACTATAGCCTCAGCCATACCAAAAGCGCATGACCCAACGTGGTACTTACCGGACATAATGCTCAAACACCCACTACATCAGATGGCCATTGAACAAGCTTTAAAGGAATACATATCAATTAATAATACAACAGACATCTCCCCAATAACACCGTGGGAAGCTCATAAGCCTGTCTTGCGTGGTACAATACAAAGACAAATGGCACTATTTAAACGGGAACGCAAAAATCTAGCAAAAAAACTAGAACTCAATTTTAATGCAGCCTACATATCATTTTAAGATAATCCATCTCAGAGTACAAAATCTCATCTGGAAAAATCTAGATTGGAATACGATCTATTTCTCACTGAGTCAGTTGATAAATCCCTCAAGCGCTCCAAACACAATTTCTACATGAATACAAACAAACCAGGTACATATTTGGCTCGGGCATTAAATTCAACTAACAAATCTTTCAAACCAATACGTTTGAAATTATCAAAAAATGTTTACACTTGTAATCCAGTTAAAATAGTCCATAAATTTCACTCACATCTCGCAACTTTATACAAGACAAACAATGAATTTAATCCTACAGAAGCTGAATCCTTCTTCTCAAAAATAACCTTACCTGAGTTATCTCAGAATCAAAAAAGCAGTTTGGATGAGCCTATAACTATAGATGAAGTTGATAACGCCATAAAAGACCTAAAACTTAACAAAAGACCAGGCCCAGACGGCTACTCGGCTTTATACTATAAAACATTCTCAGAAATACTCTCTCCCATTCTCACTGAAACTTTTAACAAACTTCTAGATGGACATTCTTTTCGGCAAGAAACACTAATGGCAATTGTTTGTATGATCCCAAAACCCCTTTCAGATGATACTTCCTGTGTGAATTATCGGCCTATCTCTCTGTTAAACCTCGATATTAAATTATTAGCAAAAATAATAGCAAAACGCCTCAATAGCATTATAGGAAAATTAATACATAGAGATCAAGTAGGCTTCATGCCAAATAGACAGGCAGGCGATAATATACGCAGGGCAGTGTTATTGGCACATATTGCTAAAAAACGGAAGATCCCTTTATGTTTTCTATCTCTCGATATTAAGAGGGCATTTGACACAGTATCCTGGCAATATATGCAATATTCATTACAAAAATGGGGTTTTGGACCCCACTTTTTAACATGGATCAAGGCATTATATAATAAACCCAAAGCCTATATAAAATATGCTGGATACAAATCTGAAGCCTTTAATATCGAAAGAGGTACCCGACAGGGTTGCCCATTATCTCCCTTATTATTTGCCCTTATACTCGAACCCATGGCCCAATACATCAGAACAAACCAAACTATAACTGGCATTGAAGTAGGAGGTATTACACACAAACTATGTATATTTGCAGACGATATATTACTTTTTCTATCATCACCACAGGTCTCTGGTCCTAACTTAATACCAGCTCTTGATGGGTTTCCAGCCCTATCCGGCCTTATGATTAATCCTAAGAAATGCCTAGTGCTTAATATTTCACTCACAAACATGGAATTGATCCCGGCTAGGGTTGCACTCCCATTCACATGGGCAGAAAAATCAATCCCATATCTTGGAATTCATTTAACAGCATCTCATTCTGACTTATTTATATGGGGCTCTTCTAAACCACGTATACCTATACACACACTACATCTTCCCAAAAATAAAGGAGGCCTGGGATACCCTAATTTTACTAACTACTACAGAGCAGCACATTTGGCCAGTCTGTCCAAATACCATGCAAAACAGGAAATCCCATTATGGGTATTTATAGAGGCTTCAGAAAATGACCCTCTATTAATATCAAATTTATTATGGCTTGATCCTAAAGACCGCTTTAAAATTCATAATCCCATAACTAAACACTTCTTATCTCTCTGGGATAAACTAAAAACCAAATATCAGTTACAATCTCCACACAATCCTCTCCTTTCTTTTATCAGAAATCCGGCCTTTTATCCGGCATGGATCTACCCAAATTCTTTTAAAGCTTGGACAACATCAGGCATTCAGACACTAAATGACTTCATAGCATCTAAATCATTCCTTTCATTCCCATCGCTTAGAGAAAAATATGATCTACCAAACTCTGAGATATTTAGATATCTCCAAATCAAAAATTTCTATACACCATTCCTAAAGGGGGATACACCATTATCCCAATTATCCATTTTTGAATCAATCTGTACAAAAGATCCATTTGCTAAAGGTACAATTTCATCACTTTATAATCAATTATATGGAGTAGCAAATCTTAATAGACCCTCTTACGTTCAGAGGTGGGAGGAGGACCTGGGACGAACTTTAGAAGACACGGACTGGTCTAACATATGGCTCACATCCAAGTCATCTTCACCCAACATCTTAGCACTGGAGACAAATTATAAAGTCCTAACTCGCTGGTACCTTGTACCCACTAGAGTGGCAAAATATTCACCTAATACCTCAGCTCTTTGTTTTCGAGGATGCCCAGAAATAGGCACATATTTACACATATGGTGGACGTGCCCAGTAATCCAAACCTTCTGGAAGGAAGTCTTCGTGATTGCATCTAAAATATTTAAAAAAATAATACAACCAAATCCATATTTAACTTTACTTAATCTAAAACCGGAATGGTTAACACTCTCTCAATTCAAACTTATGATCCAACTAATAACGGCTGCAAAACAAACAGTGGCCAAGGCATGGAAATCTCCTACATTGGTGCTAGCAGAAACAATTCACAGAATGAATAATACAATGTCCCATGCTAAGATGGTAGCCATCGATCAAAATCAAATTCCAAAATTTGAAAAACTTTGGCATCCTTGGATAAAACAACAGTTCCTGTCAAACTTCAATGACTCTGTCCTGTTGCCATGGTAACAGATTAAATGACTTACAGAGACACCCATTCTAAGGCTTCAAAGAGAACTAAAAAGAATAATAAACTGACGAGCGGGACAACCTTGTGGACCATACCTCCTACCTTTCAACCCTTTTTCTTCTTTCTCTTTCCTTTTCTCCACCTTACGATTAAAGCTCGTTATCAGAATTTATTTGACCTATATACACTCTACTTGTAAACAATATGTATAGTAGGTATAAATCATTTAAATACCTATAAAAGTAACTAAGGAAATGATATATATCTTTAATTTAGGTTTACGTGAACCCAATGTTTAATATTTGAAATTTCATGATATTTACCTATATAAACCCTACTGTAAAACAATGAGCTTACTTTATAGATCCTTGTAAACTTACTTTATGTATCTTTATAACATTGTATACTCAATAAACTTCTTTTGACAAGGAAATTTCTTTTCAGAACCAAAAACATTCCTCTCATACAGTATGATTGAATGAACCACACATGCCTGTCACTCTGACTGCTAAACAAACACATGGCAGTCTTAAGTTCAGCTTTTAATGCAGACACTTACAGAAAGTTTAATATTGTCATTCCATTGTGCCAGTATATTTAGCGCTATCTATATAAACACAGGAAATTCTTTCCCAATAAATGTCCACTAAAAATTGAATAAGTGACTTTTTCCTTAATTTACACAACTGTGGTTCTATCCCTCACATTGCATCTATTTAATCCCCATGTATTTTTAAATACCACTACAACTGATCTTTTTAACATCCAGTTGCCACTAGACAAAGCTGTGTGTGTTGACACCTTCTGTTTTGCTTATAATAACACCCTTAGTGTAACATAAGATGTTTTCAAAACAAATGGTGCAAAACCCACAATGTCTCTGATCTGTAGCATTGGACAATGCACTCCTAACACATTTTTTATAAATACCAATAAAATTGTCTCATCATCCACATACACTTGAATGTAAAATGGCTGAGAGAGATCTCTATATTAATCAAAAATACTAAATAATAAGGGCTTTCTTTAGATCTTCAAATTATTGTATATAAGTTCTCTCTTGTAATTAAAAATATTTGCCCTACAGTAAGCCTATATAATTCATTAAAATTTACTCAGACAGATACTTTGTCTGCAAAAATCTCAATGAACTCTCGAGAAAAGTTATTAAGGCCCAAAAAATCTTATTTTTTAAAAACAATTACTTTAGTAAGTAATAATACCTTTTAAAAATACATTTTTCTCATCAATGAATCCTCTTCTAGATATTTGGAAGACTTAACACAAAAATGTGTTGTGCTCTGTCCACAGAAGTGAAAAATGTCATGACATGATGACTAGTCTGTGTAACTTGATCTGCATTTCTCTGTTGGTAATATACTCCTCGCATGTCACAAACTCTTCAGAGAATGATCTGTTACAGTCAGTCTTAGCTATCATGCTTTGTATACAATACACTGCACAATTGTGTAACAATCTCGTTTTTCGTTTTTAAAATGTTTAACCTTTTTACCACTTTTTAAACATATTTTGTTTGTACATCTGCCAAAAATCATGTACACTACGTTATATGACTTTCCTGATTATAGTAATGACAAAAAAATTGTTTAGAGGACAATCTCGTGAAACTCACAGATTGGATCCTGCCCATGACCTGTGATTGGCCATATCTCAGAGAAAACTCCTCCCTCAATCAAAGTCCTTACCTTTACCAGAAATACTCATTTACAAAGACTTTTATCAATTGTTATTTTTACATTTTTTTAGATTGAACAAAACTTTCATATTTTAATATTTTCTCTGGGTAGTCTTAAATAAATTAGAACAATCTACTACTTTTAATTTAATAACCAAATCTAAGTTTGTAATTTTTGTAAAAATTGTTCAATCCTTAATTTATTATTTCCTACAACCAAATCTGTAGAATTTTTATAAAACACTACACACCATGTTGTTTTCCATAATCTCAATTTCATACAGTTCTTTCCACAATCTTAATCGATACTTTTTCCTCTGAAAACTTTTTTTTCTGCCCCCTATATATGTGTTTAATAATGACCACGTGTAATAACACACATTTCTGTTTTTCAGGGCTAAAATATTCATAAACATTTACATGCAGCATTAAACTTAGTTTCCTTATTAAATAACTTCTTTACACTCTGGCATTAATTAATTACTACTGCATGTATTCCTGTATTCCATATATATGGAATGTATCAATTTCCCGATGGTACAGGAAAATACTTCTGAACCTTGAGATGTTAACCATCCCATGTTACCCTTTTATATAAACAAACACACTCACCCCTTGTTAGTATGATAGTCCTGTGCGCACTTAAAAAAAAAAACAAGAGATGAATAATGTCCTTTAACTTTGTTGTTCTTTGCCTTTTCTTTCGTTTGTTGCTTTTTCTTTCGTTAGTTGCTTCTTTCGTTCGTTGCTTCTTCTTTCGTTCGTTGCTTCTTCTTTCGTTTGTTGCTTTTTCTTGGAAGAATCATTTTCTTGTAGCTTTTTGCCTTGTTCCTTGTATTGTGTGCTGTAGTGTGCTTTAGTGTGCTTTAGTGTTCTTGCCTGTTGATTTTTCTTTGCCTGTTTCTTGGACTTTCCATCTTCAAACATCAAAATCCGACTTTCATCTTAGCTTACCCAAAAGAGTACTTCTGCCAGTTGTACACAATGGTAGCTTTTTCAAATAACGTGAAGTCTCAGTTCCTGATTCAACATTTTTTCTTATTGGGCAACTACCCAATATTTTCTAATGTGAGACTTTCTCACCTTCTTAGGAACTAACCTTGGCAGAAATCTTCACGTACGTAACGTTACGTTTTCACAAACAAAGTCCTGGATTTCCAACAATAGCTTGAAGCATACCGTCCAAATGGCCTTGACAATCAACTTTGTAGGCTGGGTCTTCCTTTTTTTTTTTTTTTTCAAAGTTACAAACTTTGGCTAGAGGTGAGAAAACAGACATAGAAAAACTCACCCTCGACTTTTATTGAACTGTTGTCCACATCTGACGCAAACGCCTCCTTCTAGGTTCTTTACTTAGTTTCTTCTTGGAGCTTGTTGTTCCTCCATATTTGATTATCAGATGCCATATCGTATTTAGAAGAATTTCTCGTCTTTAGCTGGCTCAGTTCCTTGAACCTTTCGTCCTCATCTAATGGAACACAAACGCCTCTTTCTAGGTTCTTTGATCGTTTTTTCCCGAGACTTGATCAATCATGAAAATGTGTGAGTCTCCCCCCTTGTTCGAGGAGCAGGGAAAAAAAACTGGCTGGCTAATCGCCAATGTAAAAATGTAGGGAGAGTGAAAAAACCTTCTCTTCTCAGACACGTGTTATGCCAACAGTGTCTTAGGCGTTTTGTTCAAAAGTTCAGTAGCCAGACTGTCTTTAAACAAAGTGTGAGTTTATTTGGTCACACTTGGCAATAACTTGAAAATATATACAAAGTTAAATTCTTCTTACAGCTTGATGTAGTAAAACAAAAGATAATAGGAACAAAAACTTGTATCAAGAATGTTCAAGAGATGTTTCAGCTCCGTCTGTTCTTCTCTATGTCAGAGAGATGTCCGCTCTAGCAGCTGTTTGTGAGGTAGGCTGTATTTAGGCCTAATGTAAACAAAATGTCTTCTGTAGTATAAGGATGCGTGTGTCCTTCCTTGTATGTGTGAAAAAGTAGTGAAGTCCTTCTGTGTGTGTGTGAAGGACATGTGTTGTGTGTGTGTGGTGTGTCGTGTGAGTGAAGTGTAGTGAAGTGTGTCGTGAAGTGAAGTGTCACTCTCTTTTTATACTATTTCAAATCTACTAGTCAGCAGACTATAGCCATAGCCATATACGGCTAGAACTAAAAATGAAATGATCATATTCGTGATTATTCTAAATATTCTCTTTGCCAACAGCTGACACGTCTCTTAAGCTTCTTTGATTGTCAGTAACACACAACAGATTCCTATAAAAAACTAAAGGTGAATGACCTTTCCAAATGGCCGAATTCTTGTAATGGATATCCTTTAAGCTACAGAAATGCAATTCTGTACCAAACCTTACAAATGCATATTAAACTATAATTGGATACATATAAATATATATTACTTCACACAAACTCAATCTAGCTAACTAATTAAATAACTATATCAAATAACTAACTATATTATAGATAATATATGTTTTTACTTTTAAAAAGATATTTACAATAAAGTCTATGTAAGATACTCTGAGTATATTCTTATCTGTGAAACTACTGACCTACTGACCTTTAGTCAATAACTCTGTACATGGAGAACAACTGGTACAAAAAATGACACGCACACAACCTAGCTATTTCAAGATTTGTCTTATGCTGAGCTGAGTGAGCTTTTTCAATGTCAAAGCATAAAAGGGAACTCAGACTGCATACTTACAGATCTTGATTATAAAGCCAAATTAATATAATTATTCTACAGACTCATTGTGGGTCAGCTGTTCTAAGGCCTTACATTCCAGTGGGGAAAGGTTGGATTTAATATGGGTGTGCTTAGAGTTAGTATCGCACATTTTGATGAGAGCTGAATAGAATATCTGGTAAAAAGTCTGTAGGTAGGGACCCTTGTTAGATGTTGGATTGAAAGTAGACTTTGGGCGTAGTGTTCTGTGTCTGACTGGGGGTGAGGTAGAACAATGTTGAGTAAGCCATTCAAGATCAGCATTATAATTCTCTGCATATAACTCCTCAAGTTGAGAAAGTGTAGGTCTGTTTGATTCATCGAGTGAGTCAGGGTCTGTAGTACATGAAGTTGGATTAGGGGTGTCAGAGGTAGAGGCCTGTTTGGATGATTGGATATTGAAGTATCTCTGGACTGTAAGGTCTCTAATGAATTTATTGAGATCTTTGAATAATGTGAAGCTATTGAGATGCGTAGTAGGGGCAAAGGTGAGTCCCCTACTGAGAAGCGATATGTCATATGCGGTTAGTGAGGTATGTGATAGGTTGTAAATTTTTATAGTTTCCGCATCTTTCCTGACCTTCCTTCCTTGTCCCCCCCTCCGTCCTCTTCTATGTGTTTTCTTTTGGTGAGGAGCGGCGGGGGGGTAGGTACTAAAAAATCATTCTCTAGGTTGGTGGCTATGGTCTTAGGGGATTTGGGCTTATGCAACTGTGTGAGAGGAAGATTCTCTATCCAGGCTAATGGTTGTTGTTAATTGGTTGTTCCAAGGCGGTCATTGGGTATATTGTGTGAGTCATTAGAGGGGTCCTGTTCTTGATTGGGGACAGGTACTTGGGTGTGTAGGGAGACATCTGTGCGATCTATACCTTGGGTAGGGACAGGTTGTTGTGTATGGTTTCCATTGTTAGTAGGGAGTGTCTAGTAGGGTGTGTCGGGACAACTACCCGGGTCTGGATGTGTATTGAGATGGACGTGGCAAAATAGGTTTGGGTGCCAGACCGGGTCTGGAAAGGCTCCCATGTGGCTGTATGGACATGAGTGGACGAGGGCCCGGGCCTTGGTCTTGGCTGGGATGCTTGTTCTTCTTCCAACTGAATATTTGGTTGGTGTTATAGTCGAACAGATCCCTTCTAAATTTACCGAGTTTATTAGCAATGGTGTAATCTTCATTTCTGATTGTGTTCCTTTTTAGCATGTTGAACCAGGTGAGCGGTAGGTTGGGAATAGTATCAAAAATAGTTTTACAAAGACTGACGATTTTATCTTTAAGGGCTATGTATTTTCTTTCTCTCTGTTGGGTAATGGTACTCATTCATTTGGCTGTGCAAAACTCGGATATATGTGCCCATTCTGTGTGAAGATCTGGGTCGAGGAAGGCGCACTGTTTGAGGACTCTGAGCCCTCTAGGGGAAATTTTATGTGAGATGTATAGTTGCAGAAAGAACTTGTCCCACCACTGCTGGTTGGCAGTGGAGATTAAGTCCTCAAGTTTTTTGAAAAGGGTGCATAGTTTGGGGATGGGGATCTTGGAGCCCACGATAGGGCAATCATTTTTGAAAAAGTTGGTGGGAAATAGGTCAAGACATTCCTCCAAGACAATATGCTTGTTGTCTTCAATGGCAGTGAGAAGATCCATAGAAGCAGTGATACTACAGTCATTTATCAATAGTTGATAATAGATATCAAATGTAGCTCAGTTAAGGGTGTACCCTTACACCTGGTGGGCTAAATGAAGAAATCGAGGTACACACATTGCTATGAGTCACCTCGTCTCCTCATGGGGCCATCCTAACAGTTTTTACTTTCTGCCCTCATATATGAGCACGTGCACTTTTGGGAATGAATGGTTATTATCCTTCAGCCCATGCTTTTACACAGATAGCTACTATGCCTATATTATTGTTTGAAAAATCTTCCCAACCATTCCCCCCGTCTCCCCCCCCTTGTCCTGCCCTGCCTCCTGGCCTCCTCCGCCCCCCCTCCACTTCCCCCCCCCATATCACTCTCCCTTCCCTCTTCTCCCCCCCCCAATAAGCCCCCCCCCATTATTTTACATACACTTTTGGTGTGTATATGTACTAATATATAGATTCTCTTACAGATACGTTTATCTCCCCTCCCCTTTTGGAGTCCTCTTGTTAATAGCACCCAACGTTATTACATGCGTGTGGCGCACTATTGTGCGCAGGCACACATACCCCTCACCCACATATTCCTTTGTGTTCTCCTTATATGCATGTTCTACCTCTTTTTTAAATTATCATTTTTTAATTATTAGTTTAAAATTATTAGTCTGAATTATTAGCATATAGAATGTACACGTGTTTTTACTCATAAAATATATTTATTTATTTTATATTATATATTTTATATTTTATATCTTATATTTTATATTTTATAAATTTTTTATATGCCTTTTCCTCATATGTCAGTCAACTTTATGCTTTTTAGTGTGTATTGTACTTTTTTAGTGCGGCAATAATATTATTATTGATGGAACAATAGTGATCTATCACTCGTACACTATAGTTTTTTTGTTTTACACTCTCTTCCACTTGTGCTTCCCCATTCATAGTACATCTGTTCATTGTTTCTGGCCATATTCAGTATTGTGCGGTTTTAGCTGGCGCTGGGTCTTGTTGTCCCATGGCGCCGGCATATAAATAGCACACCACTGACACTTCTCCCTCAGGCCTATTGAAGGAGCAGCTGCTCCGAGCGCATAGCCTATCCACTGCCAGATTTTTCCCTCGGTGTAAGCCCTCCCCCGGAAGTGTACCTGGAAGCCGTTGGATGACCCGTGACGTCACGCATGCCCTCCGTGCACTCCACGCCGGCCCCAGCTTCTCCCTGATGGCCACAGGAAGAACCCCTGGCCGATAACCATCCATCCGCAGCTCTACACCTCTGCAGCACCATCTGGATCAGGACTCGAGGAATCCATCACGGACCACCCACCCACAGATGAGCTTTTTATCTATGTCTTTCCTGTAAGTGTTTACCATACGATGTATCATTAAAGTACATACTAATACTGCACTCAGGTGGCGCTTCCCTTCTTTACCCCTTTCATCAGCGAATATCAATGAAGGAGAAAAATTTGCAAAATTTTATAACAAACTATGAAACGTGTTCCTTTTTTTTCTGTCTTTTTTTGTTTGTTTAGCAAAAAATAAAAACCCAAGCGGTGATTAAATACCACCAAAAGAACAGTGTATCATGACTGGCAATTGTCATTCAAAGTGTGACAACGCTGAAAGTTAAAAATTGTTCTGGGCAGGAGGGGGGTTTAAGTGCCCAGTAAGTAAGAGGTTAAGAATGCTAGAATGTGGAATGCTTTGTTAAAATATATTTTTCTCTGTCACTTTTAGTTGTTACTCTCCATCTCACAACAATCTTTACCCAAACTCACACAGGTGTCTTTACAAACCACAAACTATACCATTGCTCAGGGCTGGTGCTACCACTAGGCGGACTAGGCAGCCGCCTAGGGCTCCCAACTGCTGGTGACCCTCTTCCCTCTCTCTGCAGCCAGAAACTTACTCAGTCTCAACACAACAGACAGCAGCTCCCGAGGCCCTCCGTACAGTGTCAGAGGCGCAGCAGCGGCGGGCGGAGGACTGTGTCGTCTGTGACAGTGACCCAACTGAATCAAATGGAGGATGAGAAGGAGACATCCCCTGTGCTGCATGCCACTGATCATCAGTGCCAGATGGCCAGTGACCTGTATGTCTGTGTTTCCCACTGCGCGCGGTCTGCGTCATGTCGTCTGTCACCACCAGTCTCTGATGTCCCGATACAGCCAGCTCTGCCTTTCTGCCCAGTGCCGCACGGTCCGCCCCCCCCCCCCCCATGGAGGTCGCTCTCCCTCCTTGCCTGTCCTCCTGAACAATGCCAGGCATCACTGGAGTCACTGGAGGCGCTCCGGGCTTGGTAATAGGTGGAGCCTGCATGGACTCGAGGCGGGCAGCATTTAAAATTGTTTGTTCCTCTCACTGGCAGTGGCAGGGTCACGTCGTCGGATGCAGAGAGACTAGTATACAGCTGAAGAGGTGGGCCCCAGTCAGACCGTCACCTGGTAAGTAAAAGTTTTCACTTGTTACTGAAATTGCATAATAATGTTTGTAAAATGTATATAGTTATATTCATATTTCATATTTTGAACCTTTCATTAGACAAACATTTAGTTATCTGTATATTTGCTGCGCAGAATGTGGGACCATTAAAAATTAAATATTTGACCAAAATAATGTCTGTAACTTTGTCTAATAGCACCTTTGCATAAAGCTACAGCTCTGGTATATCGGTATGAACCCTTTATTACTGGCTCCAGCTTGCATAAATATATTACAATGGCTTGTTTTCTATCACGCTGTTTGTGTAAGAACTCCAGTTTCATGTTTCAAAAAGACAACTTTTTCCTGGCAATATTATAATAAACGATAACAATACCCTGCGGTCATGCAGAAATGTCCATAAATCCAAAATATTCTTCTGCTTATACCACTACACTTACAAGGAAAAGGGGCACATCGTTTCACACTCCACACATTCTGCTTTGGATTTCAAAAATAAAAATAAATAAAAGCAAAAGGACCAACAATCTGTATAATGGACCAGAAAGCACTCAGCCACATCAAAAACTATAAAACAACTGGCTGCAGGTGGCATCTATCCTAACAGGGTGTGTGGACTTGATGTGATGGGTCTGTTATATTTAAATTTTATTTGTCATTACTCTCACATCATGGACCTCCCATAAAGTTATTATCAGACCTTAAGATTTCATTTTTGTAGGAAAACTTCTTATATATCCCATCCATCTTGGCTTTGTTAAACATTATGGCAGCTGTATTCAATTTAAAAACCTCATCTTAATCTTTTTTTTTTCACTCAATAAATGTAAAATTACAAAATTGTTATCTTAATCTAAACTAATCCCATTTTTACAAATTTCCCCATTAACCTGGACTTCATTTCCAACCAAAGGTTGTCTAAACCAGCTTCGCTCTTCCATGGCGTCCACCGATATCACCTTTTGAGACAAGAGATGGTTCAAAGCTAGAAAGAGAGACGTCTTTTTTTCTGGATCTCTGGGAATGTTTGACCTGAGAAAACGAGGCGATGGGAACTCTCGGAACTATAGTTTCTATCCGAGAGATATAGAGGAAGACACCCATTTGTCTCGACATTGTTCCTGCCAGACCCTTGAGAACTGCAAAATCTTCCCCCCACCTGAGCGAGTGGGGGCGCCCCTTCATAAGGAGGTTTTAGTAACTTGTTTTGTGGGTTTCCTTCCCCAGGTCCTGCTTTGTTCCTGGGGTTGACCGTGAGGAACTTGACGGTGGAGGCCGTTGTGACTGCCTGGAGGCTGATGCTCCTGGCACTGGAGAAGAAGCTTGTTTAAAAGAAAAATGCTTAAACCTCTTCTTAACTGGCAAAAGGAAACTTTTCCCATTAGAAATTCTTTGGATGTAATTATCCAAATCATCCCCAAACAGCCGTTCACCACGAAATGGAAAACTAGCCAGGAGCTTTTTGCATGGCACTTCGGCTGACCAATTTTTCAACCATAGAACTCTACGCACATGCACCAGTCCGAGCATAAGTCATGAGGCCTGGAGAATAGAATCTCTCATAGTGTCTATTGTAAAACATAACGCCCCTGGTATCCCGGCCAAATCTTTGGCCTGCTGATCAGGAATAATCTTGAGCACCTGTTTAAACTGGTCTCTTAAGGACTGACATACACCGATCGCTGCCAGCGCAGGCTGAACCACTGAACCTGCCAGAGAAATATTGTTTTTAAATAGGAATTCCAACTTCTTATCCACTGGATCCTTCAGCATTTGAGCATTGTCTACCGAACAAAGTCCAATTTTTATTCCCAGAGGATATAGCAGCGTCAACTGCTGGAATCCACCATTTCTTATTAAACACTTCCTCCATAGGATTAAGTGTTGAAAACTTTTTGGGAGGAAAAAACTGTTTATCTGGGTGATCCCACACATAAGCTTTTTTAGCAATGAATGGATAGGAAAAGCATGAATAGCCTGGGGAGGCTTTAGCGAACCCAAACAAGAAGTGGGCTCATCGACTGACTCAGCTAATGACAGCATGAATGTGGAGCGGACCAATTCAGTAAGAGATTGCAAATTTCAATCTTTCAGATTGTGAACCGGATCCTTCCGTATTTGACTCTTCAGAAGAGGAGTCATCAGCTTCTTCCTGGTCCCCTGAGAGAAATTCATCATCTCTCCCCCCTGTTCCTCAGTTTGAGGGTCTGGGATGCGATTAAAGCATCAATCTTTTGCTCCAAGCCTAAAATGGTTGAGGAAAAAACCTCTTCAGTAATATATACAGGGGCTCCAGTGTTAAGAGCAGCTGCAACACCCAACGGCCCTGATGGCTCACTCTGACCAGCCACTTCAGAACTCTCAGGGTAGGATGCCATCTTTTTTGAGATGGTTCTAGGCTTTTTTGTGGCTGTAGAAGTCTTTCTAGAGCCCTTTTTTGAGGTGTTTTTACCCCCCCCTTTCAGACCATAGCCAGATGCACAAAGCAGAGGTACTATCAGAAGGATCACATCCACTGTGTGAGCAATAGTCCAGCCACTGCCGCTGCTATTAATGCTCAGCCCGATGCAATAGTAAATGTGTCAATAGGAAATGCCTGTGTCACCAAACCTCTTTCATGCCCCTCTTTGCTCTTGTGTCCCCCCGTCAGCTTGCAGCAGCACAAATGGAGCTTTAACAGCACATTTCCGCGCTGGACATTGGAGGACACCAATGCTGTGTTATGCCCCTTCCCCTCCGTCGCATTCGCCCCCCCTCCTCTTTCTTTTAAAAAAGAGTTTTACCGCGCAAGCGTGGGTCTCAAATCCTACGGGATTGTTTTGCGAGGGAGGAATGGCGAGGAGGAGACCTGGAAGCCACAGCCGAGTAGGGGCGGCAAAAGAAAAAACGGCATTGCTGATCTTTTTTTAAATTTTTTTTCAGCTCTCTCCTAACGCTCAGCCTCGTGAACAGGGGGAGAGTACAGCCCAGGTGGGAGGTGTCTAGTGAAGAAACCCCCCCCCCCCCCGACTTACTGGAGGTCTGCCTGCTATCTGGAGAAAAGAAGTCTGCTGCTCCTGACACAGCATGTTTTCTTGAGGAATCATGAGAAGGTACGTGCTCTATACAGGGACTGCACTGCAAGTGCCCTAAAACCACAAAATAATATATAATGTTTGGGGGTTGAAAGTAATTTTCCAGCACAAAGAAAAACAATTTCATGTAAACAAAACGTATCAGAAAAGGCTTAGTTTCAAGCGGTTAGAAGAGTGGGTGATGTGTGGCATAAGCTTTTAATGTTGGGCATAAAATGTCAGGACCGTTCAAACCCCCCCTCCAAATGTCCCCTTTTTGGAAAGTAGACATGCCAAGCTATTTGCTGAGAGGCATTTTGAGTCATTAAATATTTTATGTTTTGCCACAAGTTTCTGGAATATGACATCTATTCTTTTTTATAACACAAAGTTGTCACTTAAATGATACATTGCTCACACATAGTTACATAGTATAGTTACATAGTAGGCGAGGTTGAAAAAAGACACAAGTCCATCAAGTCCAACCTATGTGTGATTATGTGTCAGTATTACATTGTATATCCCTGTATGTTGCAGTCATTCAGGTGCTTATCTAATAGTTTCTTGAAGCTATTGATGCTCCCTGCTGAGACCACCGCCTGTGGAAGGGAATTCCACATCCTTGCCGCTCTTACAGTAAAGAACCACGAGTCTTGTTAAACTCTCTTCTGCGAAAAAGTTTTATCTCTATTGTAGGGTCACCAGTACGTATTTGTATATTGAAATCCTATCCCCTCTCAAGCGTCTCTTCTCCAGAGAGAATAAGTTCAGTGCTCGCAACCTTTCCTCATAACTAAGATCCTCCAGACCCTTTATTAGCTTTGTTGCCCTTCTTTGTACTCGCCCCATTTCCAGTACATCCTTCCTGAGGACTGGTGCCCAGAACTGGACAGCATACTCTAGGTGCAGCCGGACCAGAGTCTTGTAGAGCGGGAGAATTATCGTTTTATCTCTGGAGTTGATCCCCTTTTTAATGCATGCCATTATTCTGTTTGCTTTGTTAGCAGCAGCTTGGCATTGCATGCCATTGCTGAGCCTATCATCTACTAGGACCCCCAGGTCCTTTTCCATCCTAGATTCCCCCAGAGGTTCTCCCCCCAGTGTATAGATTGCATTCATATTTTTGCCACCCAAATGCATTATTTTACATTTTTCTACATTGAACCTCATCTGCCATGTAGTTGCCCACCCCATTAATTTGTTCAGATCTTTTTGCAAGGTTTCCACATCCTGCGGAGAAGTTATTGCCCTGCTTAGCTTAGTGTCGTCTGCAAATACAGAGATTGAACTGTTTATCCCATCCTCCAGGTCGTTTATGAACAAACCATTCCGAGTACTCCCCATTTATCACCACCCTCTGAACTTGCCCTTGTAGCCAGTTTTCAATCCATATACTCACCCTATGGTCCATGCCAACGGACCTTATTTTGTACAGTAAACGTTTATGGGGAACTGTGTCAAATGCTTTTGCAAAATCCAGATACACCACGTCTACAGGCTTTCCTTTATCTAGATGGCAACTCACCTCCTCATAGAAGGTTAGTAGATTGGTTTGGCTAGAACGATTCTTCATGAATCCATGCTGATTACTGCTAATGATACCGTTCTCATTACTAAAATCTTGTATATAGTCCCTTATCATCCCCTCCAAGAGTTTACATACTATTGATGTTAGGCTAACTGGTCTGTAATTCCCAGGGATGTATTTTGGGCCCGTTTTAAATATTGGTGCTACATTGGCTTTTTTCCAATCAGCTGGTACCATTCCAGTCAGTAGACTGCCTATAAAAATTAGGAACAACGGTCTGGCAATCACTTGACTGAGTTCCCTATGTACCCTCGGATGCAAGCCATCTGGTCCCTGTGATTTATTAATGTTAAGTTTCTCAAGTCTAATTTAAATTCTGTCCTCTGTTAACCATGAAGGTGCTTCCTGTGTTGTGTCATAAGGATAAACACTGCAGTTTTGGTTACTGAAGCCCCCCGATTCACTCGTGAAGACTGAGGAGAAGAGTAAATTCAATACCTTCGCCATCTCCCCATCCTTTGTAACCAGATGTCCTTCCTCATTCTTTATGGGGCCAATATGGTCTGTCCTCCCTTTTTTACTGTTTACATACTTAAAGAATTTCTTGGGATTTTTTTCGCTCTCCTCCGCTATGTGTCTTTCATGTTCTATCTTAGCCGTCCTAATTGCACCCTTACATTTCTTGTTGCATTCTTTTTAAAGTCTGAATGCTGAGGATGATCCCTCAACCTTGTACTTTTTGAAGGCCTTCTCCTTTGCTTTTATATGCATTTTTACATTGGAGTTAAGCCATCCAGGACTTTTGTTCGCTCTTTTAAATTTATTACCCAATGGGATACATTGGCTAATGCCCTTATTTAATATACTCTTAAAGCAAACCCATCTCTCCTCTGTATTCTTTGTTCCTAATATTTTATCCCAATTTATGCCTTTTAGCAAGGTTTGTAGTTTAGGGAAGTTGGCTCTTTTGAAATTCAGTGTCTTTGTATTCCCTTTAGGTTTCCTATTTGTGTGATTTATACTGAAACTAATTGACCTGTGATCGCTGTTACCTAAATTGCCCTGTATTTCCACATCCGTGCTCAGATCTGTATTGTTAGTCATCAGTAGATCCAGTAATGTTTTATTTCTAGTTGGTGCGTCTACCATCTGACCCCTAAAATTGTCCTGCAAAGGAAGGAACTGGCGAGCCTTAAATGAATGCGCGGTTCCCTCCGCCCAGTCTATGTCTGGAAAATTAAAATCCCCCATTATGATAACACTTCCCATCCTTGCTGCTAATCCAAATTGTAATAGGAGATCTGTCTCCACTTCCTCCCTCAGGTTAGGGGGCCTATAGCATACTCCCAGTATTATTTTCCCCTTAGCTTCATCCCTTTGGAGCTCTACCCATAAGGATTCCACCTCCTCCCTCCTCCCTAGCTCCCTCAGTGATGTCAACTCTCACATTCATTGTAAATTATTCTTGATATATAGGTATACCCCTTCCCCTTTTTTACCCTCTCTATCCTTGCGGTAAAGGGTATACCCTTGAATGTTTGCCAGCCAATCATGAGAGCTGTTGAACCAGGTCTCTGAAATTCCCACAAAATCCAAATCCTCCTCGTACAACAGTATTTCTAGTTCACCCATCTTCTCCGCCATGCTCCTGGCATTGGTGAACATGCCACATAGTTTAGACCGGTCGCATATTGTCCTCGTATTGGGTGTTTCGAGATTAGGACTTGCTACTACTTACCTTGTGTTTTTGTGCTTTGGTCAACCTACCACTAATGCCCCCAATACTACCCTCTGGAATATCTTCTGCGCTGACTATCTCTACCTCTGGACCCTCCCCCCCCATCGCTTAGTTTAAAAACCCCTCTAACTTTTTGGCCATATTCATTCCCAGCAGATCTGCACCCTCCTCATTTAGGTGCAGCCTATCCCTTCTATAGTACCGGTTATCGACTGAGAAGTTGGCCCAGTCCTCCAGGAACCCAAACCCCTCCTTACTACACCAGTTCTTCAGCCACTGGCATGCTTATATGTGGTATTACACCCCAAAATACATTCTGCTGCTTCTCCTGAGTACGGAGATACCACATGTGAGACTTTTTAGCAGTCTAGCCGTGTACAGGACCCAGAAAACCAATCACTGCCTTCAGGCTTTTTAAGGGCCTAAATTGCTCATTTCAATTCCGGCGGCCACTTGATGGGCACAGTGGCTGCATTTGATGGGCACAGTGGCTGCATTTGATGGGCACAGTGGCTGCATTTGATGGGCACAGTGGCTGCAATTGATGGCACAGTGAGGCTGCATTTGATGGGCACAGTGAGGCTGCAATTGATGTTTTTTGTTCAGTATTTTTCTGAATATTTCAGTTTGTTTGCGCCCCTCCAAAAATTTTGAGCACCAGCCATCCACTGCTCACAGTTAAAAAGCACTCAGTTGTCAAGGACTGTTTGAACTGCTACAACATTTTTTACCTGCTAGCACTAGCAGAGATCGGGTCTGATTCCACTAACACTGAAGTTTTGTGTACTGTGTATCAGAAGTGACAGTGATCTACTGACACTGCACTTGTTGGGAGGGGGGACTCTATGCAGGTGCTGGCAGGTGTCGGGGCTGATCCTGCTAACGCTGTGTTTTTGGGAACAATAGGGGATGCTAGTATAGTTCTGATTTGATCAAAGATAATGATCCGTTCAGACTATACTAGTAATGGAGGTGTAGAGTGTGTGTGTGTTAGTGTTACTGGCAATCAAAGGGTTAAAAAGTGTTAGTGAATATGTGGCAGGCAATCTGACGCTTTCTGGGATTGACACTAACACTATCTGGCATGACACTAATACACTGATCAGAAAAAAGATCTGTAAACTGTATTAATGATACTGTGACAAGCCAGTGAAAGGGTTAACTGGGGCGATCAGGTGGTTAAAACTTTATTAGGGAATATATGGTAGGTACCCTGATTGTATTTAGGACTGATGCCAACTGCCACTAAGGCTATCTAGCACCACCAGTGACAATAATACAGTGATCAGTAAAAAAGCTGTTCCAGGAACAGATGCAGAAAAGCTCAAACTTGAGAAACTATACGCCGAGAATTACAACGCAGACCTAGAATGGCTCACCCAACATTGCCCCACCTCACCCCCAGTCAGATATACTACACTATGTCCTAAATCATTCTTAAACCCCACACACAATAAAGGTCCCTATCTACAGACCTTCTACCAGGTTGTATACTTCGACCTCATCAAAATGTGCAAAGCTGATCCCCAGCATACTTACCTCAAATCTAACCTTTCTCCACTTAAACACAAGGCACTTAAAAAGCTGACCCAGAACGAGTCCATTGTCATCAAACCTGCAGATAAAGTGGGTAGTATAGTTTAAATAAATGGAAGAGGAAGGAAAGGGATTTTTACGGTGCAATTTATTCAAATATAGAAAAGAAGGCTATATGTTTTTTTCTCTTTTGTTAAAAAAACAGTTTTATTGTTTACATTAAAAATAGACACATATGTCAATAATTTGTGACAATACAATTAAAACAGCATGGTCAATAATGGAGAGTAACATATAGGATATACGCTACAAATTCACAGATAGTCGTTATTGCATACTAGCCCGACATGTTTCGCATTAGTCGCTTTATCAAGGGGTATGCAACTGAGTAGCGAATCATCCAATATTTTTAAATATTCCCCAGAAATAATTGACCCTAGATGGACTCGTCAGAACCAGCGTATGCACACGCAGCCGAGCGGGACAGCAAGGGAGGCTAAATATGCAACCACAGGGAGCAGTAAGGAGAAGATCAAAGAGTTATTGTAAGTTGCATCTGCGATCCGAGAAGTGCAGTTAAACGCCAGAAGTGGCAATAGCCAGAGATAGGTGGATGTAATATACGTTTGGAACTGGGAGATAGAGCCTAGCTTAAATCTTCGCTTGCAACCTGCCAGCGCCGGAGGTTGCAAGCGAAGATTTAAGCTAGGCTCTATCTCCCAGTTCCAAACGTATATTACATCCACCTATCTCTGGCTATTGCCACTTCTGGCGTTTAACTGCACTTCTCGGATCGCAGATGCAACTTACAATAACTCTTTGATCTTCTCCTTACTGCTCCCTGTGGTTGCATATTTAGCCTCCCTTGCTGTCCCGCTCGGCTGCGTGTGCATACGCTGGTTCTGACGAGTCCATCTAGGGTCAATTATTTCTGGGGAATATTTAAAAATATTGGATGATTCGCTACTCAGTTGCATACCCCTTGATAAAGCGACTAATGCGAAACATGTCGGGCTAGTATGCAATAACGACTATCTGTGAATTTGTAGCGTATATCCTATATGTTACTCTCCATTATTGACCATGCTGTTTTAATTGTATTGTCACAAATTATTGACATATGTGTCTATTTTTAATGTAAACAATAAAACTGTTTTTTTAACAAAAGAGAAAAAAACATATAGCCTTCTTTTCTATATTTGAATAAATTGCACCGTAAAAATCCCTTTCCTTCCTCTTCCATTTATTTAATCTTTGCCTGGGATGAGGTGCCTATTCTGAGGGTGTTTCCCTTTCCGGAACCAAAACCTGTATAACCTGGGTAGTATAGTGTTTCAGGAGAGGGTTGACTATACCCTCAAATCACATAGACTACTCTCTGACACCAATACCTATTCAACTCTCCCTAGTGACCCTACATCCCAGTTTGCCCTTGAAGCCACTACACTTGTCAATCAAGCCCTCACAGATGAAATCATTCCCAAATCAGAAGCCTCTTTTCTTAAGAAATTTTTTTATAAAGTCCCATACTTTTACCACTTACCAAAAATTCATAAAGACCTTACCAATCCCCCTGGTTGTCCAATAGTAGCAGCCATGGACAGCATCACCAGTGGCTTCTCTATTTATATCGACCAATTCCTCCAACCTCTGACACAAAACCTCCCCTCATATATACGTGATGGACCCCACTTACTTGATATGCTTAAGCCTTACACATGGGAACAGAACTACTGGTGGCTTTCCCTTGATGTGTCATCGTTATATACATCAATTCCTCATGATGTAGGAGTACGGGCCGTCGAACATTTCTTGGCCAATGATCCCCTTACTAATCCTTCTTTTTAAACTATGGCATAATAGAAACACAGGTAACTCTGAAACTCCCAAAGTAAACCTAGACAAGGATGAAAAGGAGGCGATTGATAACCTTATTTCTCTACTTGATAAGAACTATGAGAGTGACTCTGAATCAAATCCTGACCACCCCCATAGGCGACCTTCTACTTTGAGAATTAGATCTACTAAAATGCCCGTAATTTCCAAACACAAATGGCTCCAGCTCTTCCTGGACCAGGTCAAACAGGACCTGGGGAAAATCAACTGGGAATAGCTGGGCCCTAATAATCTTTCTACTACTGAAAGATAGGCCCTTCACGATCTAAAGAATGCACCTAACTTGGTTATCAAAAAAAGTGATAAGGGGGGAATGTGGTCCTTCTTAGTGAGAAACTCTATGAGGAAGAAACCTTACGATTGCTTAATGATAGTTCCACTTACCAAAAATTTCCATCGTCTCCCTTCCCTACTCTGGTAAAAACTCTTAATGAGAAACTGAAACTGGGAATGGAAGCGGGCCTACTTACAGGGAAAGAATTCTCTTTCCTCAGAGTTGAAGAAATAAATGTTCCCAAATGTTTTTACACAATACCAAAATTGCATAAATCACTTATTCGTCCACCAGGCAGACCCATTGTTTCTGCCATAAAAGGCCCTCTGGAAAAAAACGGCAAATATGTGGATTCTATGATAAAGCACCTAGTCAACGAACTTCCCTCTTTTGTCCGTTATAGTCGAGATGTCCTTGCTAGACTGTCGCAGTTTGTACTCCCAGATGATACTCTTCTGGTGGGGATTGATGTGGAGAGTTTATACACCTCAATACCCCACCACTGGGGTCTTAGTGCCACACGGTCCTTTCTGGACCATTATCACCCATCACAGGGTGCACAAAATGAATTTATTGG
The DNA here is from genome assembly GCA_037952925.1 of Lithobates clamitans. Classification (NCBI taxonomy): domain Eukaryota; kingdom Metazoa; phylum Chordata; class Amphibia; order Anura; family Ranidae; genus Lithobates; species Lithobates clamitans. The sequence goes on from JBBGZY010001967.1 coordinate 672,587, forward strand.
TGAACTTCTGGAATTCATGCTTAAAAACAATTTTTTCAAATTCATGGGCCACTACTACCAACAGGTGAGGGGCACAAGTATGGGAGCTCCTTGGGCACCCTCCTATACCTGCCTCCACCTGGGCTTGTGGGAGGAAGAGGTTGTATATAAGTCCTCGATGTACCTTGGCCACTCTTTTACTCTATGGTGTGGAAGGGATCAGTGGAACAACTTATGGAATTTATATCCGAACTGAATACTAATGACAGAAATATACGTCTAACCTTTTCACACCATACTGAGATGCTTCCTTTCCTTGACCTACAGATTGGTAGATCCGGAAATAGATTCAGCACTAGCATCTTTAGGAAACAGACAGCTGCCAATACGCTATTCCTGGCCCAAAGTCATCACCCTAAGTCTTTGATTAATGGGATACCCACAGGCCAGTTCCTACGGATTAGGCGAAACTGCACTGATGAGAAAGATTATCACAAGGAGGCACGTTATATGTACAAGAGGTTCAGACAGAGAGGCTATTCTCATCGTTCCCTCAGGAATGCACAAATTAAAGCCTCCCTGAGAAAGCGCGATGAACTTCTTGCTACATCTAAACCTCCCTGTCAGGAAAACAAGTTACAGGATTTCCCTAGAATTATTACTAGGTATGGCTCTCAGTGGAAAGCAGTACAAGGATCCTTGCTAAACACTGGCATATTCTTAAATCTGCTCCACTGATTGCCAACCTCGTGAGCCCTAGACCACTTTCAACAGCCAGAAGGTCACGTAATCTTGGTGACCTCCTGGTCCACTCTGAATACACACGGACAACAAGCCATAATTGGCTCACTAGCTCTAAGCCCCCTTCTGGTATGCACGCATGTGGACACTGCAAAATCTGTAAATATGTACACCAGACTAATGTGTTCGCCAATCCACACGGAGGAAAAGATTTTAAAATCAAACAATTTATTAATTGTTCAACAACTCGGGTGATATATATGTTGACATGCCCATGTAATAAAAATTACATTGGTAAAACCAAACGTGCCTTGCGCATAAGGATTGGCAAGCACATAGCTGGCATTAAAAAGAAGGATGATGAGCGTCCAATTTCTTTGCATTTTGGGAAATTCCACAATCGTGATCCAAAATGCTTGACTGTCAAAGGAATTTACAGACTAAATCTACCCATTAGACGTGGTGACTATGACACCATACTTCTCCAGAAAGAAAAAATGTGGACGTATTATATGGATTCTATGATCCCAAATGGCTTAAACACTGAGTGCAGCCTCCAGCCTTTCCTGGAAAAATAATAGTCTGGTCCTGTCGTAGCAATATGCTATACAACATTCATTAATTTGAACTTGCTCCTGACCACTGTGTGATCCTATGTCCCTCTTCTATCTGTCTATTGGCCTTTATACCTATTTACACAGTTTTAGGTTCCTTTCCATCCCCAATACATATAACTAACTGTGAATGATCATCTATAGCCATTTAGGGTTTTCATTTTCCCCTGCTGTATGTTCATTATGTGAGGTGACCCTGGATAACATCTAGTGGTAAAGAAGTGTAATTTCACTCTATCGCCCTGTCTATTTATGCCCGATCCACGGACTTCTCCTTGCTCTGAGGAAACCAGCGGTAATTGGCTGGTGAAACGCGTCAGCACGCGACATCAGCACGCTACCCCGGAACCACGTGCAACACTGTGGATGGACGATCAGCTGACGACCAGCGCCTCCTGTATCTTAGCAGTCTACTTCGTACGGCGAGCGCAGCCGTGGAAATAGACTGTACACGGACTCATTCTCCAAGCCATCTGGTGGGGATAAGCATGGCAATATAAGGATGTCGGTCTTTGATCGGGTGGTGAGAGAAGTATTGTCCATTGATTGACCATTTGCCTCCCACATTGTGCCTAAGCCAGCCCCACCCTCCTCCCCTGCTTGCTGCTGCTATCCATCATTGCTATTTATCTTCCTATTTATATGCATGAACTGCGGGCTCATTCTGCTGTGCTTGCTGCTGCTACTGATATCATGCCTATCTGCTTTAATACTTGAACTGTCAGATACTGCTGGTCTAATTTGCTGTGTCCCATTGGAATCACACTCCATGGTCCCAGCCAGCTCCTGTTCCCCTTCATCAGGCTCAATTGGCCCTATGGACTTCCACTGTTCTCTCCATCCACACCTACCCCCACTCCCGCTATACCACGCCCCTGAAGAGTGATTCACTGATCCTGCAATATCAGTTCAGCTGCTTTTGAATCATTATCATCAGTGCATGAGTGGTGAATAGAATGTGTTTGTGGTATGCATAGCCGTGGCTCCCCTTGTTTTTTAAAGGACAACGTTGTCATTTTTATGGTTAGGGCCTGTGTTAGTCACTCACCATAGCCCGTTTTCAACAAATTGCTGTAACTTTTTGTGTGGTGTTTATTATTTATTTGTTTAATACAATCCTGGCTTGCTTTTTCAGACATTGCCTGGGGGTTTTCTTGTCCTCTTAAGAGATATCCATTCTCTTAGTTTTTTCCTAATCCTCGGCAAGCCAACTTTATTCTTGAAGCCTTATAGGGCGTACACACGGTCGGACTTTGTTCGGACATTCCGACAACAAAATCCTAGGATTTTTTCCGACGGATGTTGGCTCAAACTTGTTTTGCCTACACACGGTCGCACAAAGTTGTCGGAATTTCCGATCGACAACCACGCGGTCACGTACACCACGTACGGCGAGACTAGAAAAGGCCGGTTCAGAACCTAGCGCGGCACCCTTTGGGCTCCTTTTGCTAATCTCGTGTTAGTAAAAGTTTGGTGAGAGACGATTCGAGCTTTTTTAGACTCGTGGCTTTCAGATCGTTTTCTGCCGTTCAGTTTGTGCTTGTGGGTTTGTATCTGCTCTTCAGTGCGTGCAAGCAAGTTCCGCGTGACTTAGTCATTGTATTCTTGTTCGTTCGTTACTGTTTTTCAGGTCGCTCTTCACAGGCCTTGCTGTTCTTCAGTGCGTTCTGTTACTTCGTTCTGAGCAGCCGACCGTTTTCTAGCCATGTTTCGTATGCGTACTCCTCCTACAGTTCGTGCTGTGCGGGGGCTTGGTGTTGGGGTCCTGACCTTGACACAAGTCCAGTCCATGAACAGGGTGGAGAGGAGTTCATGGACCAAGAATTGGTTGCTTCAGCGTGACCAGTTCTGTCATATGCCTTTGCTCTGTGAGATCCGTGAGAATAATCCTGACGATTTCAGGAACTTTCTCAGGATGACGGACCCCGTATTTCACCGTTTGTTGGCTTCGCTGACCCCCTATATCAGCAGGCAGGATACCTGCATGAGGCAAGCCATCACTCCGGAGCAGAGGTTGGTCGCTACCTTGCGGTATTTGGTCACAGGGAGAAGTCTGCAGGACTTGAAGTTCTCGACAGGCATCTCCCCCCAGGCTCTTCTGTGTGGACATTTACTGCTTGTGTTTGTTTGAGCTGACCCTGACAGAAATGTGTGGAGTCCAGAAAATGTTGTGATTGTGTAACCTTATACAAAGCACTGTTGGCTGTTATTTACTAAATGAAAAGACACTTTGCACTACCAGTGCACTTGCAACTGCACTGAAACTGCACTTGTAGTGCAAAGAGGATTTGCCCTTAGGAAATTACCCCCATTTTCTCATAAAACAACAATTACATCACCCAAAAGTGTTGTAGCGTTGAGACAATAATCCACACATTCTTGATGAGCAATCTTTTTAATACCTGCACAATCACATGTGCATTTACCCAAGGTTTTTCTGACAAACCAACATGTTTGTTGTATAACAATTTTGTGGTGTCATTATCCAAAATCAAAATGTGCATTTTATAGAAAACAGGCCTGTGTAAAACCAACAAGAAAGACACAAATCTTGATCTTACAAAGTTCACATTTGGTAGAACTGGAAGGCAATATCAGACATGAGTATTTAGGAACTGTGTTTGATATTGCGTTCAGATGGGGTGAAATCACCCCAGGAAAAGCCAAATTTGGAAGATGCACACAAATTTCACAATGTCAACATGTGCTATCTGCCATCACGGGGATGAAGGGACGTGTTTTGGGGGAGAAAGCTACTTTATAATTGTGGAAGGGGTTGCACCCCCAAAACGCGTCCATTGATCTCCCGTGATGGCAGATAGCACATGTTGACACACTGTGTGCATCCTCCAAATTTGGCTTTGGGAAAAATCACAAAAACGTTTAGCACATTGTAGCACACAAAAGAAAAAAGTGATTTGGAGGGGCTTTAAACTCGCCCCAAAACATCAATGATGTTTTTATATTTTGGAATAACATCATTGATGTTTTGCTTGATGTTTTCCAATTGTAAATTACACCCCATGATCTCCCCGATCAGGATCTGGGCACTTTCGGATGTGAAAGGATCTTCATCCACAACATCACGATCACCTAAAAAGAGAGGAACCCCAAAATAAATTAGGTCTAAAAAAAATGCCGCCATCCATCTCTTATCTGAGCCTGTGGTCGCAGACACTCACCTGTTGTGGTGACTAGTTCCACCACGTCTTCTTCCTCCTGCTCATCTTGTGTTGGGGGGATTTCCCCTTCTTCCAGAGGGGGGGGGCTCTGGTCTCCTCGGATGAGGGGTGTCCTCCGAGTCTTTTCTTCCCTATGTAAAACAAAAATGGTATAATTAGCACACAGATATTTAATGTCAGAACTATAAATAGGAAACATTGCTTGGAAGTGAGGTACAATTGTCAATTTTAGCAGAGTTCCAAGATGTAGCTTTTTTAGTGTCCTTTGTCAACCTGCAATACTTTACCTGTTTGGTACAAGCTTCACAGATGTAGCCCCCCCTATAGTATACACTGGAGCACCTGTGTGGCCCCCTAATAAAAATGGTGTTCTTGTGTCCCACACTAGTGCTCCAATGTCCAGATGTGAAAACAGCTGCTGAGTGTCCTCTCCTTACACACAATCTAGTTTGCATTTCATTCTAGTAACAAACCCATCTACACAACCCAATTCTTTGAAGCCAAGTATAGGGCATCAAAATGGTGGCCAAATGCATATGGCCTAAACAATGGTATTTTAGAGTCCGAAATAAAAATGTGTGATCCGAACGAATAATGTGCCCATGAACATGAAAGTTGCCATTTTAAACTGTACAACAGTTCCTAAAAGCACATGGAGCAGCACGAACGTAATAAACCCAAAAAGAATAGGAACACAGCACAAATACTTACTTTTTTGCAGCACTCTCCAGATCTTTCTGTACTGCTCATGTTCTCGTAATTTCAGGTCCGACCACCGCTTCCTGAGCTGATCTTTCGATCGTCGTACCCCGAATTTCCGGTGCAGACTCCTGACCACTTTCGCCATGATCTTGGCCTTTCGGACATTGGGGTTGGGGTAAGGCCCATACTTTCCATCATAGTCGGCCTTCTTCAGGATGTCCACCATCTCCAACATCTCCCCAAAGGACATATTTGTGTCCTTTAATCTCCTTCTGGATCGGGACGTTTCAGGCTCCGGCCTTTCCTCCTCCTCCTCCTCGTTGCTACAATTAGCACGATCCTGCTGTCTATCCGCCATGTGCTCTTCCCCCACTGCGCCAAACGAAAAGGGGCGGGGAATAGACTAGAAAGAACGTCAGCGGCGGGCGGAGTTATACGCATGCGCAGTGTGTATAAATCATAACGCGCGCGTCTTACATACGATCTGTGAGCGGAGGAAGGAGCATCGGAGACACCGATCGTGCTAACGAAGGTAGGATCTAAACTTGGGCCTATACTGCTTCGAAATGGAAGCCTATATTGTAACAAGATTAGGGGAGTTTGGCCTGACATTAGGGTTTGTCTTGTGTTGTGTCTTGCAGAGAAAATGGATGGGTTCAACGACCACAATTTCTTGCCCCTGTTTATTGACAAGTACAGGGAGCTGCCCTGTCTGTGGCAGGTGAGACACCCCCACTAAAACCACAAACAGAAGAGGCAGGCAGCGCTGGAGAAACTGCTGGATTTGGTGAAGCCGGTGGTCCCCACAGCAACCATCCCTTATAACAGCTAAAATTGGTGGCCTGAGGAGCACTTATCTTAGGGAGCGCAAGAAGGTCACAGATTCCCAGAGATTCGGAGCTGCAGCAGATGACGTTTATGTCCCCAGGCTGTGGTACTACGAGAGACTGCGATTTCTGTCAGACCACACTGAAGTCAGGGAATCCCTCCCTACTCTTCCTTCCACGCTTCCTTCCATCCCAGCTGAGACTTCTGATGTCCAACCTGGGCCTTCCAGCCAGGAAGAAGTGGAGGAGCCCAGCTGGAGTCAGGTATAGCATTCTTCTACAGATTTCTGGGCAATAAATAAATGATGTTTACTAGATGTTATTATTGATCACTAATTGCTGATTAAAAAAAGTGTTTTACATATCAATAGACAGTAGTGGGCACCCAAAATTGGGACAAGAATGCAAAATGCTGGGCTCAGAAGGATAGTCTGTTATATTTGTTAACATTCAATTTGCAGCAGTCAGGAGGTGAAAATTGTGTGTGATTGATGAAAACAATACTAAAACTATGTCCCTTTTTCATACACAGGAAGACCTCAGCCAGGAGGAGGTTGTGGAATGTGGCAGCCAGGAGGAGGCGGGGATTAGTGGCAGCCAGGAGGAGGCAGGGATTAGTGTCAGCCAGGAGGAGGCGGGGCAAATGTCAGCCAAGAGAAGCCTGGGACAAGTCGCAGCCTGACTGAGTCTCAGGTTCCTCCCCTCCGCCTGCCATACAAAAGGGCCAGGAAGGCCACTCCCAGTCCTGTGCAGGATTCAGCATACAGGCTGATCCAGGAGGCTTCTGCGTCCCTCAGAGCCTTCCCCAGTCCTGCAGATGCCTTTGCCTGCATGGCTGCATGCCCCTGCAGGGCATGCAGGAGGGCCAACGCAGGATCTCTGAGGACCTGATTTATAAAGTCCTACGTAAGGGGGAGAGTGGGGAACTGACACCCAAGACGGATGTCATTGAGATGGACGATCCTCCTCCTCCTCCTCCTCCTGCTGCCACAACTCCACCACCACAGCCAAAGCCTGGAAGGAAGCGTGGAAGGAAGACCAAAGAGTGATGACCCTGGGTTCAGTCTGGTCTGACAGAAGATGCAGTCTCTCGTATGACCACAGCCTGGGGACACAGATGTCATCTGCTGCTTTCCGGATCTCTGGGACTTCTGGACCAGACTGCCCTCACTTAGATAAGGACTCCTCAGGCCACCAATTTTGCTTTTAAATAACTGATGTCTGCCCTGGGGGTCCAAGGCTTCGCCCACTTCTGCAGTTTCTCCAGCATTGCCTCCCTCTTTGTTTTTTTATAGTTGTGACCCCTTAATAAAAATTTTTTAGGTAAATTCTACTCTCCTGTGTGTGTTTTCATCCAAAAAGGACAGTTTGTTGGTGACGATTCAGGTACATTTCTAAAGTACAATGTGAAATTAACAAGGGACAACAACACCAAACAATCTCCTACAGATTAAATAGAACAACATATCAATGGTGTTGTGGGAACTTGTCACAAAAAACACACAAACATTTTCGGGAGTACAAATCAAAATCACCCAAAAAAAAAAAAAAAAAGAGAAACACAAAAAAAGATTCTACATTAAAGGCAAAAAAAAAAAAAAAATATACAAAAATATGTTGTCAGATGTGAGAAATCAAAATATATTGAGGGAATCCTGATAAATAGTAACGAAAGAAGTTTGTGAGAAGTGTGTGTGAATATGAGCAGCAAAACTACTTAATTCTTGTCACATTATAAAGAAGAAGAGAGTGCGCTGTATTAAACCATTTTGAACATTGCAGCGTGACGAAAGTGCTGTATCCATTGCGAACGCTAAGTTTACCAGAACGAGCTGTCCCGTGTCGGAATTTCTTCTGAGCATGCGTGGCACTTTGTGCGTCGGAACAGGCCACACACGGTCGGAATTGACGCAATCGGATTTTGTTGTCGGAAAATTTTATCTCCTGCTGTCCAACTTTGTGTGTCGGAAAATCCGATGGAAAAAGTCCGATGGCGCCCACACACGGTCGGAATTTCCGACAACACGCTCCGATCGGACATTGTCCATCAGAAAATCCGACCGTGTGTACGGGGCATTAGTCTTTTGCCTTGAGCATAACTATTGTGAGTAAGAGGGCACACACTACCTACAGATCAATGGCACAGCTATGGGGGCTAACTTTGCCCCCAGCTATGCCAACCTTACGATGGGATTCTGGGAAAACATGTATCTTGCAGCTGACCACCCTTTTACCGCCCATGTGATGTACTATGGTCAATATATCGACGATATAGTAAACATTTGGGATGACACTTTTGATGACATTGTTGCTTATGTACAATACTGTAACCTTAACACTTTGGGTCTATGTGACTGACCCCAATACTTTGGCATTTTTAGATCTTGAATTCTGCCATGACAATGGAACTATATATGCTAAAAATTTCATTAAACAAACTGCAGGCAATTCCTTCATACACTATGACGGCTGCCACCACCCTAGATGGGTCAGTAACATTCCCTGCAGTCAATTTTGCTGCTTAATGTACTAGAGATTCGGATTATGGCATCCATGGCCAACTTCTTTCAAAGAAATTTCTAGATAAAGGATACCCTACCCCACTTACAGATTCGGCCTTCCACAATTACCATAACTTACCCACAGGCTCTCGTACCCCATCACCTGCCATTAAATAACCAACATGTTTCATCACACAGATTGATGATGAAGCAAGGTTTGAAACAAGAGAATCTAGATGCCGCACTTTGCATTTAGCCAGCACCTGGGACTCCCCTCCTCTGAAGGATCTACTTAACACACACCTGGGAGCAAGTCTACCTGAGCGGTGAATCACTTTCCCAATTTCATGATGAATACAGAAAAATGGAAACAATTCTAGCTGCACACTGGTCTATCTAATTAGAAGATCCCCATCTAAAGACCACAGTCGACATTAAACCTAAAGTGGCATATAGGAAACCTAGAAAAATAAAGAGCAAAATTGCACCCAGTAAAACCAAGCCTGTTCACCCTACCTCACCACAACCTGTCCTCATACCACTCAGAGGGATGTATCAATGCAAAAAACCCCTCTGTTTGACTTGCCAGTTTATACATCATGGCCAGAAAACCTTTACTGTCAAAGGGAAAAACTATACCCTAGAATAATTCTACAACTGTTCAACAGACTTTGTCATATACTGTCTTACCTGTCCTTGTGGACTATTTTATGTTGGCCGAACCATCAGAGCACTTAGGGCACGCTTTGGCGAACATAGGCGCTTTATTGAAAAAGGCAGTGATGATCACAGCATCCTTAAACACTTCCTAACACACCACAACCAATCTACGGTTGGTCTCGGTGTGTCGGTAATTAAATCCATCCCAGCAACATACCCTGCTGCCGAGCATTGCAGACGCTTGTGCAAGCAGGAAACATATTGGATCTACTCTTTGGGCACTTTAACTCCAGGGGGGTTAAACAAGGATATCGAGGTGCATACATTGTTATGAGCTACCTCCTTTCCTCATGAGATTACCCCAACAGATGTAGTCTTGTTGTGTATTTCTCTATCCTTTGTCATTATATGTGCATGTGTACGTATATGCAGATCTATGGGTACATGCACATTTGTACGTACCATTTATGCGTGTATGTTTGTACCTGGGCATGTCTCATATGCATATATGTGTACAAATACATGTGTGCATTTTTTTTTTATCAATGTGTATGCCCTCAACTAACCTCTCTATGTCCCCTCCCTTCCTTTTTTACAGATACCCCCTATCTACAGCTACAGTAAGTATAATAGTTTGAAGGATAATAAGTACAATAGTTTTAAGGCTGGTAATGCTTTGGAGGAAAAGTCCTTTCTTTTAATATGCTCCTCTCCCGACATTTTAGATATGTATGTGCATATGTATGTACATGTGTACGTATATATATATATATATATATATATATATATATATATATATATATATTTTTTTTTTTTTTTTTTTAATTATTCATCATTCTGCATTTGCCAATACGCATGTGTGTATATATATATATATATATATATATATATATATATATATATGTGTGTGTATTTCTTAGATACACGCTAGGGCGATACTTTTTGAGCATTTGTACCTGCACCGTCTATTGCCTATGTGCTAGATGGCACCTAATTTCTCCTTTGCGGGTACATCTACGTGTATTTGTATGCGTGCTATGCATAAATGTGCATGGGCACGCATACATACGATTAACATGCCTTCTTGCCTTACTCGCATGCATGCTTAACCTCTTTCTAAAATAGTGCTACTTTCTTTCACAAATTGCTTAGAAGTATTATGGTTAATACTGCGGTTTTATTAATTATTTAGTTATTAATTTATAATTTATGTATTGATTGATTCTTTGAATTAATTTAAATGCCATTCATTTATTTATTTATATCCATTTTCTAGATAGAGCTGCTTTTATATATATATATATTTTTTATATGTGTATAAATTGTGTTGTATTTCACTTTACTACACACTGCCCAGTCCAATGTCCGCGCTTGTGCTCTTTTTGGCCAACGCTGGGACCTGTTGTCCCACAGCGCCGGCATATAAATAGCACATTGCTGACACTCCTACTCCAGGCCAATTGAAGGAGCAGCAGCTCCGAGCAAGTAGCCTATCCAGCCTCTTCTCTCTCTTGTGGAAATCCTCCCCCGGAAGTTCCCCCGGAAGTGATCGCGTGACCTGTGACATCACGTGCGTTCCACGCCAGCCCCAGCCTCTTCCTGACGGCCATAGGAAATGCTCTAGGCCGAGTTACAATGGTTTGCAGTCCTACATCTTTGCATAGAAAACGGATTCGGATCAGAGGACCACCACCATGGACCATTAACCTTACAGATAGAAAAAGGTTAGTTAAAAAGTTGCCCCAGGGATTTTACGGGTGAGAGGGAAAGGAAGTGTGAAGTTCTGATCCGTAATGAATATATGATTGGTATAGATCAAGTGATCAAGAGGGTTATAAAAAATATATGCTTTATTCAAAAAGTTATCACAAAATAGAAGTTAAAAACAGTAGATATAGCATACAACTGTTACACTCATATCATGTCAAAACAGGTTCTAGTTAAAGAAACACCTATATACTTGATACATTTGAGAGACCCGACATGTTTCGGAATATCATGGAAGTAATTCCTTCTTCAGGGGTTTCCTGTGAAGTTGTATTAAATAGTCTAGAAAAGTATATAGATAAAATATACCAATCAACAATAAATTTACATGTATCAAAGTGAAGTATGAATAATGGGAAATACAAGGGATAGGAGCTTGGGAAGGAAAAGCATGAAGATGGTTGATAATAATAAAGAGACTTACTAGTTCACACCACTCTTTTTGCTACATGGACCAAAAGCTGTAGATGATTTAATAGGTAGGACTCCAAATTCTGATCCCCATGATGTCGATCAAAGATGTTTTTATGAGGAGTAAATCAATATGTGGGTACAACAGTTTGAGACTGACGTTGGATATCGTATTAGAATGCTTCCATATATCTATCTAGATAGCAGCATCGCATCAAAGGTTCGCCGCAAGGAACAGCAAGGAACAGCATAAAAAAGATAGGTGCAGGATCCTAGATGTGAAATATATAATGTATACAAATTAATATATAGCTAGAGAGGTATATATATGTGTAGGGTATTAATTAATGCGGGCTGAAAGCACAAAAAGGCATGGGAGGGGGGGAGAGAACAAAACTGTAATGTGTGTACCTAGTGTGCACAGCAGGAGGATAAATACATGCAAGGAATTGTATACTGGAATCTATTGATCTCCATCAATTCATTGCATATTCGTTCAGAGGGGGAAATAGTGATGGCAATGGACTAAAATTATAAATGTAGACCATGAAACAATATGGTATGGGCTTGTGCAGCAAATGATGCTGGATAGGATGGATCAAAAAAAAGGGAAGTGTATGTCAAATATAGGTACCCCAGACCCAGCCCAAAATGGATAGCTACAGTGAATTATATGATGTAGTTCTATGTTTTTATAAGTGGAAGTCCCAAATACCATGTCCATTCAATACATAGATTATTGTATACAGGTTTAGAAATTAATTTGCAACCTGAATAAGTGGAAGAGTAATGTACTTACTGAATGATTGAAGTTTATAAGAGAACCGATCCTCTCCTTGCTGTGAGATCAGGGTGTGTAGCCGCAAAGTGCTGGTGCTCTATGATATAAGGGCCAGCTGGTAATGGGAAGATACCGGCTATCAGGGGCGAGGAATCCCATATATGGGAGTAATATTGTCAAGGGATAGGAAAAGGGGAGGCCGCACCAAGTTCGGCAACACACCTCCATCAGCTGACCAAGGTGTCAGCAAGGAGGTAAAATCGTCGCCGAATGCTGATTCCCCGGCACAATGGTGTCCAGCGCCACCGCGTCAAAAGGTGCGATGACGTCCGACGTCTGAGCGCCGCCGACATGGGAAGGAGGGGCATATGCCTGATTGGTCCGAGGATCAGCCGCATCACACATGCGCGAATGGCGAATTACATCGGACCATGGGATGCCCGGAGTGAGGCCCCACACATAAAATGTGTGGAGCCTACCCGTGTCAGGGGACACCAGGGAGCGCTGGGCAACAACCGGCAGACAACCTGATGATAAATGCTTAGTAATGGAACGCAGTCAGTAATATTAAACAACAGAAATGGAGTAATGGAGATCAGAAGTCGGGGTCAGAGCTAGAAAACAAAGGAGATGTATTAATTGTAAATCTATAAAAATGCAAACATATGAAACATCTGATAGTGCAGGCTACAAAAATACAGTATAGATGTCATAGCTGTTAATTATATATTCATAATACAGTACATATTACAGTCAATGTTGAAAACAATAACAAGACTACACGATTTATATTGGCAAAGACAAAGTATACAGAGTGACAGTATTATGCATGTACAGCCAATATGATAGTATTCAATAATGTTTGAGTACCAAAGACCAAGAATGTGATCAAAAGGGGTGAATAAAATTGTGAAACGTATCCTGTATATAAGCCTACATATCCCCTTCGTAACCCCCTGATGTGAAGCCTGTAAAAAGGGTTTAAAGCTTAGTATCTCATTCAAACCTGGAGGTGAGGTGGCATTTAAATTTGAAATCCACCTCATCTGCAGCTGGAGGAGCAGATTGTTAAGATCCCCTCCTCTGGGGGTTTGGTGGAGACGGTCCAGTACTAAAACTGATATTTTTGGAAAGCAGTCACTGTGGACTGTGGCCATATGTTGTCCCCAGGGGAAATCTGGGTTTTTAGTTTTCATGGCTGTAATATGACGATACAGTAGTTTGCATAGTTTTTGGATGGTTTTTCCCACATAAAACAGCCACATTCGCATTGTATCAAATACACAACAAATGTGGTCTGGCAGTTGGCGTAGTGTTTTGGGGAGAATATCCATCCGTTGGGAAGATGTGGGTTCTTAGCTGTATTTATATATCGACAATAGCCGCATGAACCACAGGGAAAGGTGCCGAGAGTGTTGCAGGGGTCTCCACGAGTGAGTCCCCTGAACTCACTGCTGACCAGGCGGTCACCCACCGACGTGTGGGTGCGGGTCAGCAGACACAAAGGGGCCCACCACTGGATCGTTGGTTAAGACATGCCAGTATTTGATTAGAATTTGTCTACATTCTGTATGTTCATTTGAAAAGGTTGTGATTATCCTAGTGTAAGGATTGGGGGCAGACGTAGGTTTATTATGTGATCGTAATATAAAAAGAAGAAAGTGACCAGTCGCATAACTAAATATCAATGGCATGCTTCCATCCCGGGTCAATATATAAAAGGAAAAAAGAGGGGCAAGTGGGACTTTAAATGAAGCATGTCAATTGAAAGTATAATAATGAATACATGTGAGTAGGTAAAATTATTGGATTTAATTTATAGTCAATAACCCCTAGGGGTAGTCCATGATTTTGATGCCTACAGTACCAATAAAGTAGTATAGATACAGACATAGTCGCATGAATTGATATATAAGCATATTTAGCAGTAACAATCATTGTAGACTCAGTAGTGCAAACAAATCAATGGACATACATATATGCAATTCATAACAGAAATACATGAATTAAAATCGACAATCAAAATCACAAAATCGCATGAAATGAGAAAAAACTCGATAAAAAATGATAAATGTCAGGAAAATGATTAGGCTTGATAGGGCATCCTTAGTTTGAGAACCCGACGTGTTTCTTGGCTTCTTGCCAGTCATCAGGGGTGGGATGCATAATTTAACTGAGAAAAGCAATGGAATATCATAAATATTGATACATGTGGAACCTCAGGCTAATAGAGAAAATTATATCAGAAATATCCAAATTGTCTACCTTGAATAGAGAAGCTACTTACACATGTATTCATTATTATACTTTCAATTGACATGCTTCATTTAAAGTCCCACTTGCCCCTTTTTTTTCCTTTTATATTATGTGATCGTAGTAGGTCTTGTCTATCACGACTATTGGCTTTATTGAAAGCTCTTTTTAGACATCTATGGCTGTAGCCTCTGTCTAAAAGATGATTTTTTAGGGCTCTAGCTTCTCTAAGGAAATCGTCATTGTTGGAACAGTTCCGCTTAATACTAAGGAATTGGCTGAAAGGGATGGAGTTGATCAGTGATTTCGGGTGAAAGCTATCAGAGTGCAGGATGGTATTGCCAGATGTGGGTTTGCGATGAAGTTTACAGGCTAGGGTGTTATTGGGATCCTTGAATATCTCCACATCTAAGAATGTTAAAGATGTATGATTATGAAACAAGGTGGTTAAAAAAGTATGAAGTAATTCAATGGGTCCCTCCCAAAGGATGAAGATGTCGACGATGTACCTGCGCCACAACGTGATGTGGCACAGGTACAAGGAGAGATCCTCATCCTCACTTAGGGTTCTTTCCCATTCCCCCAGGTACAGATTGGCTTTGCCAGGGGCACAGCAAGTGCCCATGGCTACGCCCTGCACCTGGAGTAAATATTGGCCATGGAAACCGAAGACGTTGTGTTGAAGTATGAAATCGAGTGCCAGCAGTATAAATTCATTGAACGGTTTCTTGGAGGGAATGGTTTGTGCTAAGGTTTCTCGAATATAGTTCAAGCCCTTGTTGTGTGGTATTGAACTATACAGTGTTTCTACATCGATGGAGAACAGGATGGTACGGTCAGTTACCTGGACTCCATCGATGATTTGTAGTAAATGAATTGTGTCTTTTACGTATGATGGTAGGGCAGACACAAGGGGTCTTAGATGTTCATCCACCACTTTAGAGAGATTCTCGGTGATGGACCCATTGCTCGATACAATGGGTCTGCCCGGGGGATCCGTTTTATTTTTGTGAATCTTGGGGAGGGAATAGAACGTAGGGATAACTGGGAATGAAGTACGAATAAATTTCCATAATTGATTGGTAATTATATTGTTGTTAAGTGCTCTATCGACGAGGATATAGAATTCCTCGTTGAATCAAGTGATTGTTTCATGTTTGATGGGTCTGTACCATTCAGTATTATTCAGTAACTTCATACATATTGATATATAGTTGTCATTACTCATTAGTACGTTATTCCCGCCCTTATCTGAGGGTTTGATAACTAAATTGGGATTCTTTGATAGTCCTTCGAGGGCTTGTTTTTCTTTGTTTGTAAAGTTCAGATGAGCTTGTACTGGCCCTAATGCTTTTTATCGCCTGGGTAGTTAATTTTAGGAAAGTACATATGCCCTGGTTGGCACTTGGAGAGGGATAAAGATCAGATTATTTCTTCAATTTAGAGGATATCCGCTCATTAGTTATAGAGATGGTAGGTGGATCTAAAAGGGATTTTCTAAATCTATCGTGTCTATGAGGTCACTCTCTTCCAGGAGTGCGTTAAGATCACCCAAGGCTTGATGTTCCCTGAGAGATCGAAACGTACTTGAATCTACATCGGTTTTGTCAAACATACTCTGCAACTGAAGCTTTCGTGTAAATAAATGTAAACCCTTTATTGTTTCGAATTTATCAATTTTGCGATTGGGGCAAAAAGTAAGTCCTCTGGAAAGAACAGATATTTCGTCTTCTGTAAGAGGATAAGATGCAAGAATAATAATATTGTATTGAGGAATTGGTTGAGACATAGTAGTACATTGGAGGAGCTGGAGAGGGGCCTACGTTTTTTAGCTGGAATAAGCTGGGAATTCTTACATTCGTCAAAGAAGTAGTTTCTCTTGTATTGGGTCCTGGGTGAGTTGGTTGCTGAAAAACAAGCCCTCAAAGAACTATCAAAGAATCCCAATTTAGTTATCAAACCCTCAGATAAGGACGGGAATATCGTACTAATGAGTAATGACAACTACATATCAATGTGTATGAAAATACTGAATAATACTGAATGGTACAGACCTATCAAACATGAAACAATCACTCGATTCAACAAGGAATTCTACATCCTCGTCGATAGAGCACTTAACAACAATATAATTACCAATCAATTATGGAAATTTATTCATACTTCATTCCCAGTTATCCCTACGTTCTATTCCCTCCCCAAGATTCACAAAAATAAAACAGAGCCCCCGGGCAGACCCATTGTATCGAGCAATGGGTCCATCACCGAGAATCTCTCTAAAGTAGTGGATGAACATCTAAGACTCCTTGTGTCTGCCCTACCATCATACGTAAAAGACACGATTCATTTACTCTAAATCATCGATGGAGTCCAGGTAACTGACCGTACCATCCTGTTCTCCATCGATGTAGAAACACTGTATAGTTCAATACAACATGACAAGGGCTTGAACTGTATTCGAAAAACCTTAGCACAAACCATTTCCTCAAAGAAACCGTTCAATCAATTTATACTGCTGGCACTCGATTTCATACTTCGACACAACGTCTTCGGTTTCCATGGCCAATATTTCCTCCAGGTGCAGGGCGTAGCCAGGGGCACTTGCTGTGCCCCTGGCTATGCCAATCTGTACTTGGGGGAATGGGAAAGAACCCTAAGTGAGGATGAGGATCTCTCCTTGTACCTGCGCCACATCACGTTGTGGCGCAGGTACATCGACAACATCTTCATCCTATGGGAGTGACCCATTGAATTACTTCATACTTTTTTAACCACCTTGAATAACAATAAATTCAACTTAAAATTTACGATGATTCATAATCATAAATCTTATATTCAAGGATCCCAATAACATCCTAGCTTGTAAACTTCATCGCAAACCCACATCTGGCAATACCATCCTGCACTCTGATATCTTTTTTACCCAAAATCACTGATCAATTCCATCACTTTCAGCCAATTCCTTAGGATTAAGCGGAACTGTTCCAAAAATGACGATTTCCTTAGAGAAGTTGAGCCCTAAAGAATTGTCTTTTAGACAGAGGCTACAGCCATAGATGTCTAAAAAGAGCTTTCAATAAAGCCAATAGTCGTGATAGACAAGACCTACTACGATCATATAATAATCCTACGTCTGCCTCCAATCCTTACACTAGGATAATCATAACCTTTTCAAATGAACATACAGAATTTAGACAAATTCTAATCAAATACTGGCACGTCTTAACCAACGATCCAGTGGTGGGCCCCCTTTGTGTCTGCTGAACTGCTGGTCACCTTCCGACGTAACACGTCGGTGGGTGGCCGCCTGGTCAGCAGTGAGTTCAGGGGACTCACTCGTGGAGACCCCTGCAACACTCTCGGCACCTTTCCCTGTGGTTCATGCGGCTATTGTCAATATATAAATACAGCTAAGAACCCACATCTTCCCAAAGGATGGATATTCTCCCCAAAACACTACACCAACTGCCAGACCACATTCGTTGTGTATTTGATACAATGCGAATGTGGCTGTTTTTATGTGGGAAAAACCATCCAAAAACTATGCAAACTACTGTATCGTTATATTACAGCCATGAAAACTAAAAACCCAGATTTCCCCTGGGGACGACATATGGCCACAGTCCACAGTGACTGCTTTCCAAAAATATCAGTTTTAGTACTGGACCGTCTCCATCAAACCCCCAGAGGAGGGGATCTTAACAAACTGCTCCTCCAGCGGGAGATGAGGTGGATTTCGAATTTAAATGCCACCTCACCTCCAGGCTTGAATGAGATACTAAGCTTTAAACCCTTTTTACAGGGCTTCACATAGGAGGGTTACAAAGGGGATATGTAGGTTTATATACAGGATACGTTTTACGATTTTATTTACCCCTTTTGATCACATTCTTGGTCTTTGATAATCAAACATTATTGAATACTATCATATTGGCTGTACATTCATAATACTGTCACTCTGTATACTTTATCTTTGCCAATATAAATCGTGTAGTCTTGTTATCGTTTTCAACATTGACTGTAATATGTACTGTATTATGAATATATAATTCACAGCTATGACATCTATACTGAATTATTGTAGCCTGCACTATCAGATGTTTCATGTTTGCATTTTTATGGATTTACAATTAATACATCTCCTTTGTTTTCCAGCTCTGACCCCGACTTCTGTTCTCCATTACTCCATTTCTGTTGTTTAATATTACTGACTGCATTCCATTACTAAGCATTTATCATCAGGTAGTCTGCCGGTTGTTGCCCAGCTCTCCCTGGTGTCCCCCGGCACGGGTAGGCTCCATACATTTCATGTGTGGGGCCTCACTCCGGGCATCCCATGGTCCGATGTAATTCACCACTCGCGCATGCGTGATGCGGCTGATCCTCAGACCAATCAGGGATATGCCCCTCCTTCCCATGTCGGCGGGGCTCTGATGTCTGACGTCATCGCGCCTTTTGACGCGGTGGCGCCGGACACCATTACGCCGGGGGAATCAGCATTTGGTGGTGATTTTACCTCCTTGCTGACACCTTGGTCAGCTGATGGAGGTGTGTCGCCGAACTTGGTGCAGCCTCCCCTTTTCCTATCCCTTGACAATATTACTCCCATATATGGGATTCCCCGCCCCTGATAGGCGGTATCTTCCCATTACCAGCTGGCCCTTATATCATATAGCACCAGCACTTTGCGGCTACACACCCTGATCTCACAGCAAGGAGAGGATCAGTTCTCTTATAAACTTCAATCATTCAGTAAGTACGTTACTCTTCCACTTATTTAGGTTGCAAATTAATTTCTAAACCTGTATACAATAATCTATGTATTGAATGGACATGGTATTTGGGACTTCCACTTATGCAAACATAGAGCTACATCATATAATTCACTAGCTATCCATTTTGGGCTGGATCTGGGGTACCTATATTTGGCATACACTTCCCTTTTTTTTTATCCATCCTATCCAGCATCATTTGCTGCACAAGCCCATACCATATTGTTTCATGGTCTACATTTATACTTTTAGTCCATTACCATCACTATTTCCCCCTCTGAACTAACATGCAATGAATTGATGGAGATCAATAGATTCCAATATACAATTCCTTGCATGTAATTATCCTCCTGCTGTGCACACTAGGTACACACATTACAGTTTTGTTCTCTCCCCCCCCCCATGCCTTTTTGTGCTATCAGCCCGCATTCATTAATACCCTACACATATATATATACCTCTCTAGCTATATATTAATTTGTATACATTATATATTTCACATCTAGGATCCTGCACCTTTCTTTTTTATGCTGTTCCTTGTGGACTCTGTGGGCCCGACATACCCAGCGAACCTTTGATGCAATGCTGTTATCTAGATAGATATATGGAAGCAATCTAATACGATATCCAACGTCAGTCTCAAACAGTTGTACCCACATATTGATTTACTCCTCATAAAAACATCTTTGATTGACATCATGGGGATCAGAATTTGGAGTCCTACCTATTAAATCATCTACAGCTTTTGGTCCATGTAGCAATAAGAGTGGTGTGAACTAGTAAGTCTCTTTATTATTACCAACCATCTTCATGCTTTTCCTTCCCCAGCCCCTATCCCGTGTATTTACCATTATTCATACTTCACTTTGATACATGTAAATTTATTGTTGATTGGTATATTTTATCTATATACTTTTCTAGACTATATAATACAATTTCACAGGAATACCCTGAAGAAGGAATTACATCCACGATATTCCGAAACATGTCGGGTCTCTCAAATGTATCATGTATATAGATGTTTCTTTAACTAGAACCTGTATTGACATGATATGAGTGTAACAGTTGTATGCTATATCTACTGTTTTTAATTTCTATTTTGTAATAACTTTTTGAATAAAGCATATATTTTTTATAACCCTCTTGATCACTTGATCTATACCAATCATATATTCATTACGGATCAGAACTTCATACTTCCTTTCCCTCTCACCCGTAAAATCCCTGGGGCAACTTTTTAACCAACCTTTTTCTAATAGTATTTGGGATGAGGTGAGGGATTGTTCCTACCCATTTGTAGACTTATTTTCTTTGAGTCTGTTTTGGTAGTTTGCTTACACTTTTTGTCTTCATTAACCTTACAGATGAGCCTTTTATTTCCTGTTTCCTGTAAGTGTGACCTTAAACTGTGTCATTAACCACTAGCCTACCGCCCACTGTCATATGACAGCGGGACGGTAAGGCTCTAGTTCTGGGAGGACGTCATATGACGTGAGCCTGTTTAAACAGGGAATGCGCGTGATCGTGTGCGCGCAGCCCTGTACTGTCGGTGGCGGCGTGTCACCGACAGGGGTGAACAGCCACTGGGCATGGCTGTTTACCACGTGATCGGCCATGATGAAGTCACAGACGATCACGAATGGTAACTCCCTGCATTGCACGTCGCATGCGTGCGATCATGAGCGCGCTGCATGTGCACATCAGTGGCGGCGTGCTCCCGGGAACACTGCTCGTCACCGACGATAGTAAACAGCCATTGGCCAGGGCTGTGTATCACGTGATCAGCTGTGATCCATTCACAGCCGATCACTAAATGTAAACACAGAGCGGTAACTAGCTGTTACCATCCTTTCTCTCCTCACACACCGTTTCCAGTGTGAGGAGAGAAGAGCTAGGAGCAGTGAGTTACAGATCTGTGGTTAGCAGTGTCTGCACCAACACCACGCCTGTCCCATCGCCCCCCCAATTGTCATCTGTCATCCAACAGTCACCCCATAAAAGTGCACCTGTCACATAAGAGACTGCCATCAGTGACCATCAGCGGTGCAACCGTCACCCATCAGTGACCGTGCCTTGTCACCCGTCACCCATCAGTGACTGTGCCCTCTCACCCGTCACCCATCAGTGACCTGCCCTGTCACCCGTCACCCATCAGTGACCATTAGCAGTGCACCCGTCACCCATCAGTGACCGTGCCCTGTCACCCGTCACCCATCAGTGACCATCAGCGGTGCACCTGTCACCCATCACCCATCAGTGACCATCAGCGGTGCACCCGTCACCCATCAGTGACCGTGGCCTGTCACCCATCACACATCAGTGACCGTCACCTGTCAACCATCTGTGACCATCACCCGTCACCGTCCGTGGCCTGTCACCCATCAGTGACCATTGCCTGTCACCCATCAGTGACCATCGCGCATCACACCATCATCACTTCTCAGTGAACGTCACCTGCCACCCATCACACAGCCCATCAGTGACGTCTCCTGCCAAGATTTGCCCACTGATAAATGTATTTTCCCAACGATTTGCAGAACTCTATGTCCCCGAGAAGCATATATGTGTGGATGAGTCCCTGGTACCATTTTCAGGCCGGCTAGGAATAAAACAATATATTCCTAGCAAAAAGGTCAAATACAGGGTAAAATTTTACAAGCTCTGTGAGAGAGCCACGGGATATCTGTATATGTTCCGCATATATGAAGGAAGAGATTCCCAGCTCCAGCCCCCTGAGTGCCCGGCCTACATGGGCACAACTGGAAAAATTGTATGGGACCTGGCTTACCCACTTCTGAAAAAAGGATATCATATAACATTTGGGGTGGGCGACTACATGGCAAATGAGGTTCAATGTAGAAAAATGTAAAATAATGCATTTGAGTGGCAAAAATATGAATGCAATCTATACACTGGGGGGAGAACCTCTGGGGGAATCTAGGATGGAAAAGGACCTGGGGGTCCTAGTGGATGATAGGCTCAGCAATGGCATGCAATGCCAAGCTGCTGCTAATAAAGCAAACAGAATATTGGCATGCATTAAAAGGGGGATCAACTGCAGAGATAAAGCGATAATTCTCCCACTCTACAAGACTCTGGTCCAGCCGCACCTGGAGTATGCTGTCCAGTTCTGGGCACCAGTCCTCAGGAGGGACGTACTGGAAATGGAGCGAGTACAAAGAAGAGCAACAAAGCTAATAAAGGGTCTGCAGAATCTTAGTTATGAGGAAAGGTTGCGAGCACTGAACTTATTCTCTCTGGAGAAGAGACGCTTGAGAGGGGATATGATTTCAATTTACAAATACTGTACTGGTGACCCCGAAATAGGGATAAAACTTTTTCGCAGAAGAGAGTTTAATAAGACTCGTGGCCACTCATTACAATTAGAAGAAAAGAGGTTTAACCTTAAACTACGTAGAGGGTTCTTTACTGTAAGAGCGGCAAGGATGTGGAATTCCCTTCCACAGGCGGTGGTCTCAGCGGGGAGCATTGATAGCTTCAAGAAACTATTAGATAATCACCTGAATGACCGCAATATACAGGGATATGTAATGTAATACTGACACATAATCACACACATAGGTTGGACTTGATGGACTTGTGTCTTTTTCAACCTCACCTACTATGTAACTATATATACCTTGACAACTTTTATACCAGCATGCCCCTTTTCAGACACCTATATATCGATAAAACCCTGGCCTGTGTAACCTCAAGAAAAAATAGAAAGGGCTTCCCACAATCCATAGTAAACAAAAAGCTGCAAAGGGGGGGAAGAGCAACACTGAGATGCAATGAAGTGCTGGCCTTGAGGTGGAAGGATAACAGGAACGTGCACATGATGTCCACCATTCATGATGACACTACAGTTGTAGTTCAGCGAAGACGAGGTCCCATTGAAAAACCGACATGTGTCCAAGATTATAATCTCTACATGGGGGGGGGGGGATTTCAATGATCAAATGATTCAGCCCTATTTGTCAATAAGGAGGTCCCGATTCTGATACAAGAAGGTAGCAATTTATCTCATCCATTTGGCCGTTTATAATTCCTACCCATAGTCTACACAAAATCCACAGAAAGCCCTGCCCCCTTCCTAAAATTCATAGAAGTAGTAGTCACGTCCCTCATCTATCAACAAAGACCCCCCCCCCCAGAAGACCTTCGCTCTGATGCTGTTAGCCGACTTCATGAACGCCACTTCCCGTACAACATTCCACCATCGGAAACAGGCCGAAAACGGCAAAAAAGATGATGCGTGTGCAGCAGAAGAGGCTTTCGAAAAGATACCAGCTTCCATTGTTCCCAGTGTCCCTCCCAACCTGGCCTTTGCATTGGTGAATGCTTCGAACTTTATCATACATGCCTAAAATATTAGCCCATATTTTCCCCATTTTCATCATCTGTGCTGACCATTTTCCATGTTTCCCCAAATAACCATGCCACTGCCTTCCACGTGAACTGACCCTGGCCTGCTTTTTGACTATGCCTCTGCCTACTGTTTGGACTGCTTCCACATGAACTGACCCTGGCCTGTTTTGTGACTATGCCTCTGCCCACCGTTTGGACTGCTTGCACGTGAACTGACCCTGGCCTGTTTTGTGACTATGCCTCTGCCTACCGTTTGGACTGCTTGCACGTGAACTGACCCTGGCCTGTTTTATGGACTATGCTTTTGCCTACCGCTTGGACTGATCTGTTGCCCTGCTACTGTAGTACACAGGGGTCTCACATATGTGAGAGGCTCCAGAATAGTTTTTCCGGATGGAGAAAACAATTTTTTTTGTTTTCTCCGGGTTTTGTCATTTCCGGACTAGGGTCTGGAGTCCAGAGGCTTCATAGAGATTTGGGTGGGTCGAAGCCTCTTACCCTGTGCCCCTGTGCACAGGTCTTACCCGATTGCAGCCTTCAGCCTGCTGCTGACTTACTGCCATCATGCCTTTGCCTGCCGCATGCACGGACCACATCTCTGCCTGCTACCTGGACTATGCAAATAATTAGCTGTAGCAAGATTCAGTATGATTATGAAGGGCTGGAGAGTGGTACAATAATGAGTGTCTGCAGGTAATAGTGTACCAAGACCAATATTATAGCTGTGCTGGCTGTCTCTGCCTGGACAATTTCTATGGACAAATGCTTTGGCTGTGCTGACAATATCCTTGTGCTGACTATAGACAATATTCCTGCCTGCTGCCTGGATAATTACTATTGCTGTCGCTAAGCACATCCCTGACTGCTGCCTGGACCAGTGCTCTCTTCTGTGGACACTACTAAAAGCACAGGTAATACTTTTTTTTACCCTTTCCGCAATAGAATTTATTTTGGATTGTAATTCTTGGTATGTACATGCTATGTGTTAGAAATATTAAGGGCCTTCAAAAATGATAGGTTCGGTTGCCAGGAAATGATCTATGTAATGTATGTAACGCCTGATGGTGCTACTTGGATGTTGGGCCTCTGTATGTGGCCAAGCTGTGTAAAAGTCTCACACATGTGGTATTCCCATACTCAGGAGTAGTAGCAGAATGTATTTTGGGGTGTCATTTTTGCTATGTGTTGGAAATATCTTATAAATGGACAGCTTTGTGTAAAAAAAAATGCATTTTTATTTTTTTTCCACATTTTCCAAAAACTTCTGGAAAAAAAAATAACCGTTCAAAAAACTAATTATGCCTCATATATTATACGTTGGGATGTTTGCTTTCCAAAATGGGGTCATTTTGTGGGCAATTTCATTGTCCTGGTGCTCCAGGGCCTTCAAAAGTGTAATAGGTGGTTGAGAAATGAGATGTGCAAGTTATGCTCGTAGATCGCCTGATGGTGCTTCTTCAATGTTGGGCCTTTGTATGTGGCCAGGCTATGTAAAAGTCTCACACATGTGGTATCGCCATACTCAGGAGGAGTAGCAGAATGTATTTTGGGGTGTCACTTTTGCTATGTATTTGCTATGTGTTGGAAATATCTTATAAATGGACAACTTTGTGTAAAAAAAATGCGTTTTCATTTTTTTTCCACATTTTCTAAAAACCTCTGGAAAAAAATAACCATTCAAAAGACTTATTATGCCTCATAGCTTATATGTTGTGGTGTTTGCTTTACAAAATGGGGTCATTTTTTGGGCAATTACATTGTCCTGGTGCTCCAGGGCCTTCAAAAGTGTAATAGGTGGTTGAGAAATGAGATCTGCAATTTATGCTCGTAGATCCCCTAATGGTGCTACTTCAATGTTGGGCCTTTGTATGTGGCCAGGCTGTGTAAAAGTTCCACACATATGGTATCGCCATACTCAGGAGGAGTAGCAGAATGTATTTTGGGGTGTCATTTTTCCTATGTAATTGCTATGTGTTGGACAGGGCCGATCCTACCCGGGGTGCGCAGGGTGCTTGGCACCCGGGCGCCTGCAGAGGTGGGGGCTCCGAAGAGCCAGAGTTCTCCCCTCTCTCCTTCTCTCCTTGTGAGTGTCCATCCAGAACAGCAGTGTGAGCGTAGGGCAGCTCGTCCAGCCTGGCAGTGCTGGGGGGGGAGGGGCGCTCCTCTTCCTGACATGAAGGTTCTAGTCAGTGGCTGCTGAGTGCTGATGTGCGGGAATTAATTCCTCACACTGGGATCCCGCACTGTCTCTACCAACCCCAGTTGGAATGCCTCCCCCTCCCATCTCTATCTCGGGCTGCAAGGAGAGAGAACCGAGGTGAGTCACACTCAGTGTTCTGTATGCTGTGTGTAGGAATGGCATCCCCAGCACACCTTTATATGTGCTCTGGGCTGTCCCTGCTAGGAGATGTTTTATGGCATGATAGATTACATAGGATACACAGCCTCTGTCCCTTCCTGCACCTCAGTAGTCCATCTACAGATGAGATGTACTAAGAGCCCTTTCACACTGACAGTGTGGGGGCGTTGGCGGTAATGCGCCGCTACTTTTAGTGGCACTTTACTGTCGCTTTAGAGGTACATTTAACCCCCACTAAAGGGTTCAAAGGCGCAACTGTGGAGGCGCTTAGCAGGCACTGCCCATTGATTTCAATGGGCAGGGGCACTTTAGGAGCAGTGTATACACTGCTCTTAAAGTGCCTCAAAGAAGCTACTTGCAGGAATTTTTTGGACGTCATGCCAGTGCTCTGCTCCAGTGTGAAAGCATTCGGGCTTTCACACTGGGATTGCAGATAAGGCTTTTTCCAGGTGCTATTTTTAACACTAAAGCACCTGAAAAATGCATCCAGTGTGAAAGGGGTCTAATGGACCATCTCCTATACTATGTCTGCGGTAAGGATGAGCTCCAGCATGTTCGCAAGCTGCATGTTCAGAGCCCACCAGGAACTCGGCACTGCACAGCGCTAATCACAAGCAGTGAGACATTTCCATATGTGCGGCTGCAGAGATCGGGAAATGTCTCACTGCCTGCGATTAGCGCTGAGCATTGCCGACTTCCTGGTGGGCTCTGCACGTGCAGCTTGCGAACACGCCGGAGCTCATCCTTAGTCTGCAGTCTCGGACCATCTCCTGTAGTATGTCTGCAGTCTCTGACCATCTCTTGTATTATGTCTGCAGTCTCTGACCATCTCCTGTAGTATATCTGCAGTCTCTGACCATCTCCTGTATGTCTGCAGTCTCTAACCGTCTCCTATATAATGGCTGCAGTCTCTGACCATCCCCTTTTCCATGTCTGCAGTCTCTGACCGTCTTCTGTACTATATCTGCAGTCTCTGATCGTCTCCTGTACTATATCTGCAGTCTCTGATCATCTCCTGTACTATGTCTACAGTCTCTGACCATCTCTTGTATCATGTCTGCAGTCCCTGACCATCTCTTGTATTATGTCTGCAGTCTCTGACCATCTCCTGTACTATGTGTGCAGTCTTTGACCATCTTTTGTATTATGTCTGCAGTCTCAGACCATTTTCTGTACTATGTCTGAAGTCTCTGTTGATCTCTTGTATTATGTCTGTAGTCTCGGACCATCTTCTGTACTATGTCTGCAGTCTCGGACCATCTCCTGTATCATGTCTGCAGTCTCTGACCATCTCCTGTACTATGTCTGCAGTCTCTGACCATCTCCTGTACTATGTCTGCAGTCTCTGACCATCTCCTGTACTAGGTCTGCAGTCTCTGACCATCTCCTGTACTATGTGTGCAGTCTCTGACCATCTTTTGTATTATGTCTGCAGTCTCAGACCATCTTCTGTACTATGTCTGCAGTCTCGGACCATCTCCTGTTTCATGTCTGCAGTCTGAACCATGTCTGCAGTCTCTAACCATCTCCTATATCATGTCTGCAGTCTCTGACCATCTCCTGTACTATGTCTGCAGTCTCTGACCATCTCCTGTACTATGTCTACAGTCTCTGACCATCTCCTGTACTATGTCTGCAGTCTCAGACCATCTCCTATATCATGTCTGCAGTCTCGGACTATCTCCTACACTATGTCTGCAGTCTCTGACCATCTCCTGTACTATGTCTGCGGTCTCTGACCATCTCCTGTACTGTGTCTGCAGTCTCTGACCATCTCCTGTACTATGTGTGCAGTCTCTGACCATCTCTTGTATTATGTCTGCAGTCTCGGACCATCTTCTGTACTATCTCTGCAGTCTCTGACCATCTTCTGTACTATGTCTGCAGTCCTGGACCATCTCCTGTATCATGTCTGCAGTCTCGGACCATCTCCTATACTATGTCTGCAGTCTCTGACCATCTCCTGTACTATGTCTGCAGTTTCTGACCATCTCCTGTACTATGTCTGCAGTCTCTGACCATCTCCTGTACTATGTCTGCAGTCTCTGACCATCTCCTGTACTATGTCTGCAGTCTATGTACTATATGTTTATTGTCTCCTGTATCATGTCTGCAGTCTCTGACCATCTCCTGTACTATGTCTGCAGTCTCTGACCATCTCCTGTACTAGGTCTGCAGTCTCTGACCATCTCCTGTACTATGTGTGCAGTCTCTGACCATCTTTTGTATTATGTCTGCAGTCTCAGACCATCTTCTGTACTATGTCTGCAGTCTCTGACCATCTCCTGTTTCATGTCTGCAGTCTCGGACCATGCCTGCAGTCTCTAACCATCTCCTATATCATGTCTGCAATCTCTGACCATCTCCTGTACTATGTCTGCAGTCTCTGACCATCTCCTGTACTATGTCTGCAGTCTCTAACCATCTCCTGTACTGTGTCTACAGTCTCAGACCATCTCCTATATCATGTCTGCTTTCTCGGACCATCTCCTATACTATGTCTGCAGTCTCTGACCATCTCCTGTACTATGTCTGAGGTCTCTGACCATCTCCTGTACTATGTCTGCAGTCTCTGACCATCTTCTGTACTATCTCTGCAGTCTCTGACCATCTTCTGTACTATGTCTGCAGTCCTGGACCATCTCCTGTATCATGTCTGCAGTCTCGGACCATCTCCTATACTATGTCTTCAGTCTCTGACCATCTCCTGTACTATGTCTGCAGTCTCTGACCATCTCCTGTACTATGTCTGCAGTCTTTGACCATCTCCTGTACTATGTCTGCAGTCTCTGACCATCTCCTGTACTAGGTCTGCAGTCTCTGACCATCTCCTGTACTATGTGTGCAGTCTCTGACCATATTTTGTATTATGTCTGCAGTTTCAGACCATCTTCTGTACTATGTCTGCAGTCTCGGACCATCTCCTGTTTCATGTCTGCAGTCTCGGACCATGCCTGCAGTCTCTAACCATCTCCTATATCATGTCTGCAGTCTCTGACCATCTCCTGTACTATGTCTGCAGTCTCTGACCATCTCCTGTACTATGTCTGCAGTCTCTGACCATCTCCTGTACTATGTCTGCAGTCTCTGACCATCTCCTGTACTATGTCTGCAGTCTATGTACTATATGTTTATTGTCTCCTGTATCATGTCTGCAGTCTCTGACCATCTCCTGTACTATGTCTGCAGTCTCTGACCATCTCCTGTACTAGGTCTGCAGTCTCTGACCATCTCCTGTACTATGTGTGCAGTCTCTGACCATCTTTTGTATTATGTCTGCAGTCCTGGACCATCTCCTGTATCATGTCTGCAGTCTCGGACCATCTCCTATACTATGTCTTCAGTCTCTGACCATCTCCTGTACTATGTCTGCAGTCTCTGACCATCTCCTGTACTATGTCTGCAGTCTCTGACCATCTCCTGTACTATGTCTGCAGTCTCTGACCATCTCCTGTACTAGGTCTGCAGTCTCTGACCATCTCCTGTACTATGTGTGCAGTCTCTGACCATATTTTGTATTATGTCTGCAGTCTCAGACCATCTTCTGTACTATGTCTGCAGTCTCGGACCATCTCCTGTTTCATGTCTGCAGTCTCGGACCATGCCTGCAGTCTCTAACCATCTCCTATATCATGTCTGCAGTCTCTGACCATCTCCTGTACTATGTCTGCAGTCTCTGACCATCTCCTGTACTATGTCTGCAGTCTCTGACCATCTCCTGTACTATGTCTGCAGTCTCTGACCATCTCCTGTACTATGTCTGCAGTCTCTGACCATCTCCTGTACTATGTCTGCAGTCTATGTACTATATGTTTATTGTCTCCTGTATCATGTCTGCAGTCTCTGACCATCTCCTGTACTATGTCTGCAGTCTCTGACCATCTCCTGTACTAGGTCTGCAGTCTCTGACCATCTCCTGTACTATGTGTGCAGTCTCTGACCATCTTTTGTATTATGTCTGCAGTCTCAGACCATCTTCTGTACTATGTCTGCAGTCTCAGACCATCTCCTGTTTCATGTCTGCAGTCTCGGACCATGCCTGCAGTCTCTAACCATCTCCTATATCATGTCTGCAGTCTCTGACCATCTCCTGTACTATGTCTGCAGTCTCTGACCATCTCCTGTACTATGTCTGCAGTCTCTGACTATCTCCTGTACTATGTCTGCAGTCTCAGACCATCTCCTATATCATGTCTGCTTTCCCGGACCATCTCCTATACTATGTCTGCAGTCTCTGACCATCTCCTGTACTATGTCTGAGGTCTCTGACCATCTCCTGTACTATGTCTGCAGTCTCTGACCATCTCCTGTACTATGTGTGCAGTCTCTGACCATCTCTTGTATTATGTCTGCAGTCTCGGACCATCTTCTGTACTATCTCTGCAGTCTCTGACCATCTTCTGTACTATGTCTGCAGTCCTGGACCATCTCCTGTATCATGTCTGCAGTCTCGGACCATCTCCTATACTATGTCTGCAGTCTCTGACCATCTCCTGTACTATGTCTGCAGTCTCTGACCATCTCCTGTACTATGTCTGCAGTCTCTGACCATCTCCTGTACTAGGTCTGCAGTCTCTGACCATCTCCTGTACTATGTGTGCAGTCTCTGACCATCTTTTGTATTATGTCTGCAGTCTCAGACCACCTTCTGTACTATGTCTGCAGTCTCGGACCATCTCCTGTTTCATGTCTGCAGTCTCGGACCATGCCTGCAGTCTCTAACCTTTTCCTATATCATGTCTGCAGTCTCTGACCATCTCCTGTACTATGTCTGCAGTCTCTGACCATCTCCTGTACTATGTCTGCAGTCTCAGACCATCTCCTATATCATGTCTGCAGTCTCTGACCATCTCCTGTACCATGTCTGTAGTCTCTGACCATCTCCTGTATTATGTCTGCAGTCTCTGACCATCTCCTGTACTATGTCTGCAGTCTCTGATCATCTCCTGCACTATGTCTGCAGTCTCTGACTATCTCATGTACTATGTCTGCAGTCTCTGACCATCTCTTGTATTATGTCTGCAGTCTCCGACCATCTCTTGTATTATGTCTGCAGTCCCTGACCATCTCCTGTACTATGTCTGCAGTCTCTAACCGTCTCCTATATCATGTCTGCAGTCTCTGACCATCTCCTGTACCATGTCTGCAGTTTCTAACCGTCTCCTATATCATATCTGCAGTCCCGGACCATCTCCTATACTATGTCTGCAGTCTCTGACCATCTCCTGTACTATGTCTGCAGTCTCTGACCATCTCCTGTACTATGTCTGCAGTCTCTGACCATCTCCTATATCATGTTTGCAGTCTCTGACCATCTCCTGTATTATGTCTGTAGTCTCTGACCATCTCCTGTACTATGTCTGTAGTCTCTTACCAGCTCCTGTACTATGTCTGCAGTCTCTGACCAGCTCCTGTACCATGTCTGCAGTCTCTGACCATCTCCTGTACCATGTCTGCAGTCTCCAATCCGTCTCCTGTACTATGTCTGCAGTCTCTGACCATCTCCTGTATCATGTCTGTAGCATTTCCGGGGGCTCTTTCTAACAGACTCTCTAACAGAAGTGCTCTCTGTCTCCATCAGAGAGGCCCCCCTCCAGGTCCCAATAAAGTACTCTTGCTTCTCTTCCTGTATTTTGTTTATTGTACCTGTAAGGATCCCAGGGTGATGAAGATTTTGTGTTGGAGCATCTCTGTGGTTGAGTCGTTGCCATAGAAATATTTGTAAAGGGGAGGAGTTACTAAAATGACCATGCCCATGTGGGGGCGCCAGAAATATTTCTGCACCCAGGTGCCTGTGACCCTAGGATTGGCCCTGCGTAACAGAGAGAGGCTTCTAATGTCTGGTTACTGCTGGAGTGTTGATGTTCCTTTCATTATACTTCTGGGGGTTCTAATTTGTAACATGACATGATGACTGGGTAATTTTTGGCCATTGTTGCCTGGTAAGCTTGAAATGCAGATGTCACGTGGTGGAGCACAGATTATATTTAAGAAAGAAAATAAACATTTCTTGTTACCATTTGCATGGTGTTGGGAGATAATTTACATGATTATGGACATTATAGGAACTTTATATTTTCATAATAGATGTTAATGCACAGTTATACATTTAGACCATTTATTTTGTGTTTATTATGATGTATTTTGTGTTTATACAGCAGTGCACAAATTTTTTTGGTGACATGCTTTACCTTTGTATACATTTATATATTTTTTTTTTTTTGGAGCGTTGCGTGACACTTAAAAAGGCAGTGGCAGCACTATAATAATTTCCTGCCGCATCTTCATGGCAGCATACACTTTGGGTTGTGACTCCGCCCCCACAACCTGATAGGACCCCATAGCTATGGATGAGAAGGCACCTGCCCCAGTATTCTCTTATTTTTCCTCACCTGTCAGGACCGCACGGATCAGCACCCCCTTACCGCTTCGCCCCAGCCAGGTTCTAGCCTCTCCTGGGTGGAAGTCCTTCCTGTACAGCCTCTAAACGAGCTAGATGGAAGGAGCCCCACTCTGGTGATCTCAGGGGCACTTTTTTTCATTGTCTCTGCTGACCATAATATAAGCCTTAAGCAGGCTTGACGTGTCAGCAGCCCATATAAGCCTTAAATAGGCTTGGCGGTGGAATGGCCTCGGAAGACTCATCTTGGCCTCAAAGATATAAGCCTTAAATAGGCTTAGTTGTGTGCAGCGGTCTCCCCCCCCCCCACTCTCTCCCTCCTACTTGGTTTTTCTGGGCTCTGTTGTCCTCCTGTAGCCTTCCCACTGGGCGCCGAGCGTTCTCGGCGTGTACTCGCGCATGCACAGTGCGCAGTTTCAGGGCATTCTCTGCCTATGCCAGGTTCCAAGTTGGCGCCAGGTGTCTCCCGGCGCTACTGCGCATGCGCGAGCGCTCGGCGCTCATGGCGGCAGTTTTAAAAAGCCCTAGTGTCAGTTTTGCACTGCTGTTGCTGTGTGACTGACTTGAGACGGTCTTTTTAGCTAAAAAACGCTCTGCAAAGGTAGGTACCTATACTATTTAACTAACTATTTTCTGCCTTAGTTTCTGCTGCATGCCCTAATCTTACTGTATCTGCAGGTTTCACCACTCCGCCACTATGGAGACCGCTGCCCCAGCAGATCACCGCCAGCCTAATAGGTAAGGGGGGGAAGACATGGTAAGTAGTGAAGATTGAAAAAGAGAGCACTACTGCTACCTAAATTGGTCAGCCCTAAATTGGTCAGCCCTATCAGGTCCTCAGGAACGTCTGCTTCAAGACAAAGAGAGACACAGAAGAAGTCGCTCCAGGCACAGACGGAGCCGTTCATACCGCAGAAGCTGCTCGGGACACAGATGGAGTCGCAGAAGGAGCCGGTCTAGATCATCATACTCAAGACACAGTCGCTCCCACCATAGAAGATCTCCTTTGCGCAGACCTCGGTCTCCTGCACGCCACTTCTGTCCCTCTGGGAACGCCTGCTGGATTTGCGATGCGGTGGCCCTCCCGGATAAACTGGCCTGTCAAAAGTGCCTAGAGGAGGCCACCAAAGAAAGAGTCTCGGATACTGGAGAATCCGCTGGAATTTTCTATCCACAGTGCCTCCCCCGCTCCGGCCAGTACATCAAGAGAGCAAGACTCTCTGTCCGATAATGAGGGATTGGAGGTATCGGCCGGCTTTGACTTCTCTCTAATAGAGCCGTTTGTCAAGTCGGTTAAGGAGGCAATAAACTGGGAGGAACCCCAGGAGATTCAACAAAAGCAAAGGAAATATTTCCCTCACCTTAAGGATACAGAAGCTTTTCCGTTTATTGAGGAACTGGATGACCTAATTAAGGAGGAATGGCAAAGACCCGAGAAGAAATCCAGTCTAAATAACAGACTTCTTAAACTGTATCTGCTCAAGGAGCCTAAAGTAACCCCCCTGGTGTCTCCTCCTGTGGTGGACGCATCTTTGATGCGCCTAGCCAGGCATGTTACACTTCCTATAGAGGACGCGGTAACATTTAGGGACGTGCTCGATAGGAAAATCGACACGGACCTTAAGAGGGCCTACCTGTCGGCAGGAGGCGCCTGCAGGCCAGCGATAGCGCTCACAGCGGTGGGTAGAGCCATCTCCAGCTGGTCTGCAAACACTGAGAAGCTTGTATTGGAGGGTGCAGACCAGGAAAAAATAGTTAAAGCTTTGCAAGAACTAAGCCTGGCAGGCGACTTTGTGGCAGAGGCCTCCGTCGATACAATCAGGTCTGCATCGAAGTCTATGTTGGCCTCAGTAACGGCCAGAAGAGCGCTATGGCTGAAGCTCTGGACGGCGGATCCCGCCTCCAAGTCCAATTGGTGTCGCATCCCGTTTGACGGGGAGAACCTTTTTTGGACGAAGTTGGACTCAGCCATTTCTAAGGTGACTGGTGGCAAGTCTGGACTCATCCCTTCGGATAGAAGGCCCAAACAGCAGAGACCTCCTCCCTTTAAACAAAACCTTCCGGAGAGCTATAGAGACGCAAAAGCGTACAGGCCTGGGAAGGAGTACCGAAGGAGCTGGAAAAATCCTCATTCATCCTTCATGAAATTTCAAAAGCCCAAGACTCCCGCTTCCAGTGACCAGAAGTCCTTTTGAAGGTGCGTTCGTCCAGCCAGCAGTAGTGGGAGCCAGACTCTCCAGATTCAGGCTGGCCTGGGCGGAAAGTATAAAGGATACCTGGACTCTGGCCACCATCAGTTTCGGGCCACAGGTGGTCCTTCAAAAATCGACCCCCAAAGGATCAATTTTGTCCAACCCATCTTCCTCCATCTCGGGAGAAAAGGATGTCACTGCTGAATTATGTTCAGGATCTTCTCCGAAAGCGGGGGATAGTAAAGGTTCCGCCAGCACAGAGGGGCAAGGGATTTTATTCTCCGCTATTCCTCGTCAAAAAGAAATCGGGGGATCAGCGTCCGGTTCTAGATTTAAAGAATCTCAACAGATCCATCGGGGTGGAGTCATTCAAGATGGAAAGCTTACAGTCTATCCTCCAGGCCATAAACCTGGGAGACTGGATGCTTTCCATAGACCTCCAGGACGCCTACCTGCATATCCCGATTCATGCTGCATTCCAAAGGTTCCTGCGATTCTCGGTGGATCACGGGCACTTTCAATTTCAGAGTCTTCCTTTCGGAATCTCAACAGCCCCCAGAACATTCACGAAGGTCTTATTACCAGCGATAGCCTCCTTAAGAGAAAAAGATCTAAGGGTCCACCACTACCTGGAAGACATCCTCCTCCTTTCAAACAGCCGGCTACTGCGCATGCTCCACCGCTCGTACTCACTCTGCTGTGTGTTCTATGTCAGCGTCCTGGCACTTGTGAAGTGCCTGTTATGTAAGTGAGTTTTTAAATTCTTCTATTAAAGTATATTATACGGAGAGCACTATGTCTGTCCCCTTTCTGTTTTCATGAAATACGTTATCCACCTGCTACTTGGTTATCTGGAGGAGTCCCTTGCCTTTGGACCTTTAACTTCACTCTGCTGATCCCTATGGGAATGCTTGTTTGACCCTTATGAGAAGGGTCCTTGTGACCAGGTGAGAGGCCATTTGGTTCATGGTGAAGGGTTCTTCTATCAGCTACACACTTTTGCTGTGATCATCACGTTTGCCTGGTGGATTCATGTCTTTATATCTGGACATTTTTTGTGCTCTTTATTATTTATAGGAATACCGTATTGTTATTCCCCTCATCCCTGGAATATTGTATTTTACACACTCTTTTTTGTTTTTTTTGTTTTTAGCGCTGCACCTATTTTATTTATTTGTTTAGAGGGATTTGATCGTTTGACCCTGGTGTTCAGCTGCTTCCAGCTTTTTGTCATACATGCGCTGATATATTTTCACATTTAACAGCCGGGAATCCCTCGTGCAACAACGCGAGATCCTAGTCTCCACACTAAAAAGTTTGGGATGGATAATAAATTGGGGAAAGAGCAACACCCAGCCTACCCAAAGGATGGTCTTCCTAGGGGCCGAACTGGATACCCGAGCAAATACAGTGGAGCTGCTGAGTAAAATACCTCTATTATTCAGAGAGTAAAAAAATCAATCTCGGCACCGTTCTTACCAGCCAGAGCATGCCTCAGTCTTCTAGGCTCTCTATCAGCAACCATTCCAATGGTCCGGTGGGCGCAATGGAATTGGAGACCCCTTCAAACTTCCTTCCTGCGCCAATGGGATGGTTTGTCCATGTCCCAACCGATTTACATCTCGGAGGAGGCCAGTCTATCACTGCAGTGGTGGACGCGTCCTTGCAACCTCAGGAGATGCAAACAGATAGTCACCCCCCATCAGGAAGTAGTGACATCGGATGCCAGCCTGGAGGGCTGGGGAGCGCACTACATTACGTGGCTCAGGGCCGCTGGCATGTCAAAACCCAGGCCTCTGTCTCGAATGTACTAGAGATGAAGGCAGCCTTTCAGGCCCTCTTGGCATTCAGCACCTTTCTGAGAGGGAAACAAGTTCTCCTAAAGATGGACAAAAAAGTGGCAGTAGCCTACATCAACAGGCAGGGGGGTACCAGGAGCATCTCTATGATGCAGGAGGTCTGCCCGGGGATGCAATGGGCCCAACTGAACCTTCTGGATCTGAGGGCGGCTTATATTCCAGGCGTTCAGAATCTCCTAGCGGATTCACTCAGCAGAACCTTTATTTCCAAAAACGAGAGAGATGCAAGCCCTGCTAGCCAAAGAGCCATACCTGATGATCTACCCAGACAGGCTAACCCTGAAGTCTTTGGATCGCTTTATCCCGAAAATCTCCTCTTCATTCCACTTTAACCAAGAGATTGATCTTCCGGCCCTTTTCACAGATCAGGGCGCTCCTCATCCACTGGATGTCAAGGGCAACGTTTTGCAGTATCTCTCAGTAACCAAGCCGTTCAGAAAGTCTGAAAATCTCCTAATCATCCCACACGGGTTTAAAAAAGGCCAAGCGGCATCAGCCTGTACCATCGCCTCATGGTTGGTGAAGATTATCAAGAAGGCCTACTCCTTGAACACCTTGCAGATTCCGGAGGGCTTAAGGGCGCATTCTACCAGGGCAGTGGCTACTTCATGGGCAGCCTACTGTAGAGTCTCAGCGGAAACCATTTGTAGAGCGGCCACCTGGTCCTCCAGAAACACCTTTATATCCCATTATAAAGTGGATGCTGCACGCCTATCAGCAGTAGATTTCTGGAAGGCCGTTATACAGGCCAACTCTTCTATTCCTTGTCAATAAACTTACTTTGCATTCCCACCCAGTCTGGCGAGTTACTCCTCAAAGTGTATGCTGCCATGATGCGACAGGAAAACAGAAAAATTGTATACTCACCTTTCCGTAATTTTCCTTTCCTGTCGCATCTTCATGGCAGCATACAATCGCACACCCTTCTGAGGTGATTTATATATACAGAGAATACTGGGGCAGGTGCCTTCTCATCCATTTATAGCTATGTGGTCCTATCAGGTTGTGGGGGCGGAGTCACAACCCAAAGTGTATGCTGCCATGAAGATGCGACAGGAAAGGAAAATTACGGAAAGGTGAGTATACAATTTTCCGTTTTCACGGAAGTACACCTCAAGGGTTGACGCCCCTCTTTTCTTTTATTTTACATTGATTGTATGTGTGCACAGAGGTGAATGGGAGCAATCTCCTGGAAGGGGATAGGGCAGGTGTAGGGTGTGTGCTAATGAGGTCAACTGGTAAACTCCTTGTGTCCTAACAGTTTTCATGTCCTAAGGTCCGTCCAGGAAGTAATTAAAACGTAACTCTACTTTTGTTGAGAAAAAAACACCCCGCTGGGTGATCTATGTACATTGTAGGGATTATACAAAAAAAACTTTGTTGCAGATTTCTACCTTATGTTATTTTGAAGAAATCCTTGTTTGTTCCTCCGTGCCCCTGTGCTGAGTGACTCTAATGGGAGCAGTTTCATAATTAGCAACCAGATGCAAAGGAGGAAAGCTGCTGGGCCTGCATCCCTTTAGACGTATTCTTAGACCTCTTTCACACTGAGGCCGTTTTCAGGTGTTTTAGTGCTAAAAATAGCGCCTGAAAACTGTCTCTCAAGCCAACCCAGTGTAAAAGCCTGAGTGCAGCGTCTTTGGGGCAATATGGGAGCAGTGTATACAACTGCCCCTGCCCAATGGAATGAATGGGCACCGCTTCCGAAGCACCTCATCACAGGCGATTTTAACCCCTTCTTGGGAGTTAAAAGCGCCCCGCTACCACCCGAAACAGCAGTAAAGCACCGCTAAAATGCTTTGCCCGCATCGCCCCAGTGTGAAAGTAGCCTTAGTGGGAGTATCTCACCAAAAATGACATTTTTGTTACCAGGTATGCTGAAAATCTGACTTGTACCTTAGTGCAGACTTCTGGGAAAATCAGTGAGCCAATCACACAAGCAGGAAAGGATGTTTCTGGGAAATGTTCTGTACACGTGTGTACAGAACACCTCCAGGTAGCCATATTGCATTGCATTTTCAGAGAATTACAGCAGCTGCAGATTGAAAAGGAAAGGTATATTAAAGGTATATTGGTACATAGGAGAGCTGGAATGTAGAAAAACAAAATGGCTAACATGAGTGAACATGGAGGGTGCCATTCTTGACACCCTGCCAGAAATGCTGGTTGAGTGGCTGTTTACATTTACTGACCCTGATTTTGTAATACTTTTCAGTCACTGACCCAAAGTAAGTATGCAAATCAGAAAATATATTTTTACAGGCATACTTTTTCTGGATCAATGATTCAAAGTATTGAAGCAAAAGGTTCAGTTTTCCAAGAATTAAGAGGACCTCAGCAAAGACAATCTGCATGTTTTTCTTGATGGGTAATTTTTAAAATGAGGCCCCTTTCGAGGTTGGGAGGAGAAGACGTGAGGACGTAACGTCCGTCACGGAGGGAGGAGCTCCAGAGTATCAGCTGACCGCCGAGACTAGAGAAGGACGCAGAGACGCCGAAGCCGCGGGAAGCCTGTATACAGGCAGTGGGATGAGAGGCACCGTCCCCACGCAGGAGGGAAGATAGCAACTGCCGCTACAAGCTAGCATCAGACGGAACGGGAGACAAGCTGGAGAACATCTGATGCAGAGGAGACAGCGCACTCAGGAGTGACACTCGGCACGGCGAGATATTGAATCCCCCCTCCCCCCCCCGCCTTCCGGAACTACGGCATACCTCCCCACCCGGCTGAATGAAATAATCCTAAAGGCTGTAAGTATCGCTACCCCATGAGAGGGGAAGAAACATCCTAATGAAGCAGAAATAAGGTAACAATTACGGAGCTAAGTACACAGTGTCTTTAGGCTGGTATCCTTAATGGTATCCTTAATGGTTGGGACTGCTTTTTGAACATATGCAAAACATACTATTGATTATTAAAGTCTGATTGGTCAAACACATGAGACAGAACATAAAGTTGGTGTTGAGGAGAGGTGAGAGGAGTGGTTTGGCCAACGATTAAGCAAAGAAGCCCAAAATTGGAACCAAGAGTTAACTGACGCATGTGACTGACTATGCTTAAAAAATGATTTGATTATACTGGAAAAGGAGGTTTGAGCAACAATAAGGGGGAGGTGCATTCAGCTATACGGACTACCAAAGGTCTTTTTCTGCTTTTGTGGTTGCTCCCTATACATACCAAGTGAGTGCGAGAATAAAGTAGCCCACAAAATAAAAAAAAAAAGAACTGAGGAATTAAAAAAAAAAAAAAAGGGGGGGGGGGCACACACTTAAACGGGGGGGATCAACACAAAGGCACAAGCCTGGGCTGGAAAAGGACGGTAACCTGGTAGGACCCCTAAACAGTGGCAATTAATCCAAGGTGTACAAACAGAGGAACAACTAAGTAATAGCAGTAACAAAGACACTACATCATATACCATACAGGTCCTCCAAAGGGGAAAGGGAAGGGGGGTTGCTGGTAGGGAGAAAGCCAGAAGGGAGAGAGTTAACCAACTAACTGGAGGAATCCTCATGCCACCCCCCCCCCCAGCCCACCCCCCCCTCTTTTCCTGTTTCCTTTCCCACAACCTGTAAAAATCTCTCCTAGTAGGTTTTTTAAGTCCTAGGGCCTCCCTTCACGGAAGTGGAGGGAAATTAAGAAAAACAGGCTGGGGAAGCGAATTAGAGGGCCAAGAAAGGGAGATAAAATGAATAAAAACACAACGAAAGTAACAGGGGGAAATGCCCCTAAATCCCCAAAAGACAAACCAGCGGTCAGTACATTAAAACATGACACAAGGAGCAAGTCCTAGGAGTATGGAGTCTGGTAGACAAAGCCAAAACAAAACAGAAAAAAAAAAGGGATCCGATAAAAAATCAGGAGACACTCCAGAACACTCTAGAGATGATCTATCAACAGAGGGGGACCATGATGTAAGTGGAATTGAAGAGGAAGCAATAGAGACCTCCACACTAACCAAGGGAGAGATGAGTGAACTCCTCCAGAAAATGGAAAACTCGATAAAAACGGATATTCAAAATCTGAGAGGAGACCTGGGACATATACTAGAAAGAGTGGAGCACACGGAAAAAATTACAGAAAAACAAAAAGCAAGAAATAGAAAGCTTAAGACAGCAAGTGAAAGAAACACAGAAAAATCAAAAGATGTTACTATACAAGCTGGAAGACCAGGAGAACAGGAACAGACGGAAGAACATTAGGACTCGCTCAGTCCCAGAAAAAGAGGAATAAGATCTGAAGAAATTGATCAACACAATTTTCTGGCCCTTGATTGACAGAGAAGGGGAGGACTGTCTAAAGATAGAGAGGATACACCGAGTGGGTTATGCTAGAGAAGCAAGGACTGAACGACCAAGGGACATTATTGTCAGATTTAGGTTCTACGAAGACAAATGGGAAATTTGGAAGAAACTAAAAGGAAAACCACCAATCATGGTCGAGGGTGTGAAAATCCAGATCTATGCAGACCTAGCGCAAGAAACCCTAGCAAGAAGAAGATTGCTGAAACCCCTACTGGAAATAATGAAGGCACAAAACATCAAATATACATGGGGATTCCCGGCCTGTCTGAAAGGATATAAGGAAGGGAGGTCTGCTAATTTACGATTCCCAGATGAATTAGAAGAATTTTGTAAAAGATTGGACATACAGGTTCCGGAATTACCAGGCTGGACATCAGAAGACTAGGGATTTACCAAGCTCTCAGCCGGGGGGAGAGGGGGGGGGGGTGGGATAATAATATAAAAGAAAACCAAGTCAAGATAAATGAAGAATGGAATAGGCGGGACCACCCCACTCCAATAGTTACTCTGAGGAGTGGGAGGAAGTTAAATACTTGGAGCTCCACCTTTTGATCAAGGGGTTCAGAAAGGGCTCAGATGGAGATCCTTGATGACCTTAGGGGCCCTGAGGGGCCAACGTGGGGATGGGGGAGGGGGGGAGGGGGGAAGGAGGGGGGGAGAGGGTAGGGGGGAAGGGGGTGGGGGGAACACAAGGTGCAAAGGAAAAAAATATATATAACTCGAATTAAGCTAGAGAAGCGTAGCAATCAGGCATGGAATAAACATGACAACTCTTAAATTTTTGACATACAACGTTAAAGGCCTGAATTCACCCTCTAAAAGAAATAACTTATTAAGCGAATTGAAAGAGCAGGGAGCAGGAATAGTGTCATTACAAGAAACTCATCTGACATATGAATCTAACAGCAGATTATGGTCTAAAAATTTCCCGACGTGGTATTAAGGAGACACAATATCCAATAGAGCAAGAGGAGTGGCAATAGGAATGGCAAAAGAAGTACAATTCAAACTAGATGGAAGAATGTAGGATATGGAAGGAAGATTCCTTTTTTTTAAAGGGATCCCAGGGAGAGTTGGAATGCACTATTGCAAGTATTTACGCCCCCAATAAAAACACAGTAAAATTCCTGATAAGTACACTGGAGAAACTAATAAACTTCAGGAAAGGGGGTCTGATAGTGATGGGGGATCTTAACGTA
The DNA here is from genome assembly GCA_037952925.1 of Lithobates clamitans. Taxonomy (NCBI): domain Eukaryota; kingdom Metazoa; phylum Chordata; class Amphibia; order Anura; family Ranidae; genus Lithobates; species Lithobates clamitans. The sequence continues at coordinate 714,462 of JBBGZY010001967.1, forward strand.
TGCTTAGAGCCAGCGCTGGATAGTGCGTCCGGTGTGCAGGGGACGAACAACGAGCAGCTTAGAAGGTTTAGATAGAAGTTACACGAGAACCAACTGGTGGATATATGGCGAATTTTGAATGGTAAAACAAGAGACTATACGTTTTACTCCCCTGTACACCGGACGTACTCCAGGTTGGACTACATACTATTGGAACACAGGATGTTAGAAAGGGTCACTGAAGCAAAAATAGGAATCATCACATTATCAGACCACGCCCCTGTAGAAATGGAATTGCGAATCTCCCAAACGCAGAGAAAACCCCCCCTATGGAGAATAAATGAGGATCTACTGTCCGATGAGGGAGTGGCTCAAAGGGTGGAAGAAGAACTCAAACAGTACTTTAAGATAAATGAAACAGGAGATGTCTCGGGGGCTGTGGTGTGGGAGGCCCATAAAGTTTACATAAGGGGAATACTAATAAAAGAGGGAGCTAGGGAAAAAAAAGAAAGGAAAAACAGAATGGGAAATCTCACGACAGAAATATTTAACATAGAACAAGAACACAAAAAACAGAGAGGACTCCATAAAGAAATATACCAAAGGTTGATAGATAAACAGGATGAATTGAAAAGACTGATTGATCAGGAAACAAAAGAAAAATTCTTCCTAATTGAGAAAGAGAGATATCAGTGGGGGGATAAAACAGGGAAACACCTGGCCAGAATGCTAAGGGAAAAAAAATCTTGTAATTTTATAGGCAAGATACAGACTAAGCAGGGCTCAATGGTTTATGAAACAAAAGAAATAGGAGAGGCATTCATTTAGAAATTATTATAAAGAGTTGTATGCAGGAGAGCAAAACGGGGAGCAAGAAAGGTTAATGAAAAAAAAAAAGATAAGGGAATTCTTAAAGAACGCGGGGATACCCGAGATTCAGGAGAGTGATAGCGAGGTTCTGGAGGAAGCAATTTCGGAAGAAGAAGTAAAGGAAGCAATATCAGAGGCAGCACAAGGGAAAAGCCCAGGGCCAGATGGATTTACTGCAAATTACTACAAAAAATTTAAGGACATCCTAATACCGAAGATGTGTCAGTATATGAATGGGTTAGGAAAAGACTCTGAACTGAGCAGAGAGGCACAAACGGCACTGATTACGGTAATCCCAAAGGAAGGAAAAGATGCGACCCTCTGTTCCAGCTACAGACCCATATCGCTATTAAATGCAGATATAAAGATCAACGCAAAAATATTGGCAAAGAGGATGAAGGGACTAATGAATTCATTGGTCCATCCTGACCAAACAGGGTTTGTGGCTGGAAGAGAGGGGAAGGACCGTGGGGTGCGAACATTGCTCCTTCTACAAAAAATAAAAGAGGACGGGGCTCCCGGTCTGCTCCTGTCTTGCGACGCTGAAAAGGCGTTTGACCGAGTAGACTGGGGGTTCATGTTCCAAACATTAGAAAAAATGGGAGTAGGCCCAAGGATGTTGGAAAGAATAAAAACATTATATAGACAACCAAGAGCAGCAATCAGGATCAACGGGGTACTCTCAGAAACTTTTGAAATGAGGAGAGGAACAAGACAGGGGTGTCCCCTGTCTCCACTCCTTTTCATCCTTTCATTAGAGCCCTTTCTTGCAACACTAAGAAATGACCCCGATATTAAAGGACCAAAGGTGGGTAATAAAGAGCACAAGTTATCGGCATTCGCCAATGACGTGCTCTTCTATATAATCAATCCAGAATGTACCCTGCCAAAATTAATTAGAACGATAGAACAATATGGAGAGCTATCAAATTTTAAGATTAATATGGGAAAATCTGAAATTTTAAACATAAACCTAAGAAAAGTAGAAGAGGAAAATTTGAGGAAGGAATTTCAATTTATATGGAAAAAAGAAATAAAATATTTAGGTGTAAAACTAGCTAATTCCCTGGAGAAAATATACAAAAAGAACTACATCCCCCTACTGGATGAAATTAGTAAAGAGGGTAAAAAAATACAGATTAGACCAATTTCTTGGATAGGCCGGATAAACGCCATAAAAATGACCCTGCTTCCAAAAATTACATATAAATTCCAAATGTTACCTATAGGTCTACCAACATATTACCTCAGAAAACTAAAAACAATTCTAACAAATGTTATTTTGAAAAATAAAAAGCAGAGGGTATCTTTAAAGATGCTAAGAAAAGAAAAAAAAGAAAGGGGGTTTGGCGGCTCCGGATATTGTAACATTTTACAACGCAATAATTTTGTCACGAGTGATAGAATGGGCAAGGGATAATCAAGAAAAAAGATGGGTAAATTTAGAAAAATTTTATAGTAAGGCACAGTTAGGAGCAATTATTTGGAACCCCCCCCCAACACAGAACGATAGATGAAAATACACATGGGTTAACACGGGTGGTACTTAGGATGTGGGATAGAACCTATAAACAGTTAAACAAGAATTATAATTCACCACTTATAAGAGTAAACGATAATGAGTTTTTTGCCCCGAGGAAAGTGAGTATAGGGGGGAAATGGATAAAGAAAGATAAGGTGGAACTAAGAGAGATAATGAAAAAAGGGAAAATCAGAACAATTCACGAGTTGCAACAGAATACAGAAACATGGGTGATTAATGGATGGCGGTATGCACAGTTAGAAAGGTTTATTAAAAAACTACCACAACCTATAAGATCAGGAGAAGAACTGACGGGATTGGAAAAATTATGCACGCTAGAAAACACAAAAAACACTATATCAAAATTATATAAATTATTACTGGTAGAAGAGGAAATAGAGAAGCCCACTTATATTAAACAATGGGAAAAGGAATTGGGGACACTGATAGATTTTAGCACGATAAAAAAGATTATGAACCTTACCCACAGTTCAGCGATAGATGTAAAAACAGCCGAAATGAATTATAAGTGCTTAGTGAGGTGGTATATAACACCAGAGAGGGCCAGTAAATTCCAAAAAGAAACATCGGCAGAATGTTGGAGAGGTTGTGGGGAAATAGGTACAATGGCACACTTATGGTGGAAGTGCCTGAAGATTCAAAAATATTGGGAAAAAGTTTTGAGCATGGTCAAAAAGATTACTGGAAATGAGGTGAAAAAAGAGCCATGGTTGGTGCTCTTCCACGGCATTAAGGATAGTGAGAAACAATATAAAGCCTCGTTGGTGCCTCATTTAATCAATGCTGCAAAAAAATTAATACCCAAAAATTGGAGGGAAAAAGAAAGCCCACAGATATGGGAGTGGATAAATGCCGTGGAAGAAACCTATACCATGGACAGGTTCTATGGTAACAAGGAAGAACGGGGGGAGGGAAGGAAAGATAAATGGAAGAGTTGGAGAGAGTTTAAAAAACATGGAGTTACGCTGAGAAAATTAGGTATTAGTAGAGTTATATTTGGGAAGAGTACTTACACCAGGGGAATAAGGGGGGGGGGGGGGATGAAATAGTGTAAAATACTAAGGGAAAAGGGTAATAGAGATAATATAATAAAGGTCGTTTTCTTTTTAATATAAGGGTGGGAAAAGAGTAAGAAGGGAGGGGCTTATATAGAGATAGGAAGAATGCTATATTAAGGGAGATCTGTACCTTTCCTACCCCTTCCTTGTTTATTCCTAACTTTATAGATTGGTATGAAAATTAGCCACAGTGATGTGAAGAAAAAGATTAAGAGAGACGTACATGAATGGAAAAGTTGATTGTTGTCTCACTACTTAAAATAAGCTGAGTGGCAAAAAAAAAAAAAATTAGGCCCCTTTCACACTGAGGTGCTTCTAAACTGCCAGTAAAACACTGAGCACTTTTGAAGAGATTTTCAGGCACTTTTGAAGAGTTTTTCAGGTGCTTTTGAAGAGCTTTCCATTCATTTCAATGGAGAGGGGCGTTTTTTCACCGCCCTGCCAGTGCACTGCCCCAGTGTGAAAGCATTCATTGATCTTAATGGAAATAGGTTTTCGATAGCTTTTCAGGTGTTTTTTTTTTAACGTGAAAGCACCTGAAAAGAGCCTCATTGTGAAAGGGGTCTTAGGGATCAGCTGAAGAGGCAAGTCCTGAAAATCATTGGTTAAGCAAAAGCAGTTTGCAATTTTTCTGTGTAAAAGTGGAATTTAATCCTGCTATCCTCCTATCTGTGCCATCTTAGCCTTCATCTGGATCTATAAATGCTATGGTGCTACATAAGTGATCAGCTATGACACCAGCTATTTGAGGGCTTGAAAGTTCCACTGAGAGCTGATCTAAGTACATTGGTACCTGTGTGACATTTATCACTGGAGGCAAGCCTTGAATATAGCACTAGCAAGCCGCATGTAAATAAAAATACAGCAGAAAATAACTGATTACTTGCCGCTCGTCCACAGTAGTTTTATTACTGGCGAGCTGCACAGGAAGGCCGGACAACGTACCTGTACGTCGCTGCCTGTCTTTTGGGTTCGGGGCGCGCACATGCACTCTTGATAAAGCATGAGTTTGGCAAGATTTCAGCCAATGATTTTGGCTGAATTTAGTTGATCAGCTGTGTCCAAAGAACTGTGTGCATAGGAACAGCATTTGGCTGTTTCATCTCCCTGCCAGATCAAAAAGTAAAAGCAGTGCACATTGTTATGCAAACAGCTAAGCCCTTCCTAGCCATTGTCATTAGTACAGTGTTAGTGTACATTATTATCAATGATCACTGTATTAGTGTTATCACTGTATTAGTGTATTAGCAATGTCAATGTCAGTTGGTGACCCTCCCAGAGTGTCTGCTAGCACCAGATTGTCCGCCACCCTCTCACAGTCAAGTCGCTGATCACTGCCATTACAGTATAGCCCAGGGGTAGGCAACCTTTCGAGCACAGTGTGCCAAAAAATGTTTTCAAAGAGATTGAGTGTGCCGAATTTATAACTAAAAAATGTCAACTTCACACTTTCAATAACGAAAAGGATTTTTTATTAGGTAAATGCTGTAAACTACTTTATAGTGAGAAATTAACATCTTGCGCTCTCGCGCCTCATATTAGCCCCAATTCCTGCAACGACACACTTCAGATCACTGTCCAACCTGCAAATCTGTTTCACCACTGTACCCCCCTGCAGATCTGCCCCACCACCGTACTACCCTGCACATCTGCCCCACCACTGTAACCCCCTGCACATCTGCCCCACCACTGTACTACCCTGCACAACTGCCACACCACTGTACTACCCTACCACTGTACCCCCCTGCTCATCTGTCCCACCACTGTAACCCCCTGTACATCTGCCCCACCAACTGTAACCCCCTGCACATCTGCCCCTCCACTGTACCACCCTACTCTTCTGTCCCACCACTGTAACCCCCTGCTCATCTGCCCCACCAATATTCCCCCTTTTTCATCTGCCTCACCACTGTACCTCCATGCACATCTGCTCCACCACTGAACCATCTTTTCATCTGTCCCAACACTGAACTCATCTGTTAATCTGCCCCAGCACTTTAACCCCCTTTCTCATCTGCTCCATGACTGTACCTCCTGCACATCTGTCCCACCTCTGTTCCCCCTGCTCTTCTGCTCCTCCACTGTAACCCCCTGCTCATATGTTCCACCGATGTACCTCCTTTTTCCTCTGCACATCTTCCCCACCTCTGTACCCCATGCTCGTCTGCCCCACCGCTGTAACCCCCTGCTCATCTGTCCCACCAATGTACCTCCTTTCTCCTCTGCCCCAACACTGAACCTCCCCTGCTCATCTTTCCTACCACTGTAACCCCCTTCTCATCTGGCCCAACACCGAACCCCCCTGCTCATCTGTCCCACCACTATAACCCCCTGCTTTTCTGTCCCACCACTGAGCCCCCTTCTTATCCCTCCCACAACTGTACCGCCTGCTCATCTGCCCCATCAATGTACCTGTTTTCTCATCTGCCCCACCTCTGTACCTTCCTGCACATCTGCTCCACCGACATATCCCCAAGCTTTTCTGTCTCACCTTTTCATCTGTCCTAACACTGAACCCATCTGCTCATCTGCCACACCACTGTAACCAGCTTTCTCATCTGGCCCACCAATGTAACTCCTGCACATCTGTCTCACCTCTGTACCCACCTGCTCTCCTGCCCCACCACTGTTCCCCCTGCTCTACTGCCCCACTACTGTAACCCCCTGCTCATCTGCCCCACCAATACATCTCCTTTCATATCTGCCCCACTGCTCTACCCCCCTGCTCATCTGCCCCAACACTGAACCCCCCTGCTCATCTGGCCCAACACCAAACCCCTCCTGCTCATCTGGCCCAACACTGAACCCCCCTGCTCATCTGGCCCAACACTGAACCCGCCTGCTCATTTGGCCCAACACTGAACCCCTCTGCTCATCTGGTCCAACACTGAACCCCCCTGCTCATCTGGCCCATCACTGTACCCCCCTGCTCTTCTGTCCCACTGCTGAACCCCCTTCTCATCCCTTCCAGCACTGTACCTCCCGGCACATCTACCCCACTGCTGTACCCTCCTGCTCTTCTGCTCCACCTCTGAATCCCTCCTGCTCATTTTCCCCACTGCTGTACCCTCTTCTCATCTATGATATGCGTGATATGCAGAGTGGTGAAAGGAAGCAGAGATGAGACACATTACCTGTCTCGGCACACTCATCCTGTTAAACCACCTCTCGCATTCAGCCCACGTGCTTGTATGTGATGTCACATACAAGCATATGGAATGGATGCGCAATGGTGAGCTCAGGTCAGGGGCATTTTCTGAAAGCAGTGGGCCTGTGTGCAGGACCACAAGTTGGGCCCCTGCAGATGAGAAAAAGTGGTTGGTGTGATTTTCATTGCGCTGAATACTGGCTGCGGCTTAAAGGGACACAGAGTGCAGGGGTTCAGTAGTAAGTGACGTAAAGGTTCAGGAATCATTTCACCAAAGTTACCAGAAGCTCAACAGTAATTCCACAAACTGTCACCTAATTGTGGTTTTCTCAATCACAGTGAAATCCCTTCTTTCTGAGATCGGTAGTGATAACCAAGCGAGTCATCTTCCTCCAGATGGTGGACGGGGCTAGCAGGACTGTGATTGGCTTTAGCAGTGGCCAAGACAGTCATCCTCCTCCAACAGTGACCGCTCCCCCCCAGAACTGCATCCAATCTCTTCCCCATGACAAAAGCTGACGATTGCAACTACAGCAAAGTTAGAGAACCAAACAATGTGTGGGGGCACAGTGCCTCCCCCTCAGTGCAGGTGCGGTGTGGGGAATTTGTTTTTTTTTTTAGATGCGATAACTTTTGCACAGACCAATTAATATACACTTATTGGGATTTTTTTTTTTTTTCACCAAAGACAAGTAGCAGAATACATTTTGGCCTAAATTTATGAATAAAATTTGATTCTCTTTTTTTAATTGGATATGTTTTATAACAGAATGTAGAAAATATTGGGTGCTTGTAGGGCATTCAAAATTTTCAGTCTTTTTTCATTTATATAAAAAATAAAAAATAAAAGCCAGTGGAGATCAATTATCACCAAAAGAAAGCTCTATTTGTGTGAAAAAAAATTATATAAATTTAAGTTGTGTACAGTGTTGCATGACCACAAAATTTCCAGTTAAAGTAGCGCAGTGCTGAATAGCAAAAAATGCCCTGGTCATGAAAAGAATAAAACCTTCCGGAGGTCAAGTGGTTAAAGTAGTCCTGATTTCAATCTAATGATGGTTAAACTGCAACATATTACATTCATTTAATTAGAATTAATATATTACATTTTGGGTTTAACCACTTCCGGACCCCCTGCCCGCCGTCATTAAACGTCAGGAATAGACCATGCCCCAGTCATGATGCGCTATGCTTTGACAGACTTCTGCAAAGGACAAAGAAGTCCTTGGAGACTGAACGAGAGCCTACTGCAAGACCAGGAGACGCTTACAGCTGTCACCAGAGAGATAACACACTACTTCCAAGACAATCACACCACAGACAATAACAAGGGCCTCATATGGGAAGCCCACAAGGCAGTGATAAGAGGTATCCTTATACAACATGGCTCACGAATTAAGAAGCAGAGGACTGAACAAATGACCCTACTGATAAAGAAATTACAGACGCTAGAGACTGCACATAAACAGACCCAAACCAGACAAGTGGAGACGGAATTGAATACGGTTCGGGTGCAGATCACTGATCTACTTCATTATAAAGCTAAAGCTGCAATGCAAATTACCAGGAAAATAGTATATGAATCGGGTAACAAATGTGGCAGAATGCTGGCACAATCCCTACAGACCCAGAGGACGGCTTCCTATATACCACATATCTATACACACCTAGGCCACAAAAAGACACTTCCTCAACAAATTACAAACAAATTCAAATCTTTCTATGAAAAACTATACAATATCCCCACGACAAGCCCACCGACAGAGCGAATGAGAGAATATTTAACCAACTCCCTAATGCCCACATTGTCAAATGAAACACGCGACTTACTAGAGGACCCTATAACATTATCTGAACTACAAGCAGCAATAGGCAGCACCAAACCGGGAAAGGCCCCGGGCCCAGACGGTCTAACAGTGCAGTACTATAAAACCCTTCTACCATCCTTGGGGACCCACATGGTGGAGCTGTTTAATAGCCACACAGAGGGGGGCGGGTTTCATGACTCCTCCTTGCAAGCCCAGATCTCGGTCATCCCTAAAGAAGAGAAGGACCCGACCCAGTGCGGAAGCTACCGGCCAATCTCCCTACTTAATACGGATATCAAATTATTCACTAAGATCATAGCATCCAGACTACAACTACACCTCCCGCACCTAATACATCTAGATCAGGTGGGTTTTGTGCCCACTAGAGAGGGGAGGGACAACACCACTAAGGTGTTGAACTTAATTCACACAGCCAACCGCACAAAAACACAGAGTGTCTTCGTCAGTACAGACGCGGAAAAGGCATTCGACCGTGTAAACTGGGCCTTTATGTTCGAAACACTCAGACACGTAGGGGTTGGGAGGAAGATGCTAAAATGGATCATGGCAGTCTACACGTCACCGTCCGCCAGAGTCAGAGCTAACGGGATGTTGTCTGACCCGTTTCCGATTACCAACAGAACGAGACAGGGCTGCCCACTTTCCCCCCTCCTCTTTGCCCTATCTCTCGAACCCTTTCTATGCCATGTAAGATTGAACCCCAACATTAAGGGGGTGGAGTTAAATCAAACCCAATACAAGGTATCCGCCTACGCGGACGACCTCATGTTCTCACTTACAAACCCAACCATTTCCCTACCTAACCTACTGAGAGAGTTCGAGATATATGGCAGTCTCACCAACTTAAAGATAAACTTCGCCAAATCGGAAGCTATGGGAGTTAGAATACCACACCCACAGCTGGTGCACCTTCAATCCAGTATTCATTTGAAATGGAATAACAAGTCCCTAAAATATTTGGGCACACAAATTCCCCATAATCTATCACAGCTTTACGAACTAAATTTCCCGCCACTGCTTAAAACGACAAGGGAACTTCTGAACAAATGGGGCGCGGGCTTACACTCCTGGGTGGGAAGGTGCAACATACTAAAAATGTTCATCCTCCCTAAATTCCTCTATCTTATGCAAGCGTTACCGGTGAACATTCCTGCACCTTATTTCAAAAAAGTACAATCGATGTTCTCAGAATTTGTTTGGGCTAAACAAAAACCGAGACTGGCTCACAAAATTTTAGTCCTCCCCAAGCAATACGGTGGCCTAGCACTACCAGACGTTCGCGCATATTACCAGGCGGTCCATTTGGGCAGATTGATCGACTGGTGTCGACACCAAGAGACCAAGCTCTGGACTAGCTTGGAACAAAACCAAAGCCAAGTCCCGCTCCGAAGAGCTCCTTGGTGTCATTCGGCCATCCCAGCAGAGATTAAGAGACACCCATTAATAGGGAACACCATACTGGTTTGTGCTAGACTGCTTACAAGGACAAACCTGTCATCACTGAATTCCCCTTTATACCCAATACTAGGGAACCCGCTGTTCACACCGGGACTGCAGGATCAGGTATTTGGAAACCTGACTAGGTTGGACCTTTATCAAGCCTCCCACTTTAGTGCGGGTGGGCGCTGGAAAACGACCGCAGAACTCACTGATCCTACAGGCACCTACAGACTAGACTTCCTGAGGGCACTCCAGCTGAGTCACTTCCTCCAAACCATTCAACCCCCAACAAACGGACAGATACTCACCGCGTTCGAAGACGTATGCTCAACCCTGGGGGCTATACCACACACACTCTCCCTGACCTACAACATCCTTAACACTCCCCAAACAGATTTTGTCCCACCGGGACTGATCAAATGGGAAAAAGAACTGAACTTAACATTCAGCCTAGCCAAGAAACAACAGATTCTGAAATTCACACACAAATCTTCTATATGCGCCAAAACTCAAGAGACGAACTATAAAATTCTATCACACTGGTACAGATCCCCAACACAGTTAAGCAGATTCTTCCCAGCAACATCTGACCTTTGCTGGCGATGCCAAACGGAAAAAGGAACACTATTACATATCTTTTGGTCTTGCCCAGGTCTGACAATTTTCTGGCAAACCGTAAAGCAGACCATACAAAAATGTACAGAATATAATATAACTGATGATCCGGCCTTCTTCCTCCTGCATGCGGCAAACATTCCCATGAAAACATATAAAAAGTCAGTACTGCGACATCTTTTAGACGCAGCTAAGGCCTGTATTCCACTATATTGGAAATCCACAACTCCACCACCCATAACATTATGGATTAAAAAAGTAGAGGAGATCAAACATATGGAAGATCTCATCCATTCAGCACAAAACAGACAAGAGAAATTTTCCAAAATGTGGCAATTGTGGAACATGTTTATATTCTCCAGTGAAGGACAGGCTTTACAAACAACTATGCCGATTTAACCCGATTTGCCGCGTGCCGGACGCAGGGAGTTCAGTGCTGCTGCTGCATTACATCAAATTCGATCCATGATCCTGGAGACTCTTCCCCCCCCACCACCTCTGCCTTCCCCTCATACTTCCCCACTCAATATCTCTTCTTTTCTTCTTCTCCTTGCTACCCCTTTCTTTTCCTGCCCGCAGGACCCCTCCATAACCTTTTGGAAAAAGGGAAAAAAAAGAAGGAGAGGGGGAACACATGGGACTGTACTAATTAATTCACCATGATTCCACAAACATATTTGCCTTGAATGTACTGTATTAAGTAAAAATCAGTGGTGGAGATATATTATTGGATGTACTGTTTGGTCCGTGTGAACCCACTCTGTCGGTTTATAAATAAAAAATTAAAAAAAAAAAAAAAAATTATACGTCAGGAATTTGACATTAAATACTGAGGTTATGGCAGCAGATAGCTGCCATAACCCCAGTATTTTCTTAAACGGCGGGCAGTCCGCTTTGAGATAAAAGTTATCTCTGCCACGAGATCACTTTTATCGGCGGCGGTAGAGGTGCCCCCTCCCGCTATGTTTCGGTCGTCTCCGCCGCCGTTGGTAGTGGCTGAGACCATCTGATCCTTTCCCCTCAGAGGTTGAATGTCGAGTGAATGATGGCCCCCACTTGACTCAATGACGTTGGATCATGGAAGCGACGTCAAACATCACTTCGACCCAATGGCCTCAAGGAGATTTTTTTTTTTTTTTAATTGCATTTAAGTGTAAATGTGAGATCTAAAGACGTTTTGACCCCAGATCCCACATTAAAGAGGTCCAGTAACATTTTTTTTCTATTACATGGGATGTTTACATTCCTTGTCATAGGAATAAAAGTGATCCAAATTTTTTTTGTTTAAAGTGACAGTGTAAAAATAGAAAAATAAAAAGTAAAATAAATAAGAAAATTTTTTTAAAGCGCCCCGTCCCGCCGCGCTCGTGCGAAGAAGTGAACGCATACGTAAGTTGCACCCACATATGTAAACGATGTTCAAACCACACGTGAGGTATCACCGCAATTGTTCGAGCAAGAGCAATAATTCTAGCAAAAGACCTCCTCTGTAACTCAAAACTGTTAACCTGTAGAAATTGTTTAACGTTGCCTATAGAGATTGTTAAGTGTTAAAGTTTGTCACCATTCCATGAGCGGGCGCAATTTTGAAGCATGACATGTTGGGTATCAGTTTACTCGATGTAACATTATGTTTCACAATATAAAAAAATTGGGCTAACTTTACTGTTTTCTTAAGTTTTCATTTTAAGAAAAGTATATTTTTTCCAAAGACAGCTGCGCAAATACGGTGTGACAAAGTATTGCAACGACCGACATTTTATTCTCTAGGGTCTCTGAAAAAAAATTATATATAATATATATATATATATATATATATATATATATATACCCCGGTTCCCTAAAAAAAAGCCCTATCCTAAAAATAAGACCTAGCGTCATTTTCAGGGATGGCTGCAATATAAGCCCTACCCTGATAATAAGCCCTAGTTAGTCGTAAAAACATGTAATCCGTTTTGTAAAAAGATTATTTAACCACTTAAGCCCCGGACCATTTGGCTGGCCAAAGACCAGAGCACTTTTTGCTTTTTGGCACTGCGTCACTTTAACTGACAATTGCGCGGTCGTGCGACGTGGCTCCCAAACAAAATTGACGTCCTTTTTTCCCCACAAACAGAGCTTTCTTTTGGTGGTATTTGATCACCTCTGTGGTTTTTATTTTTGTGCTATAAACAAAAAAATAGGGAGCTGTGATCAGTGACAGTGTCACTAGGCAGAATGGGGAAATGCTTGTTTACATTAGCATTTCCCCGTTCTTCCTCTTTGTGAGACGATTGCGGGTATCCCCGCGGACATCGAGTCCGCGGGACCCACGATCATGCTAATGAAGCTCCCGACAGACGTGCCCGCAAGCCGCCTCTTAAAGGGCAATGTACAGGTACGCGATTCTGTCAAAAGTAGGTTACTGCGCTGTCTGTAAACGCTCTAAAACTGTTAACCAAGTGATATAAATAAAACAGTGAACAGCTGCAACTTTATGTGAGATACACACAATAAATCAACTAAAGTAAAAAACAAGCTGCGCTATAAAAATAATGAAAAACATTGTATAAAGTGACATGTAGATCTTAGAGCATACACCGAAGTCAATGAGGGCTACAAATCCTTCAAATAGCCAGTGATTAAGCAGTGTTGGATAAATGAAGCTCATAAATGTGCAAATGAGCCCCAAATGAAAGAAACTGAAGTGCTCTATAAATGTCCTATTCCCTCTCTTGAATTACTAAGAAGGAAAATGTTCCACAACATCAGAAAAGGCTTATAGCTATAGTTCATATAGGATTTCCTCAACCGACTATTTCACGGTGACTTATGATAAAAACACCAGAGAAGATGTGACTGGGTATGATAGACAGGATCCTCCACCATTAAACACACTGCCGCTTACCAGATAGATCTCTTTTTAGGAGATCACAATCACCTGTGGCTTATGCCCTAGACCGGGGTCTCTGTGCTTGGCAGCCAAGTGTCCCAGATCATCCACCCCCGTTGTCCTCGGTATTAACACCAGTCAATAATTCCCCATGTAAGGATTAAAAGGGCTTTCATAGTGTAATTCCATAAACGTTTATTAAATTAAAAAACTTAAATGCACTTACACTTAGCCGAAGATAAAATGGCGTGTCTATTAAATTCGAGCTAGTACGTGATTCTGCCTGTACGTGCCCTTCTGCCGACGTATATATAATGTGAAGTGTCTTCTTTTGTAACTTTATTGTGGAAAATGCCTTATTTACAGCGCCGCTGGGCTCTCACGTGACCCACTGGAGCACTTCTCATCTCAGCTGACGTCAGCGGGCCCTCCCTCTGCAGTGCTCAGAGCCGGGAAGAAGAGCTCCGGCGGGTCACGTGAACACCCAGTGGTGCTATAAATAAGGTATTTTCCACAATAAAGTTACAAAAGGAGACACTACACATTATATAATCTTTTTACAAAACCAATTACATAATTTTACAGTGACTTTAACCAAGGTTTATTTTTGGGATTACAATGCCGACTCCTGAGCTGACGGGGAGGAGAGAAGACGGGGACACAAGAACTTTTTTTTTTAAACATTTTATTGTTTTATTCCAAGTTTTTTAGATCATTATGATGACATGACTGTATTTGAATAAATGTAGATTATTGTACATACTGTAAATAACTAAGACATCCCCTGAAAATGAGCCCTAGTGTGCTTTTTGAAGCCAAAATTAATATAAGCCCCAGTCTTATTTTTCGGGAAACATGGTGTAATATATATATATCTTTCTATCTTTCTATATAACTTTCTAGCAAAAAAAAAAACATGATTTTATCTTGTAAACAACAAGTTTGAAAAATAGGCCTAGTCCTTAAGTGGTTAATACCGATTACATTTTTTTTTTTTTACTTACTTTTTACTTTTACTTACTTTTGTTTACCAGTTCCAGACCAGCCGCCGCAGTTATACGCGTGAAATCACGTAGCTGTACGTTCCGCGCGTGACCGGCTGGGGGTTCAAGCTGGCGAGGTGGCAAGCACGAGTAGTGTCCCGCTGCCACTAAAAAGTGCCCATAGTGCCCTTCCTGCTGCATTCGCCAATCCTAATTGGGAACCCACCACTTCTGCACCATCCGTACTTCCCCCATTCACTGGCCAACCTGGAATTCAGGTGAAAAGTTGATTTTACGTCACTTGATTTTTATTCGCTGTTTTTCACCGAAGATCTCTATAGATCTATTGTGGACCAAAGCAATTTGTATGCTGGTCAATTCATCGCCGCTAATCCCCAGCTGACCCTTGCCAGAGATTGGAGACCAATTACGGTCTCCGAATTTAAGACCTTCCTGGGCCTATCCCTCCTCATGGGCCTAACTAAAAAGAGTGAGTTGCGGTCATTTTGGTCCACTGACCCAATTCACCATACGCCCGTGCTCTCTGCCTCCATGACCAGGACACGATATGAGCAGATTTTGCGGTTCATGCATTTCAACGATAATGAACTCTGTCGTCCTCGGGGTGACCCTGGATTTAATCGGCTCTACAAAATTTGGCCCCTCGTAAACCACTTCAACCAACATTTTGCAGCCTTGTTTACTCCCGATCAAGTTGTCTGCGTTGATGAGCCCCTGATTACGTTTTCTGGCCGCTTGTCTATCAAACAGTATCTTCCCAGCAAGTGTGCCAGATAGGGGGTCAAGATGTATTAGCTCCATGACAGGGCCACAGCCTATACAAGTAGTTTTATGGTTTACGAGGGAAAAGATCACGTAGAACCGAAGAACTGCCCAGACTACATAGGGAGCACTGGTAAGATAGTGTGGGACTTGGTGTCACCCTTATTCAGAAAGGGATACCACTTGTACGTGAACAATTATTACACGAGCGTGCCACTTAGTCACCTTTTTGAATGTGGAATTGGCGCATGTGGCACCTTGTGATCTAATCGCCGGGGCTTCTCCCAATGGCTTGTAGAATCCTGACTTAGACGAGGGGAGAGAGCCTGCTTGAAGTGTAATAATTTGTTAGCAGTGAAGTGGAGGGATTCACGGAATGTTTTCGTTCTGTCCTCGCTTCACGCAGATACGGTGGTCCAAATTCCTACGGCGACTGGTGTTGTGGAGAAACCCTTCTGTGTCCATGAATACAACCTTAACATGGGAGGGGTGGACCTCAACGACTAGTTGTTGGCGCCGTACCTAATTGCCCATAAGGCCAGACGCTGGTACAAAAAAGTGTCTGTTTATTTCAATTGGCTTTGCTGAACGCTTTTGTGCTATACAAAGCTTCAGGACGGACTGGATCCTTAAATTCCAGGAAGAGATCATCAGAGCCCTTCTGTTTCCAGACGGTGCTCTTGCCCAACTTCTCAACGCAAATGCAGTGAGCCGGCTCCATGAGAGGCATTTTCCTTTTGTCCTGCCTGGTACCCTTAGGGCGGAGCCAGACGACGCGCTGACGTCACGCCCAAGCGAGTTGCATTCCAGCAGGGCGGGTTTGTCCGAGCTCCGGTGGCCACGGAGCCGGACTTAAGGCTGTTCTATTCATTACGCTTTATAAGTGTGCATTTGTATTTTATTATATTTCAATAAATCTTATCGGTTTTACACTATGTGAGCTCCTTCTATATTTTATGGTACCCTTGCCATGGGTTCGTTGGTGTGGCTGATGATGAGATGACATCTGGTGGACACCGCTGGCAGTTCCCATTTCTGGCTTTTAAAGATTTCTGCTTGCTGTGATCCTCTGTGGTGGGGGGTCATGGCCATCTGGTAAGGAGTAACCCCTTCCAGTTCTGGTGGGGGACCCTCCCTTGCTGTCACAGAATTATATTCATTATCACTTGGACTTCTGTTGTCTATTGTTGGTGATTTGGACTCACTATGATATCTAATTGATGCCGCATCGGATGGGACTTTCTTTCATTATCACCAAATGTTTTGCACATTGGTTTAATTTTATTTATGATTATTATATAAATCTTCTTTCACTGTAGATTTTATGTTATGCTATACCAGTATTAGCGCAACCCCTTTTTTTTCTCATGCTTATCCACAATTGATGTTTTTTGTGGGGATTGCTGCTTTTCACATTATTTGATTTTTATTTGGTTTATAGCGCAGTTTCTCCTAATTTTCTATACCCCTACCCAAAGAACACACCATCGAAGATGATTTTCTTCTCTCTCTCTATTGTTCTCTCTCTTATGTTCGCTCTCTACTGTCTGCTCTACTGTTCACTCACTATTGTTCTATATCTATCGTTCTCTCTGTTTTATTTTTACTATGTTTTATTGTATTTGCCTTGCAGGTATGGTATGTTATACTGTAATGTTTGTTTTATTGTTAACCATCATTTGCTTAGCAGGTACGCCATTCAGCTGCAGCATGAGTTTATTTATCTTGACAGCAACAGTGTTTGCTCCCACGATACATAAAGCCATGACTCCAGCGCTGTCGGAGGTGATTTCACCACCACAGCTAGAAAAAAAAAAGAGTATATATGCCTAAGCATGGGGGCAGGGGTGGAGAAGCGATTTGCTCCTAACTTTTGGGGCGGATGCCCCCATGCTTCGGCATATATATTTTAGGCCATTCAGCTGCAGCTCTGATTCATTTATCTTGATAGCAACAGCATTTGCTCCCACGATACGTAAATCAGCTACTCCAGCACTGTAGGAGGAGATTTCACCACCACAGTTAAAAACAAAATGGTGCATGTATGCCCATCATTAGACGTGGGTGGATGAAGGGCGGTATTCTAATGGTGGGCATACCCACTGATCAATATCTTTTTTTCGATCAGCCCACAGGCTGCATGAAAAAAAAACATTACAATGCAAGCCCAGCAAGGACCAGCAACTTACTGGTATGTTGCTGGACTTTGAGTGGTTATACCAGAATCATAATCTTGGTATCATTCTTTTCAGCCAGCGGTCGGCTTTCATATAAAAGCAATCATCTTAGCGGCTAATTAGCCTCAATGACCAGAAGGCTCCAATCATCTCTATGGCCTAAGAAACCGGAAGTTACGAGCATTTCATGACTTAGGTTTCGCTGGATATAAACAGCGCCACTGGGAAATTGGCAAAGCATTTTATCACACCGATCTTGGTGTGGTTAGATGCTTTGAGGGCAGAGGAGAGATCTAGGGTCTAATAGACCCCAATTTTTTCAAAAAAAGAGTACCTGTCACTACCTATTGCTATCATAGGGGATATTTACATTCCTTGAAATAACAATAAAAATGATTTTAAAAAAATATGAAAGTAACAGTTTAAAAAATATAATAAAAAAGCAAAATAAATACTTAGAAAAAAAGGAGCACCCCTGTTCCCCCCATGCTCGCGCGCAAAGGCGAACGCAAGCGGCCATCTGGTGTCATATGTAAACAGCAATTGCACCATGCATGTGAGGTATCACTACGAAGGTCAGATCGAGGGCAGTAATTTTAGCAGTAGACCTCCTCTGTAGATCTAAAATGGTAACCTGTAAAGGATTTTAAAAACATATGTAGTTTGTCGCCGCTGCACGTTTGTGTGCAGTTTTTAAAGCATATCGTGTTTGGTATCCGTGTACTCGGCGTAAGATCATCTTTTTTATTTCATAAAACATTTAGGCAATATAGTGCGTTTTAGTGCACTAGGTTTAAAAAAGATTTTTTCCAAAAAAATTGCGTTTGAAAAATCGCTGCGCAAATATTGTGCGAAAAAAAATTGCAACACCCACCATTCTAATCTGTTCTAATCTGTAGGTCCTTCGCTTTAAAAAAAAAAAATAATTATGTTTGGTGGTTCAAAGTAATTTTCTTGCAAAAAAAAAATATTTTTTCATGTAAACAAAGTGTCAGAAAGGGCTTTGTCTTCAAGTGGGTGATGTGTGACATAAGGTTCTAAATGTTGTGCATAAAATGCCAGGGCAGTTCAAAACCCCCCCAAAATGCCCCCTTTTTAGAAAGTAGACACCCCAAGCTATTTGCTGAGAGGCATGTTGAGTCCATGGAATATTTTATATTTTGTCACAAGTTTCCGAAAATTACTTTTTTTTTTGCACAAAGTTGTCACTAAATGATATATTGTGCAAACATGGCATGGTTATGTGTGGAATTACACCCCAAAATACAGTCTGCTGCTTCTCCTGAGTACGGGGACACCACATGTGTGCAACTTTTTTGGAGCCTAGCCGTGTACAGGACCCCAAAAATCAATCACCGCCTTCAGGCTAAGGGCGTAAAATGGTGATTTCACTTCCTCACTACCTATAACAGTTTTGGAGGCCCTGAAATGTCAAGATAGCACAACCCCCCCCCAAAATTTTGGAAAGAAGACACGTCACGCTTTTTACTGAGAGGCATGTTGTGTCTATGCAATATTTGATAATTTGTCTCAAGTTTCAGGAAAATTACAATTTATTTATTTTTTTTTTTACACAAAGTTGTCACTAAATGATATATTGTTCAAACGTGGCATGGTTATATGTGGAATTACACCCCAAAATACATTCTGCTGCTTCTCCTGTGTACAGGGATACCTTTTGTGTGAAAACTTTTGGGAGCCTAGCCACGTACAGGACCCCAAAATCCAAGACCCGCCTTCAGGCTTTCTAAAGGCGTAAAATTGTGATTTTACTCCTCACTACCTATCACAGTTACGGAGGCCCTGAAATATCCAGATAGCACAAAACCCCCCAAATGACCCCATTTTGGAAAGTAGACACCCCAAGGTATTTGCCAAGAGGCATGGTGAGTATTTTGCAGATCTCATTTATTTTTGAAAATGAAGAAAAAAAAAAAGAAGTGAGATCTGCAAAATTCTCAACATGCCTCTCAGCAGATAGCTTGGGTTGTCTACGTTCCAAAATGGGGTAATTTGGGGGGGGGGGGGGGTTGCGCTAACTGGGCATGTCATGGCCTCCGAAACTGTGTTAGGCAGTGAGGAGTAAAATCAAAAATGTACGCCCTTAGAAAGCCTGAAGGCGGGGATTGGATTTCGGGGGCCTGTACGCGGTTAGACTGCCAAAAAGTTCCACACATGTGGTATCACCGTACTCAGGAGAAGCAGCAGAATGTATTTTGGGGTGCAATTCCATATATAGCCATGCCATGTTTGAACAATATATCATTTAGTGACAACTTTGTGTAAAAAAAAGATAATAATTTTAATTTTCCCAAAACTTGTGGCAAAATATAAAATATTCCATGGACTCAACATGCCTCTCAAATAGCTTGAAGTGTTTTCTTTCCAAAATGGGGTCATTTGTGGGAGTTTTGTGCTATCTTGACATTTCAGTGCCTCCGAAACGGTGATAGGTAGTGAGGTAGTGAAATCACCATTTTACGCCCTTAGAAAGCCTGAAGGCGGTGCTTGGTTTTCAGGGTCCTGTACACAGCTAGGCTCCCAAAAAGTCTCGCATGTGGTATCCCCGCACTCAGGAGAAGCAGCAGAATGTATTTTGGGGTGTAATTTCACATATGCCCATGGCATGTTTGAACAATAGATCATTTAGTGACAACTTTGTGCAAAAAAAATAATTTTCCTGCAACTTGTGGCAAAATTTAAAATATTCCATGGACTCAACATGCCTCTCATCAAATAGTTTGGGGTGTCTACTTTCCAAAATGGGGTCATTTGGGGGGGGGGGGGTGCTATCTTGGCATTTTATGGCCTTCAAAACTGTGATAGGTAGTGAAGAGTGAAATCAAAAATTTACACCGTTAGAAATCCCGAAGGCGGTGATTGGTTTTCGGGGTCCTGTACGCAGCTAGGCTCACAAAAAGTCTCACGCATGAGGTATCCCCGTACTCAGGAGAAGCAGCAGAATATATTTTGGGGTGTAATTCCACATATAACCATGCCATGCGTGACCAATATATTATTTAGTGACAACTTTGTGTAATTTTTTTTTGTCATTTTTCAATCACTTGTGACAAAAAAATAAAATATTCAATGGGCTCAACATGCCTCTCAGCAATTTCCTTGGGATGTCTACTTTTGAAAATGGGGTCATCGGGGGGGGGGGGGGTTGTACTGCCCTGCCATTTTAGCACTTCAAGAAATGAGATAGGCAGTCAAAAACTAAAAGCTGCGTAAATTCCAGAAAATGTACCCTAGTTTGTAGACGCCTATAACTTTTGGGCAAACCAATAAATATACGCTTATTGACATTTATTTTACCACATGTGGCTGAATACATTTTGGCCTAAGTATTTGAATAAATGTGAGTTTATTAAGAAAAAAAAAAATTTATAACAAAAAGTAGAAAATATAAAATGTTTTCAAAATTTTCAGTCCTTTTCCATTTATATCGCAAAAAAAATAAAAATCACAGAGGCAATCAAAAGACAGCTCTATTTGTGGGGGGAAAAAAAAGGACGCAAATTTTGTTTGGGTACAACATTGCATGACCGCGCAATTACCAGTTAAAGCAGCACAGTGCCAAATTGTAAAAAGTCCTCTGGTCATTGAGCTGCCAAATCCTCCGGGACTGAAGTGGTTAAAGTGGATGTAAACCCTCACATATACCCAGTGAAGTAAACAGCCTCTGATGATAACAGATGAAACAAATCTCCATACATAAGTTTTACATGTATATCTGCTGTCTTCAGCTTTTGCCTGGGTTCACAGTGAGTGCAGGAATGCTGAACTGGCACCATTTCATTCTGGCATGTCAGTTCCGATTGCGGCGGCGATTTCAGAGACATCTGTGCAGGTTTCTGTACAGATGTCAATGTAAATCACACCCCAAAAAGTAGTACAGAAACGACTTTTTGAAATCGATGCAGCGTCGCACCGATTAGGACGGTGCCATTGCCGGCAATTTCCACCCATTTGACATGTCAAATCGCACCAATGTTAACCAGGGCTTACATACGGTTTAGAAAGTTCACTTTCTCTGGGTCCTCGTTTGGTCCAGCACGGCTCTCTCTCTCTCTCCGTACAGGCACAGAGGCAGCAGTGGGAGCTATTGGCTCCTGCTGCTGTTAATCAAATCCTGTGAAGAGGGAGCTGTGGGCAGGGCTGCTCTACACTGTGTGTCTCTATAGACATACATGGCCCAGCTTGGGAACAAGCCTACACATCTGCCCCATAGCAAGCTCTTGCTATATGAGGCAGACACGGGGGCCAGCAGGAGACCCCAGCAGAGGCTGTTCGGGGCCACTCAACGCAATACCATTGCACAGAGCAGGCAAGTATAACATGTTATTTGGTGCTCCACATTTACTAACTTAAGTATATTATGTGCAATGAATGTACTCCTGGAAGTCATTTGAGGGTAAATACTTCTGCACTAGATTAGTTTGCCCTTGTGGGAGTTCTAATTCTGGATCTAAATGAACTTTGAGCACAGAGAAATATTATTACCAACTTGGAGAAGAGGTTATTACTCACTGAGCAGGTACTGGCTGGGTCTGGTGGGTGCAGAGGGCAAGTTCGGGATTCAGAATCCAGAGGCAGGGAGCTTGGTTAGGGCTCATGTACAGACAGACTAGGTTGAATGCCAGCTGCGGGAAACCGCAGCACAGTTTTGCAGTAGGCAGTCAATACTCTTCTCTTGGAAAAGCCTGTGTGTACATGGACACGTAAGCTTTTATGGATTTGAGTTTAGGAGCTTTGGCAAAAGAAAAGAAAAAAAAAAAAAGCCAAACGCTCCTAAAGTCATGTTTAGAAGCTGTAGTGCACATTAGCCCTGAAAGCGGTTGTAAACCCTCAATTGTTATTTTTAAGCCTTATTATAGGTTTACCTATAGGTAAAAAGATTATCTCCTAAACGTGCACCCTTTAGGAGATATTCACCCTTCATGTAGCCACTGACATGGCATGCGATCTGAGGGTCCTGCATACCGTGCCAGACCTTCAGCGCTTCTTGCTGGAAACCAAGGGCCCCCCCCCACGCATGCACGTGAGTGACACCATCACAGCTCTGGCCACTCACAGCACCTGAGCCCAAAAACCCAGAAGAAAGGCCAGGGGAACATGTCAGCCCTCTAAGCGGAGGGCTTCATTCAAAGACATTTCATAACGTGCCAATATGGCATGGCCTTGCAGGTTTTTTTTTTTTGGTTTTTTTTTGTTACTACCGCTTCAAAACTAGAAGAATTACAGGGAATATTGATAGCAAGACTAGTACTGAACATATGTACTCTATAATAAGTATGTCCACCTTGCTGATATTGGTTTAACATAAGGAGCACCGGTACTGCAACAGTATATGTTCAATAGCAAAAAACAGAAATTTTAGAAGAGGAAGGGAAGGAAAAAAAAAAAAAAGTGTCATTCTGCCACAACTGACTGCCAGACAGTATTGTTTCCTGGGTGCTTATGAGTTATGGCACACATTGGTACCAGTAATGAAGATCGGGTGAGATGTCATGCGACACTGTACCCAAAGAAGATGTCCTTTTTTACCTCACAAATAGAGCTTTCTTTTGGTGGTATTTGATCACCTCTGTGGTTTTTATTTTTTTGCACTATAAACAAGAAAAAAAAAAAACAATTTTGAAAAAGAAAAAAAAAAAAATCTAACTTTCCTCATATTTTGTTAAATAAAATCTCATATATATATATATATATATATATATATATATATATATATATATATATATATATACACATACACATACACATACACATACACATACACATACACATACACATACACATACACATACACATACACATACACATACACATACACATACACATACACACATATATATATATATACATACACACACACACACACACAAGCATATATTGATAGGTTTACACAAAAGTTATAGCATCTACAAACTAGGGGATTTTTTTTTTTTTTTTTTTTATATATACTAGTAATGGTGGCGATCAGCAATATTTTGCAGGATTGTGGCAGACAAATGTGACACCAATACAGTAAACAGTGCTTAAAAAAAATGCATGCCACTGTATGACACTGGCAGGGAAAGGATTAACATCAGGGACAATCAAAGGGTGAACGGTGCTCCCTGGGTGTGTTTTCTTACTGCATGGGGGATGGACTGACTTGAGGAAGACACATCTGTGTTTCTGATTAGCAGGAATCACAGATCTCTCTCTTCCTGTCCGACAGAACGACAGTCTGCTTTGTTTACATAGGTAGGCCGCCGTTCTGTCTCTCCAGCAAATTATTGCGGCTGCCGGACCCGCTGATTGGCTCCCGCTGTGTCCAATCATAGTGGGAGTGTGACTCCAGGGCGAGCACTCCAGAGCTGATGGAAGAAATCATGTACAGGTACATGATTTTGCGCTTAAGGGCTGCCCTGCCACAGTATATGTACGTGGGGTGTTCCTTAAGCAGGTAAATAGTTTGGACCACTAAGTGCAGCATTATGTATGAAGCTGCAGCACAGTGACTGGCTATGGGGGGGTGTTAGGACCAGTCTGATTATTGGTGGAGAGCAGGACGAGTTCCCAGCAGAGCTATAGAACTGACCATGCTGTACTCTACCTAGTGTGGTCAGTTTCTAATAGGAAAGTAGAAGGACTGGTAGGAACACCAGGGATTTCACATAAAGAAAGCAATACAAAGAGAACAAGATAACTTTTTCATACAAGTACAAGAACAGTAGCCACATATCAGGAATATGAAATGCTGGGGGTGACAAACACTTTAAAAAAATGGAGGTAGACAGTACAGTTAAAGCAATGTACAAACTCTTTGACACTATAAATCTGGTATAAGACAAAAAAATGAATCAAAATGCGATGCGAAAAAAAAAAAAAAAAAAACCCTACAAAAAATTGTAAGGTTTTTTTTTTCCCCATGGAAGGACACTAAAACTTGTCCACAATTGTAAATGCTGGTCTGTTAGGTTGGCATGGGTAAAACATTTTTATTTTTTAAAACTCCATGTAAAAAGCCCATATTTAAAAGCTGAACGGAGATTTTTTTTCCCCATGCAGGGGGCTGTGCCCACACTGCATTAATTAACTGTTAATTTTATTCTAGGGGAGAGAACCAAAAAAAAAAAAAAAAAACACAAGCAGTTCACCCACTGCGCAAGAAATACCATGTGTTGGGCTTGGGGGGGGGGGAAAAAAAAAAAACAATATTCCCCAAATTCTAAGAATCATACCTACCTAGGTGGATGCTGCATCTATTCCCTGCCAGCTCTAAGACTAACGACTGACAAACATCAAAGACCATAAGCAGAGAGCTGCTCTGCCCCCCCCCCCCCATTCTCACATGGGGGCCCCATTCTCACAGGAGCAGCTGGCTCAGGCTCACAGCAGCTTGCTGAGGAGGCGCTGAGCCAGATGCCATCTCTATGAAATCACCCGCCAGCATGCTTCGGCCCACTTATGGCTGAACACAGGTCACAGGTGTGCAGAACGAACTGCACTCCTATGATCCACAGGAGAGGTACAGCCAAACAAGCTTCAAAGGGAAAAAAAAAAAAAAAAAAAAAAAAAAGGGGAGGAACCACAATGTTGTTAATGTTCTGTTTTATTGTAACAAGCTGCGGTGAAAACGAGAGAAGTTATTTGAACTTACCAGGTAATCAAATAATTTAAAGTAATAAACAAACCTCATTTCCAATATAAAAATGGCAGCTTTAATATCTGGTATTTACCCAACAAAGTTATAGAGGAACGTTACTTCCCATAATTATTCAGTTTTTTTTTACATCTTTTTTCTTGACACGCACAAACTATAGTTCCAAGTCTCACTTGGCAGGCTGGTAAAACTGCAGACTTGTATTAATCAAGCACTTTCCATATTATAGAATCTTGAAGCAACAGATATGTGCAATACCAAATGGAACGATTGTCACAGACACAAGAGATATTTTCCAGGTTTGACAGCTGCACTTCATAAGTGGAAAATTGTCAAAGGACTGTTACAACTCACCAACTAAGACATTATTCTTTAGAGCCTCCTGCTTACAGAACTGCCTGGATTATTTATAACTGAGAAACTTAAAGTGGAACACCAGAGAGGTAGAGATATATATATATATTTTTTTACGATATGGAGAGAATGGTGAGCAGTTTGAACCTCTGCTAGGTTTATATTGTCATGACTGCATCAGGGAAATTTTCACCCATCTTGCTGGGAAGGGAGTGTAAATCAAAGACCACAATAAAAAGGGTTGTGTCCCCTCTTTGCCAATGGCCACTGCTACGGGAAAGGAAGTGAGCAGGGAATCTCCCCACATAGGGACCTAGACAGTGTTGAAGGTCTAACAGAAGAACCCCCATATAGCCTGTTCCACTTTAGGTTCTGCAAGTCCAAATTAGTACAATATTCCTTACATAATCTATAAGAGCAGAGCAAGGTCACAGTTATATATCTGCTCACAGACTGCAATTATTGAGAAATTATAAATTGTTTGCCTGGTTATATACAGCAGTAAGATATAAAAAGTTTTGTTTCTCAGAAGGATAAACTTATTAAAAAGCAAATGACTAACTTATAACAGACTGTTGAATGCCACCAATTAAATCATGAACATTTTTTTTAAGCAGCATTAGACATGCATGCAATTTTTTTTTTTTTTTTCTTATAACCACTGAACATGTGCAAATAGCTTTTGAAAATGTCACAGTACACAAATAAGGCACTCCAGTGTGTGTTTAACCATCTTGAGACCCGACCACCAAGCCATTTCACCACCATTCGCAGGAGTGCCTTTATTGCCATAAAAATGAATTTCTCTTGACACACTATCACAGATGCTCTGGTGACAAATTAAGTTGAAAAATGGCAAGTTAAGGCCAATTGATTTCACAATGGGTTATAAGGTTTTGTATAGGACATTCCCACATAAAAAGTATGGAGATCAAAGTTCCATTCAACAAGCTATAATAAGGCTGAATATTTCTCAAGTCACCAAAGAACAAAATGTTCACACTAAACCAAATTATAAGTAAAAGAATCATTCCAAGTAGCCCTTTTTACTGGTTTATTTATAGAATCATGTGTACTATGCAAAGGACCACATAAGTCTTTCAGCAAAAAGCAAATAGTGTTCACTTTGCTGTAAGCAATGGACATATTTCTGTAAAGCTTTATCATTTTCATTAGGTATATATTATCTGAATAATTTAACTTATACATGAAGGGAAATTTTAAAGTGAACCTGTGCCTTGCTCATAGAAGACAAAGTAAAGCCTCGTTTACACTTTACGTTGAGGGCAGAAAAAAAAAAAAAATACATAACTTCCTCACTGGCTGTTGAATGTCCTCTGAAGAGTGATCTAAACAGGTATCACTCTTCAGGGGGCACCGTTAGCATAAATGAGGCCTATAAAGGCTTACTTTACAGGAAGGACTTGATGCATCTTAAAAAAAAAAAAAAAAAAAAAAAAAAAAAAAAGAAAGAAACAGACCACCTAAAAAAAAAATTGTATTTCCAAATATGGGGAGGGGCACTTGACCGCCTCCTTACAATACAGTCCTTTCTGCATAAATGACCAATCATCAAGCCCAAGCACTGTAAAGCAGAAGCAGTGGAAGAATGAACAGCCAAGCTCAGCAACTTTAAACTTATACCATACTCTGGGGTGGCTTGTCAGCTGATTGGGCCAGTTGGGAGAAAAACAACACCCGTTTAAAGCCCTTTTTGTAAAGCGAGCCTGTTACTTTGCTCATGAGGGCAATGTACAGGTTCACTATACAACACTATGGGGTTTATTTACTAAAGCCAAATCCACTTTGCACTACAAGTGCACTTGGAAGTGCAGTCGCTGGAGATCGACAGGGACATGCATTTTTTTTTTTTTTTAATTTTCCTTGCATCCTTGCTTCTACATGACTGGATGATAAAATCATCAGAGCTTCCCCTCAGATTTACAGCAACTGTACTTCCAAGTGCACTTGTGGTGCAGAGAGTATTTAAACCCCTATGGAAATGACTTACAACTATCAAATATTTTTAGACAGAAAAAACACCCGCCACATTCAGATAGAAATTTAGACGAAAGGCCAATGTTGTAGCACAAGATCAATATTGTACCATTCAAACAGCTCTTATCAAAACAGATGCTTTAGGATCTTCTATCAACATTTGTGAACCCTGGTAGAGAGATCTCCCCTCACTCTACCTCTGCTACCTAAAAGCTTTGCCATTTATTGCCAGACTTTATACAGAACAAGGCGCTCATGTGCCCCTTTAGGAATAAATGGAAAGTACAACAGAGGATGTGTGACCACACGGCATAACAAAGGTGGCTTCCCTGCCAGAGTCCACAAATGTTACAGGAAGGCAGTAGTTAGCTGAATTTGCAAGTATGCTCTAATTGAGTTATACATTTTAGGGTTATTTTAAAAATTAGTACAATGTACACAATCCTAAGCCGATTTTTTTTTTTTGACTATGGGAAAAGGCAATGATGGAAAGAAAAGCATTTGCAATCATAATTAGAAAATATGCAGCCTATAGACAGAACTAACCTGTAAATCAATCTTACTGAACACAGATAAAGCAAGGTTAAAAAAACATTTTTAAAACAATGTATTGGGGGTGTCAACTTTAGGGTGATTTATACAGTTTACATTTACCCCACAATGATACAACCAGCATATAAGAATGAGCATAAATGTGTTTAAATTGACAATATTAAAAGCCTATTAAAGAGTAATCTGGGAGAAGATTTAATATTGGTAAAGGACAGCACTAAAACAAAAATTAAACCAGTGAAAAGTGCCTAGCACGGATCAACTGTTAATTATTAGCATAACCATAGCACCTCTGGACATGATCACCATAATATGCAAGAAAAAAAAATGCAGTGTAATTGTAACTAGGTGCCTGAAAAGGAATGGAACTGATTGACTTGCACAGCTGAGTTAGGCAAATCCAAAATTGCAATACTGTTAAAGCAAAAATACTCAGACCAGTTGGGAAGTTAGAAAAAAAAAAAAAACACCACTAAACCAACAATTTACATTTTCCCTTTTAGAGACAAGTAAGGTCACTTTGCACTCAATGAACTGATGTTCACGTTATGATAATCTTTCCAAATATTATGCAAACCAGACGTCCTGTGCTGGGTGTATAGTTTAAAGAAAACCACAATTACAATAGCAGGAGCTCGCTTAACAGCAATTATTTAATAATTCAAGGGTCTTTAACAGTGAAAAGGGAAGATGGGCCTCACGTTTCCTTTTAAACAGTATTATGAGGATTAAAAGTGGCTTCAAAGCAGCATGGTGGTAGAGTCTTCTGCAGATTTACATAAGTCGGTTGCGTTTGTGAGTTGGCGAGTCTGTAATGACATCGCCGCATTGGGCTGAGGTACGTTTGCGGTTGCCACTATCTAAGTGGAGTGCCATTTCCTCTGATATGAAAGTGTTCAAATCAACATCAAGGAGTCCATTTCTCCTGCGACTACTGGTAGAACTGCCGCTAACATGAGTTGGTGAGCCTGGAGTACTTGAGCGGACACTAATACTAGCCATTGCACCACTCAGTCCTGCAAATAAAGAAAAATACATTACATGTTTGCCTGTCAATTTCAACATTTTAAACGTTTGCATTTGCCTACAAATGTTTTACATTAGAACACATTTCACTATGACAACAATTTTCATCCTTAGAGATACAGAGTGTGAGATGCAGTACATTACTGACTGAACTGCTCTCCGTAGAAACATAGCTAGTCAGCCCCAATTTACTCGTCATGATAGATATGTTGCCATCACTGCAGGCCTCCTGAAAATGCTATATTCTTGGCTGTCTGGCTAATACTTTTAAAAAGGCACAGACACAGAACACGTATGTTATACAAAACGAGGGTCAGAGAATGCCTCATCTTTATGATTCACTGACCTGGAACAAAGCTTTGAAGCCGAACAATTAGCACAACAGACAGTTAACAGGGATTCTCAAAAATAAGATGTAAGGGGTAGCCTACATAAATTCTCTAATGACAGGTCTACCTTAAAGCGGAGTTCCACACAAAAATGGAACTTCCACTTTTCGGAACCATCCCCCCCTCCGGTGTCACATTTGGCACCTTTCAGGGGGGGGGGGGGGGGGGGGGTGCAGATACCTGTCTAAGACAGGTATTTGCACCCACTTCCGGGGGACAGGAAGAGGCATAGACTCCCATCGGAGTCTATGCCTCTTCCTGTCCCTCCGCGCGGTCTCCTGGGAAACACACAGCTCCCAGGAGATAGCGGGGACCAGTTACGATGCGCAGCGCGACTCGCACATTCGCAGTAGGGAACCGGGACGTGAAGCCGCAACGCTTCACTTCCTGATTCCCCAACCTAGGATGGCGGCGGCAGCTGCCGAGAACCGATCGGTTTCTCGGCGTCGCCTGCCGACATCGCTGGACCCTGGGACAGGTAAGTGGCCATTTATTAAAAGTCAGCAGCTGCAGTATTTGTAGCTGCTGGCTTTTAATTATTTTTTTTTTGGCTGTTTAGGTGGACTCCCTCTTTAAGTAAAAAGCGCAGGTACACTAGGAGTTAATTCCAAGGAGGTGCATGACATCTCCATTCCGAGAGGTTTAGGGCTATGCCGGAGCATACACGGGAGAGGGACTCAGTTATTTTACATCCTTCCGCAGTCTCTAAAGTCTACATTTTCAAGAGAGCGCAGCCATGCCCACCCCTCCCTTTTGCTGCCCATTCAGGGAAGCCTTTGTATTGTGCGAATGAGTTCACATAATACAAAGGCTTCTGTGATTGGGCAGGAGGAAGGGGGGGGGGGGGCATAGCAGCTGCACCGACTCCAATGTTGAAAATGCTTAGACCGCAAGAATCAGTGTCGAACTCCTGCAAATACAGCAATAGCTGTCTGCCAGGAGTGCAATAACTGTCAGATGTATATATAGAGAGATAAGCTCAGGAGAGGTCATTCACCTCCCTGGACTTTAAAGTGGTTCTAAAGGCAGGTTTTTTACTTTAATGCATTCTATACATTAGGGTAAAATGCCTTCTGGGTGCAGGTCTTATACCTACCTGAGCCCCATCTCGAGCCAGCGATGTGCATGAGAGAAGCAGCCCTGAGTCTCTCTCCCCTCATACAGCAAGACTTTGCTGTGCGGTGTGTGAATGGACAATGTCCATTCATAGAAACAAGCCAACTTGAGTTCCCATAGCAAGAGGCTTGCTATTGGGGGTACTTAAAAAGGGTGGAGTGGGCCAGGACAGCCAACGGGTAACTCAAAAAGGAGGTCGGGCTGCTCTGTACAGTGGTTTTGCACAGAGCAGGTAAGTATAATAATAATAAAATAAATAAATAAAAAAGGAGGGAGCGCTAAAGTGTAGTGCATTACAAAAAATCTAAAATGCAAAAGACATACTCGCAAAAGGCCATAAAGGCTAAAAAGGTGTTGAATGTAATGGAATCCAGGTGCTGACATCAAAATCAAGATGTGGAAGTCCCATACAGGGACAAAAAGGTTGGATATGCTTTGAGGGACAGACCTCTGCCTCAAAATGCTGTGCACCCTTGTTAATTCTATCTGCAGGTACGACAAAAAACAACACTACTGCATCTTGCTCTTTCATGCCTAAATGGCAGTTAAGCTGTTGTGCGACTCCAACGAACAGAAAACACTTTAGGGCTCTTTCACACGGGATGGATCCATGATGATCCGCCCCGTGAACATCTGCTTGCTCAGCGGGGATCGCTCTGCCGATCCCCGCTGAGCAGGAAGATGACAGGTCCGTCGCTGCACACTGTGCAGCGATGGACCTGTCAGAGTGCCGCTCTCCCCTATGGGGGATCGGATGATGACGGACTGTAGAGTCCGTCGTCACCCGATCCGATCCAAAAACGGATGGATAAGTAGGATTTTCCTCCGTTACACCTTTTCGGATCGGAGCGGGTCGGATGTCAGCGGACATGTCACCGCTGACATCCGACGCTCCACAGAGGTCTATGGAGAGTCCGTTCAGGTCCGCCTAAAACACTGACAGGCGGCCCTGAACAGATCGTTCATGTGAAAGAGGACTTAACCACCTCAATACCAGGCACTTACACCCCATTCCTGCCCAAGCCAATTTTCAGCTTTCAGCACTGTCGCTGTTTAAATGACAATTGTGCGGTCATGCTACACTGTACCCAAACAGAAATTTTATCATTTTGTTCCTAAAAATAGAGCTTTTCTTTTGGTGGTATTTGATGACTTCTGTGTTTTTTATTTTTTGCTGAACGAATTTAAAAAAAAAAAAAAAAAAGTTTTGTTTCTGTTACAAAAATTTTGTAAATAAGTTTTCTCCTTCACTGATGGGCACTGATGGTTACTTATGGGTGGCACCGATAGGCATCACTGATGGCACTGGCAGGCATTGGGGATGGGCACTGATTGGCAGCTGCCTGGTGGTCTAGGGTGGCATACCTGGTTGTCCAGGGTGGTGTCAATCCCTGGTGGTCCTGGCGGCATCCTGGGTGGGCATCCGAGAGGGGGCTGCGCTGATAATCAGCACAGACCCCCCCCCCCCAACAAGAGAGCAGCCGATCGGCTCTCCTCTACTCGCGTCTGTCAGATGCGAGTGAGGAAGCGACGATCAACGGCTCTTCCTGTTTAGCCGTGATCAGCCGTGATTGGACACAGATGATCACAGGGTAAGGAGCCTCCATCAGAGGCTCTTTACCAAGATCGGTGTGTCAGACTGACATACCACCGATCACCGCGATGCGTGCCCCCACGGGGGCGCGAGAGCGGTCGTTCTGGGAGGCAGTCATATGACGTCCACCCAGAGCAAGAGCCGTGCTGCCCAGCTGTCATTTGACGGCAGGAAAGCGGTTAAAAACTCACACCAATACATTTCATCTTAAAAAGCACACTAAACAATCTTTTTTTTTTTTTTTTTTAAATAGTCTATACACCATGGGGAATAATCAAAGCCAGGTAGCAAAAAAATTTAAAGAAATTGCAAGATTTTGATGCAACAGAGCAACAGAAGTTACTTTGAGTTTATACTTGAATAATAGGATTTTTACGTCATACTTGCCTGCAAAATCCTTAGGACAGAGAGTCAGGCTAATATTCATTACCTGCTGATTATACATCATTAGGTGAATGGACACTGGTAGACCAAAAGGTCTTCAGACATTTAGTGATCCCCTATAAAACCCCCTTCCATACAGGAAGCACTTCAGTTTTGTAGCAATCACTGAATCCTCAAAAAAGAGGGGAGGGATCTCTGTGTCCCATGATGTACTCAAAGAAAAGGATTTTACAGGTAAGTATGACGTAAAAATCCCATTGTCCTTTTTCATACATCATGGGACACAGAGTCAGGCTAATATTCATTACCTGCTGGGACATCCCAGAGCAAAAGCCTTGAGAGGAGGGAGACACCCTGCCAAATAGCCATCAGAACTTATATGGCAGCCCGCAGTACGCTGCGGTCGAAGGCCGAAAAGCCGAATCCTCGGCTGATCGAACATCCACTTGATAAAAGTTTGTGAACGTATGCACTGAAGACCAGGTAGCAGCTTTACACATCTGAGCCACAGATACCTGATGGCGAAAAGCCCAGGAGGTTCCTACACCCTGGGTAGAATGAGCCCTTACCCTAAAAAGGGATGAGCTTTAAGTTTCAGACCGTAGACCTGAACGGATCAATTGATGGACACAATTGGCAATAGAAGCTGCCTGCCCCTTCTTGGGTGCTTTTGGTAAAAACGTCTGATCCTCGGATATCCGCAGATCTAGACAACTAAACCTTGACTGCCTGGACCACGTCAAAAGAATGCAGTCTCTCTTCCACTGAAGGAGGCTGAGAGAGAAAAAAAAAAAAGGCAAAATAATGTCCCGATTTAAATGAAAGGCCGACACCACTTTTGACAAAAAGGATGGAACAGGTCGTAACACGACTGTCGTGGTGAAGGATCAAGTACGGTTCCCTGCATGAAAGGGCCGCCAACTCAGACACCCTTCTAGCCGAGGTAATGGCCATCAGGAAGTTTAGCTTGCGTGACAGCAAGTCTAATGGAATTTCCTTAATAGGTTCAAATGGTAGTTTCTATAAAACACAGGCAGCACCAAGTTCAGGTCCCAAGGACACATAGGTGACCTAATGGGGGGGAAGCAAGCTAGTTGCTCCTTGCATAAAGGTTCAGATCAGTGAATGGGAGGCTAAAGGCATTTGTAAGAATACTGATAGGGCCGAAACCTGACCTCTGATTGTACTCAAAGCCAATTTGATTTCCACAGCTGACTGTAAAAAAAGAGAATTCTCCCAATCACATATTTCTGAGGATGCCATTTTCTGTCTTCACACAAAGCAATACAAGTCTTCAAGACCTTATGATATTCAATAGAGTAGACACCACTGTTCCAGAGATGCCACGGCCCTTTAACACCCTGGCTTCACTAGCCATGTCGTCAAATTTAGACTGTAAATTGGGGCGGAATATAGGACCTTGAGACAGTAGATCAGGGGACGTGGAAGCGTCCACAACCCATCTATTGTCAGTCTCAAAATCTCCGGGAACCAGGGCCTTCTGGGCCAAGCTGGTGCCACCAGAATGACTGGAGAAGGATCAGAGGGAAAGCATAAACCAGGGAGTACTGGCTCCATGGAACTATCGGAGCGTCTACTCCAATAGCCAAAAAATCTCCTTCGAGACATAAACTGCTGTAGCTTGTTGTTGAACCTGGATGCCAGTAGGTTGGCAAATTTCCTGGAACACCTCTGGGTGTAGGGACCATTCCCCTGGGCACATCTGCTGGCGGCTGAGATAATCTGCCTTCTAGTTCTCTACTCCTGGGATATGGACCGCCGATATAATTGGCACATGTCCCTCTGCCCAGGCTAGTATGTAATTCACCTCTTTCAGAGCTGAACGACTCCCGGTACTGCCTTTGTGGTTTATATAGGCCACTGCCGTGGCATTGGTCGGACTGAAACCTGATGGGGCAGTCCTGAAGCTCCACCAGGACCGTAGGGGCCAGACGTACTGCGCGTAATTCTAGGACGTTGATGGGCAGGGCCTACTCTGTCCCTGATCATTTCCGCTGAGCTGTGAGCCCGTCTAAGTTCACTCCCCAGCTTGAGACACTGGCATCTGTAGTCAGTACTCTCTAAGTTACAGGGAGAAAGGATTTTCCCTTTCGCAGGTTGTGATCCTGCAAATACCAGTTTAAGCATGCCTGAGGAGATACGCTCATTGCATAATCCAGGGCTTCTGTTCCAAGCCAACAAGATGTCTTTTAAAGGCCTGGAATGGAACTGGGCATAGGGCACCACCTCGAAGGAGGATACCATCCTCCAATGGAGGGTTGTCTGGTGCCCCTTAGCTGACACACCTGATCCTTCAGGGCACAGATCCTTACGGGTGGCAAGAATACTTTTGCTTGGACTGTTTGGAATCAGACCTAAATATCTTAGACTTTGAGCTGGTCTCAAGGCTGACCTTTCGGTATTTATCATCCAGCCTAAGCTTTTTTTAAATACCTCACTGTGCATTATTATGCTCTGTTCTACAGCCTGTACTGAGTGATCTCTGAGCAAAACGTAGGAACCTCTGATGAGGCTGAAAGATAGGTACGCGTCCTTTATATCGATGGAGGCTAAAAAGCCCCCCTCTGGAGTGAGGTTACTACTGAGCAGACAGACTCCATCCGGAAGGACTGTATCAAAAAGATACTTGTTCAGGGATCTTAGGTCGAAAATGGGCATTGTGTCCCCTGTTTGGTTTCTGAACCGTAAATAGGTTTGAGTAAAACCCTGTTCCCCTTTCGGATACCGGAACCTCTACAATCACTCCTTGATGCACTAGATGATGTAGTGCCTGAAGCAATAAGCTTCTTTTTGGAGGATCCGAGGAAACGCTGGATCTTAGAAACCTGAGGGGGCATCCCTCCTAGCCACGAGATATAATTGAGGTGACCCACTTGTCCTGAATTGCTGTTCTCCAAATGTCCGCAAAGTGCAGCAGCCCCCCCGATGGAGTGGGGGCGTCTCCTCAAAAGGAGGGCTTGGTGCTGGTTTTAGAAGAATTTTGGACCCAGGTTCTTTTCTGGCCTTAGAGCACCTTGTTGGCGGTGGAACCACCCTGACGTTGGAGACATTTGAGGAAGCAGTCCCTTGGGTTTTTAAACGAGGGACGTTTGGTGCTTTTCTTCACAGGAAGTAAAGAACTCTTCCCTCCGGAAATCTTTTGGATACATTTGTCCAAGTGATCACCGAATAAAAGGTTCCCCCATGAAAACGGGAAACCGGCCAATAACTTTTTACAAGGAAGCTCGGCTGACCAGTTCTTAAGCCAGAAAAGTCTGCGCATATGTACAGACAAAAGAGACCGACAAAAAACCTGCTGTATTGAATACTTTAAAAGCATCAACAGGAAAAACACAGCACTCGAGGAATATCTAACTTACTTTCAGGCAGATCATCCTTCTGGTTAGGCCTATCCGGCTGTTTGACCTGATCATTTATGGACTGGCAAATACCAATTGCTGCAACACCTGGTGGAATAGCTGAACTGGCCAAGGAAAAGGAAGCTTTTAATAATTCCAATTTCTTGTCAACAGGGTCTTTCAAGACCTGTGCATTATCTACCGGACAAGTTAGGCCCCTTTCACACGGGCGTTTTTCATCCATCCGTTTTTGGATGAAAACCGGACTTACATGTATCCCTATGGGATAGCGGATGAACATCCGATGACATCAGTCTCCACTATGCTCCGTTTCTGATGACGGAGGAAAACCCTATCTTTCCAACTGTCATCGGATGAAAACGGACAGACGGTCCATTTTCATCCATCCCCCCTATAGAGGAAAGCGGAGATCTGACCGGTTCATTTATGCAGTGTGCAGAGACGACTAGTCATCCTCCGGCTCAGCAGGGATCAAACGGAGCGATACCCACTGAGCAAGCGGATGTCCAAAAACGGATCCGCACATGTGAAAGGGGCCTTAAGTTCTTGTTTAAAGGAAGAAACTGCTGCATCTATGGCTGGCGTGCTTCATTTTTTAACAAACATTTCATACATGGGCTATAAAAAAGGAAAAATCTTTTTAGGAGGCAAAAAAGTCCTGTCAGGATGTTCCCAATCAGCATACACCACTTGTTCCAACAGGGGGTGTAGCAGGAAAGTCTGTGCGACGTGAAAAGGTCTCAGAGATCCCAAAGAGGACCAGGGGGGCTCAGTCACCTCTGCAAGAGGCAACTTAAAGGCAGAACTAACCATTTCGGTCAGAGTCAGGCTCCTCCCTGTGACAGAGGCAGTGGATATCTTGTCCAGATTGCTCGGAGCCAGACTCATCTGCCGGGCACTCCACTGAATCCTTCCCCATCCTCAACCTATTCCTGCTCCAGAAGAGGAGACTCCTGGGAGTAAGATCTGTCACGCTTCCTGCCACCCTGCGGGATGGAGGCAATCATGCCAGAAATCCTGTGCTCTAACCCGGCTAGGGCTGAGGATAGTTCATCCTTCGTAAAAAAGGATGAAGCAGCAGCATTGACTGTAGGCACAATACCAGATAGTCGCAGCGGCTCAGATTGCCCGGGAGCCTCTGGTCTTTCAGGGGATACAACACCAGGGATACGACTAGGCTCATCAGGAACTACTGATGATGTAGGTGTGCCCTTCCCTGTAGTGTTAATCCTGCTCCTCTTTTTGGAAGACATTCAATGCCTGCAAACAAAGAGTACTTGGGTGTAATTAAAACACCTCAGAAGGGAGACCCTTTAATAGGGCTCACCAAGCCCCTATGCAACAATCCTGCTAAGCACCTTTAGCCTGCCAACCAACACCTGGTGACTCACGTGACCCGGGCAAGGAAAAATGAAGCACTGTAAGTGTTTGTTCAGAGCCTGCTCTGTGTACCACAGCTGCCTTCTGGAAGCACCACATGCTTGGACTGTGCAGCTTAAATAAGCTGGTTGTGCGTCGGAACGCTCTATGCGTGTGTGCACGCATGTGCTCAGACACTTGCAAATGGGCGTGACTGTATTCACGTATGACGCAAATCTTTCGTGTTCCCAGATAAAGGCTACCGAGCATGTGTGGGCGAAGCCGCGTGCACCATGGCTGCCAAACTGCTGAGCCCAGCAGCGATCTTGCGAACGCACATGCGCCATGGCGAACCAAGGCAAAATGGTGCACCCTGGCGCGCCATCATACAAGTAGAAAAACAGCCAGACAAGCAAAAAATGTACACTTGGTAAACACCCACAGCTAGCCCAGAACTCCCCCGTATGGTCACCGCAGACAGGTGTCCAGCCTTTAGCTAGCTTTACCGATTGTTACAATCACTGGGACACCTCACAATAATAAAATAAAGGGGTTTCACTTACCCGTTCAAGTGCAGGGCCACTTAGAAGCTAAGGGCCCAATCTTCACCCTTCACAGTGGGTTCCTGTCACTTGGACCTTCAAGGACTGGGTACCCTTTCTTGTTTAGGGTCCACTCCCTTGGACCTGTGCAGCACCCTGCAGGAAATGCCTTAGCGTTGTAGCGTCCAGGATTTCCACTCCGCAGGGTCCAGCGCCTGGAGGCCACGTTACAGGCAAAACCACAAAAGATCTTGAGACTTCTTTGTGAGGCTCAGATACCATTTATCTAAGCATAAAAGCCTGTGTCAAATGGATCCGATCGGACAATCCCTTGATTCATTTTTGGAACCGTTTGTGGACTAGAGACCTGGATTTCAGAGAGCTCAAACAAACAGTGCCATCCACCTTGCAGACACTGGTGTAAAAAAAACAAAAAAAAAAAAAAAAACACTGAAGTGCTTCCTGTATGGGAGGGATTATATAGGGGATCACTTCCAGTCTGAAGACCTTTGGTCTACCAGCGTCCATTCACCTAATGATGAATTATAACCAGCAGGTAATGAATATTAGCTAGACTGTGTCCCATGATGTATGAGAAAAGAATGAATATTTTTTTCTAAACCAGAGTTTAGTGTCACGTTAAATCTGGCATTTGTTCTTTGTTGTGCAGAAACTATACAAATCACAACAGCAGTGCTAGTGCTTCAATGATATTCAGTTCAAACTAACACTTACCATGGAGCGCTATTGCTTCTCGGAAGGGCTGCAAATCAGTCTCTACAGATGAGCCAGTTTCAGATGGTGTAGCTCGGTTAGGAGAAACAACAGTCAGTCTCGGTGGTGCACGAGAGTTACGTGGAGGTGGAATTTTGCCACACAAAAAGCTGATCAAATCCTCTCGACGAATAGTTCGTCGTCGTTTCTTAACCCAGGCTAAAACTTCTTTATTGCGTCGCTGGCATCCAGTCTGAATTCCTAAGTCCAAAGTCCGCTGATGGGCATCCACACTTTCTGTAAGGTAAATGCAAAGTCATTTAGTAGCACATGCCATACAATATAAAATGTAATACTGTAGATTACACTCTTACAGCTCACTGAAACAAGGCTTCATTCCTTGTGAAAAGCAGTTTTCTGATATATACTTGCAGGCCTTTCAGTATGTCAGAGTAAAGCAAAGAAAGTAAAAAGATACATTTCTTATTCTGCAAATATATTCTCAAATGACCTGAACCAGATTTTTTGGTACCTCTAGAAAAGATTATAAATAATTGGATCATAATGACAGTTCAAAATTAATGGTTTTCTGTCATTTGCATCACAAATCAT
Source organism: Lithobates clamitans (assembly GCA_037952925.1). Taxonomy (NCBI): domain Eukaryota; kingdom Metazoa; phylum Chordata; class Amphibia; order Anura; family Ranidae; genus Lithobates; species Lithobates clamitans. The sequence goes on from JBBGZY010001967.1 coordinate 753,436, forward strand.
TTGTATATATGTTGCAGTCAGTCAGCTTATTTAAAAAGTCAAACTATAGGCTAACCCCCCCCCCACCCCCTCCATTTTTGGTAGTGTAAGGGAGGGTTATAACCCCTGTGAGATTTGCCATGTGTGTGCGATTGGGCAGATTTTCCTTCACTTCCTGTCCCATAGCCAAAACAGGAAATGAGGAAATCCCTACAAATTAAGGGAATCCCTTGGGGACCCCTAGGCTACTAGAACTCTATATTTGAAGAAGATTTCACCTCTTACTTTTCTGGGGACAACCCAAAATTTGGGATTTTTTACTTTCACTGTTAACGGTAAACAGGACAAATGGAGAGGGTGGTTCTCCCTAACAGGGACTTGGACAGCAATAAAAACCTAATAGGTGTCCCAAACCATCACAAAAAAGAAAAAAAAAAAGGGAGAAGAAAAAAAAGGTTTTGCCTTTAGTTATACTTAGTGTGTACACCACAATGAACATGGACCAGATAAAGCAAACGAAAAATTTGTCCAAGGAGAGCAGAAAGTACACCCCTAATGTTTTTGTAAATATTTTATATTTTCATGTGACAACACTGAAGAAATGACACTTTGCTGCAATGTAAAGTAGTGAGCGTACAGCTTGTATAACAGTGTAAATTTGCTGTCCTCAAAATAATTCACAGCCATTAATGTCTAAACCGCTGGCAACAAAAGTGAGTACACCCCCCTAAGTGATATTTGGGCCCAATTAACCCATTTTCCTTTCCCGGTGTCATGTGACTTGTTAGCGTTACAAGATCTCAGGTGTGAATGGGAAGCAGGTGTATTAAATTTGGTGTTATCACTGAGCTGCAGCACGGTGGCAAAGACCATACAGTGGTTTAACAGGTTCCACGCAAAACCTCGGCATGGTCGACCAAAGAAGTTGAGTGTATGTGCTCATCGTCATATCCAGAGGTTGCCTTTGGGAAATAGACGTACAAGTGCTGCCAGCATTGCTGCAGAGGTTGGGGGGGAGGTTGTCAGTGCTCAGACCATACACTGCATCACATTGGTCTGCATGGCTGTTGTCCCAGAAGGAAGCCTTTTCTAAAGATGATGCACAAGAAAGCCCGCAAACAGTTTGCTGAAGACAAGCAGACTAAGGATATGGATTACTGGTGTCAAGCGTGTGTTGCGGCAACCACGTGAGGAGTACAAAGACAAGTGTGTCTTGCCTACAGTCAAGCATGGTGGTGGGAGTGTCATGGTCTGGGGCTGCATGAGTGCTGCAGGCACTGGGGAGGTACAGTTCATTGGAGGGAACCCTGAATGCCAACATGTACTGTGATATACTGAAGCAGAGCATGATCCCCTCCCTTCGGAGACTAGGCCGGCCGGCAGTATTCCAATATGATAATGACCCCAAACACACCTCTAAGAGGACCACTGCCTTGCTAAAGAAGCTGAGAGTAAAAGGTGGACTGGCCAAGCATGTCCATTCCCAAGAGGGTTAAGGCAGTGCTGGAAAATAATGGTGGCCACACAAAATATTGACACTTTCGGCCCAATTTGGACATTTTCACTTAGGGGTGTACTCACTTTTGTTGCCAGCGGTTTAGACATTGAAAGAGAAGGGCCCATGATAAAAAAAAAAAAATTTAAGTCAGCAGCTACAAATACTGCAACTGCTGACTTTTAATCGGACACTTACCTGTCCCAGGGTCCAGCGATGCGGGGGATCGAAGCCCCGCTCATCCCCCCACCGCTCGGCGGCTCTGGCATTTTAACTCTGGGCGCCCGGCTGTGTCTTCACAGCCGGGCACCCACTGCGCATGCGCGAGCTGTCACTGGCCCCATAATCTTCTGGGACCGATCACGTGTCCCAGATGATTGACAAGAGGGAGGATATAGAGGCAATCTCTCTTCCTGTGCCGACGGAATTGATGTCACCAGCCCAGGCACCGAAGAAGGCAGACTACGAGGGACCCCCCAGCAACAGGCATTTAGAGGCGAGTTAAAAAAAAAAAAATAATAATAATAATAATAATTTTCTCCAAATGTTTTTTTATGATTTTTTTTAAGCACAATACTACATTTTTTTTTTTTTTGGGGTGGAGCTCCACTTTAATGGCTGTGTCGAATTATTTTGAGGGGACAGCAATTTTACACTGTTATACAAGCTGTACACTCACTACTTTACATTGTAGCAAAGTGTCATTTCTTCAGTGTTGTCACATGAAAAGATATAATAAAATATTTACAAAATGTAATGGTGTACTCACTTTTGTGAGATACTGTATATCATCCAGCCAGAACACCTGTAAGCGCTTAACTTCAGGTACTCTCTGCCTTTGAACTGTTATCACTGTTACCATTGACTACAAGCCCCCACCCTCACGTTATGGAAAAAGAGGAAGATGTTATGTAGTTATAACAAGAGGTCGACTGATATATCGGCCGGATTTGGTGTTTACTTAATCGGCATCGGCCGATTGTGCTGATAAAAAAGGTCGATATAACTTCAGCACGACTTGCAAATGAGTTCTGTAATAGAAGTCAATACAAGTTGCCTTTATTCTTCTGTGAAGTGACTTCCCCCTCCTCTGGGCAGCCTGCCAATCTGATAAAAAGAACCTGAAGGATACAATGTTTACACTTATGAATGGACTGAGCTCTGTGTGTAGAAGCTCTCAGTTTAACCATTTAAAGACTATTAGGCCTCTTTCACACGGACGATCCGTATGTCCGTTTTTCATCCTTTCGTTTTCGGATGAAAAACGGACATACAGTCATCCCTATGGAGCGTCGGATGTCAGCGGTGATATGTCCGCTGACATCCGACCCGCTCCGATCCGAAAAGTGTAACGGAGGAAAAACCTACTTTTCCATCCGTTTTTCGGATCGGATGACGACAGACACTACGGACCGTCATCATCCGATCCCCCATAGGGGAGAGCGGCGCTCTGACAGGTCCGTCACTGCACAGCGTGCAGCGATGGACCTGTCATCTTCCTGCTCAGCGGGGATCGGCGGAGCGATCCCCGCTGAGCCAGCGGATGTTCACGGGGCGGATCATGACTGATCTGCCCCGTGTGAAAGAGGCCATAATCTTTTCTGACATTTGTTGCTTACAAAGTAAAAATCCTGTATTTTCTGCTACAAAATCAGTTAGAAACCCCAAACTATAATATATATATATATATATATATATATATATATATATATATATATATATATATATATATATATATATATATATATATATATATATATATATATTTTTTTTTTTTTAGCAGAGACCCTAGGGAATAAAATAGCTGCTGTTGCAATATTTTATGTCACACGGTATTTGCGCAGCGGTCTTTCAAAACGCAATTTAAAAAAAAAAAAATCAATTAAAAAAAAAACTAAAAAGCAGTAAAGTTAGCCCATTTTTTTCGTCCAAAAGTTTTGACTACCTGTTTTTGTGTATTAATTTTCAAGATATAGTTTTTTTTAATTTTTTTTTTTTAATCTAAATTCTACATACAAGTAAACTGCTTGGAGGTTTGTTTTGTTTAATAAATGTTTAAATGTAAAAAATTTTCTGTATCACTTAAGGTTGCTTTCACACTGCAGCGGGCATGCGTTGACGGTAAAACGCTGCTAGTTTTAGCGGCGCTATTTGGCTGCTAGCGGGGCGCTTATAATCCAGCTAGCAGCTGAGGAAGGGGTTAAATGCACCCCTGAAGCGCCACTGCCGAAACACTTTGCAGGCGCTTTTGCAGCGGTGCCCATTCATTTCAATGGGCAGGAGTGGTGGTATACACCGCTCCAAAGATGCTGCTTGCAGGACTTTTTTTTTTTAACATCCTGCCAGCGCATCGCCTCAGTGTGAAAGCACTCGGGCTTTCACACTGAGACTGCAGGGGAGCCGTTTTACAGGCACTTTACAAGCGCTATTTTTAGCCCAAAGGCGCCTGAAAAACGCCCCAGTGTGAAAGGGGTCTAACTGTTAAATTTTATGAGATGAAGGAAAAAGAAAATATCGGCATCACATATCGGCCATCAGCCACCGCGATTTCGAAATATCGGCATCAGCCAGAGAAAAACCCATATCGCTCGACCTCTAGTCCTAACACTCGCTGTCCTAGAGTCACAGTGCTACTCACTACAGTTTGCACCCTGGAACACAGGAAGTGTGCTACTGGCAAAATTACCAGGTTAACAAAGATAAAAAAAAAAAAAAAAAAAAAAATGTAAAAACAAGAAAACTAAATGTAACCATCACAACAAAGAAATCAATAAGCTGCAACATCATCAATTTTCAGTCTTGGGTTTATATACATTTTAAGGACGGTGGGCATGTGGTCAACCTCCCTGGACGTGGCTGCAAAAAGAAAATTTGACCCAAGACTGAACAGAAGGATAATGCGAACGGTAGACAGAGTTAAGGAAAACTTCTAAAAGATACCAGCTCAACTCAAAGATAAAGTACCGTATATACTCGAGTATAAGTCGAGGCCCTAATTTACCACAAAAAAATGGGAAAAACTTATTGACCCGAGTATAAGACGAGGGTGAGAAATGCACAGCTACTGTAAGTGGAAAAGAGGGTCAACAATGCCCATTTGAGGCTTCACTGTACCCATTTGCATGCCTCACTGTGCCCATTTGCAGCCATAGGTCCCCCGAACTTCAAACTCAGTAGTTAAGGGTTCCTAGATGCCCCCTAGCTGCAGCCAAAATTTGGGGTCTCTGAACCCAAAGGGTCACAAAATGACATTGCTGCAGATGGACACAGTTGACCGAATTTGGGGCCACTTAGTGCTAAGAACCCCAAATTTAGTGTGCAAACCCAGTGGAACTAGCACCATAAAATATCCAAAGCTAAGGTTTCTAGCACCAAGTGGCCCCGAGATACAGGGCCGCAAAAAAATCGGTTCAGAAAATATCAAGCACTTTTCTGTAGCAGAGAATTACATTTTCCGAACCGGGTTTGGGGCCCAGTATCTCGGGGCCACTTAGTGCTAGGAACTCCATCTTTGGATATGTTGTTCTACCAGTTCCACTGGGTTTGCACACCAAATTTGGGGTTCCTAGCACTAAGTGGCCCTGAGACATGGGGCCCCAAAATCGGTTCAGAAAATGTCAAGCACTTTTCTGCAGCAGAGAATGACATTTTCCGAACCGATTTTGGGGCCCCGTATCTCAGGGTCCCTTAGTGCTAGAAACTTCATCTTTGGATATGTTGTGCTACCAGTTCCACTGGGTTTTCGCACCAAATTTGGCGTTCCTAGCACCAAGTGGCCCTGAGATACGGGGCCCCAAAGTCAGTTCGGAAAATGAATTTTTTTGCTGCAGAAAAGTGCTTGACTCGAGTATAAGTCGAGGTGGGCACTTTCAGCACAAAAAAATGTGCTGAAAAACTCGACTTATACTCGAGTATATACGGTACATCAGTATCTGATCAAAACATTTTTTTGAACAGAAGTGGGCTCCAGAAAGGAAGAAGGACTCCACTGTTGAAAGAAAAACTCTGGGCAGATGACAAAACTGGAGCCTTTAGCGAACTCAAAATCAGCTATGTTCACAGAAGAAAAAATTAAATTGTTTCTAAAGTTAAAGAAGTCCAGCCTGAGCTTTTTAGGCTGGGCTTCTCTGCGGTTTGAAGTCAGCTCTCCCCTGACGTCACTGCCATCAGTCGAGGCAGCGCATCATCCCGACTTTCCAAGTATGGATCTGTCAGCTGCCTCTCCCTGCCCCTCCATAGCTCATCGCTCCATCGAGCGTGAAGGATCAGAGCAGAAGAGATGCTGACTGACAGGCAGCATCTCTCTGCTCGGGGAGGAGAACTGAGCCATTGGCAGTGTTCAGTGGCTCGGTTCTCAGTGCAGAGACACCAGGGGACAGCTGCAGCATCGGTCTGATCCGCCATCTATCGAGGCAAGTATGAATCAAAAAAACATACTCTTTTAAAACGCATTACTTGCATTAGGGGGGAAAAAAAAAAGAAAAAAGGGTTTTGCTTCTTTACTGTGAAGAAACCTTTCCATATTTGGAGATGAAACCTTTTTTCCTCTACCCCCTTGTCCTCTGTGATGACCTTAAAGTGAATATCTCAACACCAAGTTCACTATATGGACCACTTATGTATTTGTACATGTTGATCATATCCCCCTTAATTTATTATTTACTTCAGTTACTTATATAGTTTGGTTGCCCTTCTCTGCACAGACATACATAATGGGTATGTCTGTACGCATGCAGGTGTGTTTCTGGGACCTATGCACGTATTCCTCTTGCTACTTTTATTCAGTTTCACACTAGCATTTGTGTTATGGCTGAACTATGGTAATGCACCTATACACATCCCATTACCGGCTACATCCATTATAGGCCGATTTATGAGCCATTACTAGTACCTGTACTGCAAATAGGGGATGCTGAGGTGCCTATTCTGGATACCTGCCCATAGCATATCACACACTTTGGTCCCCAGTGTGGGACTGTGGCTAATCTTCTAGTCCCTTTCTCTCCTTATTTACACACTACATTATGGTTTATGCAGTACATATGGGATCTCTATGCATCATCCCAATATTCCCTAACCGTAGATAGATCCATCTAGGATTTACTAATCCTGGATAGTAAGGGCTTACATTGTGCATTTAGAACCCTGTTCCTACCCTTGCGTGATGAAGCTGGTACATCATGACAGGGAGAACAGAAATGGCCTATAGGGGGGAGCCTCATACGAGCTGCAGATTATTAGTACCATATGAGTTGTGTATACGTGGCATTTTTATATATAGGATGTATGGATGAAGTAGTAATATTGGAGTATTAGGATCACTATTCTTATTGCTCATGTTAGTGCTTGTCATGATGCACATAGATAAAAATGTTTTAACCTATTAGGAAATCAGCCATGATGTCGGACGCAGCACACTAATCTAATTTACTATTTCGGACACTGCGGGAGGAACCAGGCATGTTGCTCCGCCTTTAGCTCACCATGATAGGTGCCTTCTTTTATGAGGGGCGGGACAGTTATGGTTGCTTCCCTATTAAATGACGTGGTGTGCTGGCACCGTCGCTGAGGACGTCTATGACGAAACGTGTACGACGGCGCCATGCACGCTACGTCATTTACGGAATACGGGCCAGTGGAACGCAGGTGGAGTGCAAACACTCGTTCTTTACTTCCATCTAGCGTCACAGGCTGCCGGTTGTTCTTATACTCTATTGGGGTAGCATTGTTTTAGCTACACCTAAGCTTGGAGTAAATTAGACTAAGCTTAACTGTAGGATGCGCGCTCAGCCTCCAGGCCGTCAAATGGAAGGTCTAAGGGTTTGGATGCAACACCGGTCCCTGATGGAGCAGATCCTTCCGAACTGGTAGGGGCCAGGGAGGATACAGAAGCAACTCCTCCTGGGCCACCAGGGGACAATCAGAACCACTTCTGCCCGGTCCTGAATAATTTTCCAAACTACTAGGGGTAAGAGGGGAAAAGGAGGAAAGGCGTAAGCCAGAGTGAAATCCCACGGGAAGGAGAGAGCATTCGTCCCCAAGGACTCTGTGTCTATCTCCAGAGAGAAGAACGCCGGTAGTTTTCTGTTGAGACTGGAGGCAAAAAGATCAGAACTGAATACAAAATGCACACAGCACTTTAGATATTTGTAAAAAAAAAACAAAAAAACAAAAAAAAAACCAACACAAAACACAACCCTTCCAATATCATAGGTAAACTTTACTGAACAAGCCTTGGTTTCCAACTACCGGGTCTGTTTCCTGCCATCGTATAGTAAAGCCCAAAAGCAGCTCATCCACAGCAAAGCAGGATATAAACACAGTGCCAGGCCATGCTGCTGGAAAAAGGACTTCAGTAAAGTTAAACCATTACATTGGCATTTCATTTCATAGAATGCAAAGACAAGTACAAACACATGGTTCATAACGAGTGTGCAACTATATAGTTACATAGTTAGTCTGTTTGAAAAAAGACACAAGTCCATCCAGTCAACCCAGGGGGAAGAAAAAAAAAAAAAAAAAAAAAAACGCAGACAAGATTTACTTTTAGATATGCACTAAAACACCTACTGCTTAAAGCGGGGGTCCACCTATCTTTTTTTTTGAGTTCATTCACAAACTTTTCTTCTCAGCATTACATACTCACATATTGTGTGTAATATGTCCGCCTGTGTCAGATTTCGTCGGAAAGAATAACTTATATTATTCACTGCAGGCGGTTTCCATCTTCATTGTGGGCATTTGAAGCCCACAAGCATTTATTTCCTGGATGTGGTGAATACTGTGCTCCCAGCATTCACCGCTCGTTCCCGCACATACTCAGTGGCATCCTGGGAAGCCTGAGACTAGCTCCCAGGAGTCTGGGAGAGGCTAGAAACACGCCTACTCCCACGGGAGGAGAACCAGGAAGTGCAAAGAAGAATAGAAAAATAAAGGTAATTATATAGTAGGTGAGGTTGAAAAAAGATGCAAGTCTAACCTATGTGTGCGATTATGTAAATTTTATTATGGCGATTTACCGTATATACTCGAGTATAAGTCGTTCCGAGTATAAGTCGAGGCCCTAATTTACCACAAAAAAAATGGGGAAAACTTATTGACCCGAGTATAAGACGAGGGTGAGAAATGCACAGCTACTGTAAGTGGAAAAGAGGGTCAACAATGCCCATTTGCAGCATCACTGTGCCCCTTTGCAGCCATAGGTCCCCTGAACTTCAAACTCGGTAGTTAAGGGTTTCTAGATGCCCCCTAGCTGCAGCCAAAATTTGGGGTCTCTGAACCCAAAGGGTCAGAAATGACATTGCTGCAAATGGACACAGTTGCCTGAATTTGGGGCCCTGTATCTTGGGGCCACTTAGTGCTAAGAACCCCAAATTTGGTGTGAAAACAGTGGAAATAGCACCATAAAATTTCCAAAGCTGGTGTTTCTAGCACCAAGTGGCCCCGAGATACAGGGCCCCAAAATTCAGTTCAGAAAATGTCAAGCACTTTTCTGCAGCAGAAAATGACATTTTCCGAACCATTTGTGGGGCCCCGTATCTCAAGGCCACTTGGTGCTAGGAACCCCAGCTTTGGATATGTTGTGGTACCAGTTCCACTGGGTTTGCACGCCAAATTTGGGGTTCCTAGAACCAAGTGGCCCTGAGATATGGGGCCCCAAAGTCGGTTCAGAAAATGTCAAGCACTTTTCTGCAGCAGAAAATGACATTTTCTGAACCGATTTTGGGGCCCCGTATCTCGGGGTCACTTAGTGCTAGGAACTTCAGCTTTTGATATGTTGTAGTAACAGTTCCACTGGGTTGGCAAACCAAATTTGGGGTTCCTAGCACCAAGTGGCCCTGAGATACGGTGCCCCAAAGTCGGTTCGGAAAATGAAATTTTTTGCTGCAGAAAAGTGCTTGACTCGAGTATAAGTCGAGGGGGGCACTTTCAGCACAAAAAAATGTGCTGAAAAATTCGACTTATACTCGAGTATATACAGTAAATTTTTTTTAAACGGCATGTCAGCATCTAGGCAAGGAAGAGAATACATACAGATATTGTTCAAAATTTGGGTGGAACCCCGCATTAACATATATACATTATATAGATACTGTATATGCTGAAAGTCAATCCACTGTTGTATACCTTGTTAAATTTGAACATTTAAGATCGAATTTAAAGCAAGACTAAAAACATAAAAACACTCAAAAGGAATTGGTACCAACTTTAAGAATGTTAAAAAATTTATATTCATTATTTATACGGAAAGATAGACTTAAATCACATTAAAGCAACCTATAAAATGTATGGCACTTTCTGATTAGAGATGAATCAGGCAGAGTAACGTGTACAAAAACACCTGCACTGGGCATACATTCTAGTTGATTTATTTAGAGTTGCTAATTCATCTTCTAAGCAATTTCCTTGGGAGCCGGTTTACAATGCAATGTGAGAAGCACAACAGCATCAAATAATTTACCTCTTGGAATACCAATTTTTAGATCAGGAATAAGCTTTAAAAAAAAAAAAACCCTACTGGTCTGACAGCGGGACGTTTCTGCTATCAAACATCTATCCACTAAATCCATTTGATGCCACCTGCTTCTCTTCCATTTACTACAGTACGAAGCAGGTCATAGCTTTGCACCAAAGCAGAACTAAAGTCCTCTTCCCTGTAGCAATGAAACAACCACAAGTCCCCTCCCAGATGCCAGTATCTTCACTGGTCTTCTCCCAGGTTTGGCATCTTTGGCTATTTTATTGACTGCCCAGGAAGGACATGACCCCCACCTATCGGCAACAATTGAATTCATTCCAGAGCAAGGGGATGGCAAGCATGTACACTGAGCTGTGTAACTTTCTGTACATTTTACAGAAGTTTGTACACAGGAAAGTAAAAAAAAAAAAAAAAAAAAACTTATTGCAAAAGGGGCATTACGAAAACAGTGACTTTTTAAAAACACAAGAATATACTGAACAAAATGTGCAGTCTAAAGGCCTGTAGATAAGTCAGTATTTTGATCACCCAGCCAGCTGATGAAAAAAAAAAAAAAAAAACCTGAACAGATTCCCCCATGCACATATTCAAGATGGATGAGTGAACCATCTCGACTGCGCTACTGTATTCTGACAGCAGGGACTCCCCTGTCGTCAGAATATACCGATCTGTGCTGCAATTCTGACCAAAGCAAAGATTTCCAGCAAACCAGTTCAAAGAGAAGCCGGTCCTTAGATTGACTGCTCTCAAACAAGTGCTACCAATCGAATAGAAATTTGGCCGGTCTCTGCTGAACGGGCCACATTTCAATCCATCTATGGCCAGCTTAAAGTGGATGTAAACCCGAAATATATATATATATATTTTTTTTTTATATCATAATGTAGAGTATAAGATTTCCTATCATTTGAGCCCAGTCTTGCCACAAAGAGTTAATCCATCTCTGAGCAATCCTTTTATTGTTCAGTGAGATAAATCTTGACAAACAGAGAAAAACTTTGTCAAATCCTCCCCCTTGCTGTGAGTGACAGGTGATTTACATATCTTGTGCACTAGCCTAAGAGACATGCATTATTTTTTTTAATTCCCACCCTCACACCTTTCTTCAGCAGCTCTACAAGGATTGGCTGTTCCACACCTCAGCATGATTTGGCATGCTGAAGTCATATGGTTACTTTCCTGTCTTTTCTATGAATGTTAGAGATCACAGCAGAAGTTCAGTGTAAGAAATAGACAGGAGAAAATGCATATTGACAAGGGGAGTGTAGAGGTGGGCGGGGAGTCTACTGACATCACGACTCCACCCACCGAGCTCCAGACAACAGACCCACCCACAGAATATGCAGTTTTTCGGGTCTAAACAGACAGAGGGGGGACATTTGACAGGTAAAGATACATGCAGGAGGCATGTATATCCATATAGATAACCCCTATGGCAGTAGTTTAGAAAGGATGACATTGGGTTTACATCCACTTTAAAGCTGTAAGACTATACAAGTTTTGACACACTGATAAGATTGGTTTACATCCACTTCAGTGTAATCACTAACATATGGGATGCTAAAGCATGCTTGGGTGGGCGCGACAGGTTCAGGCTCCAGTACCACTAGTATACCAGCATCTTCCTTAGGGCAAGCCATTGACATTACCCTGCAGGAGCTGCATCATCCAGAACCCAACTTTTCTTATCAAGCCAAGAATGAACAGTGATATACACTGCATGGCACATCCTATAAACAGTACTAGATTGCTAGGAGGAGTAGGAGAGATTTTTTTGGAGGGCAAAGCGGACTTTGCATGCTTAGTCTGCCAAATAAGAAAAATAAAATGCCTAAACAGTTTAAAGTGGTAGTATTTTTCTGCTATTTAAAGTTCCCCTGTCAAGGTCCCTGCAATAGCTCTGGCTGTCTGTGTCCATCTTCCTTCTGTCCAAGCACTGCAGACACAAGGCGTAGATTTAGACATGCATCCAAAGCCACCTCTCCTCTGAAGTGCAATCCCTGTTTGGATAGCTTTTTAGAGACAACTGACAGCGAGAAGGCAATGTAACGCCTCCTCACCACCTGTTTTAACCCCATTTTTGCTAACAACTGTGCCCCAATTGCATGCTTTGCGCATGGTTGTGGGGTGTGTCCGGCGCTACTCTGTTCAGTGAGCTTGCCATCTGCCATTCACAATGTGTTGATATTTAGTTGGGGTAGTCTTCGCCATGGGCGTGAAGTGAAGCACCCGCAACATGTAAACAAAAACACGTCCCATGCAATTTGCAACTTAAGTGGAGAGGGGGGCTGTTAAAACTGTCTCAACACCCCCCCCCCCCCCCAAAAAATAAAAAAGAGGCCCAAGACACTTCCAGAAGTATCAGTAGCCTTATGTACCCCCTATGTGCTCTGGTTTCATCCTCAGACCCCTATGTGACTATTGTGTTTGTCACAAACACAATAGTCACATAGGGGTTGGAAGATGGAACCACAGTGTACTTTGAGGGGGGGGGGGGGGGACTGACACATCCAACACTCCTAGAAGTCTGGCATGCCAAAATCATATGAAGCCTGCAGCATTGGAAAGAGGATCTGTAGGGGACCTGGACCACCAGGGTAAAGAATATGAAATGTTCTGCTATTGCAAGGCCTTGTATCCGCATGTTTTTAACCTGACAAGGTTGCTGTCATTTAAAGCCCAACTCCAGGAAAAATAAATTTAAATGGTGCATTGCGCATCAATTGCATTTTTTTCTCAGTCTTGCTTCCAAACACCTTTTCCTAAGCAATCCTGCAGCATAACAAAGTCAGTGTGTCCTCTATGAACAAAGCTAATATCCTGCCCTGGGGACCAGGTATTTTCCCCATTATCTTCTTGAGCACTAATCCTCTCACTGACCTCCTGAGTTCTCCTGTCTTTAAGAGAGGATCAGAAAAGGAACAGAAGAAGAGAAGCTCATGTGGTCAGTTAAGTAAAATTAGCATTTTGATTTTTTTTCTTCTTACCACCAATTAAAGAGCTGTTATGCTGGAGTTGGGCTTTAAAAGGTAGATTTTTTACTTTTATACAGTCTATGCATTGAGGTAGAAAAACCCTTCTGTTGCAGAGGACCCCTCCCATTTATACTTACCTGAGCAAGATTTTGACTCAGCAATGTGCACGAGAGCATCGGCTCTCCCAGTTCTGTCCCTCTGCACAGGGCAGAGTGATAACAGAGCTACTGGCTCCCGCTCCTCTCAATCAAATCCTATGTCGAGAGAGCGGGGGGCTGGGGTGAGCCCCACTGTCTGTGGAGAGTGGCTCGGAAGCGAGCCTGCCGGGGTGTGCCCATAGAAAGTGGTATTCTAGAAGGGCACTCGGTGTAGCAGGTTGAGGAGACAGGAGCACCAGCATGGGACTCCAAAACAGGAGTATCAGGGCTGCTAAAAAGCCACCACAGAACCTTTGCAATTTAACTTCAAATGTACTATTAAAATTATTTACAGTTAAAAAAAAAAAATCCTAGTGATCCCTCCACAAAAAAAAAAAAAAAGGAAAAAGGTACGCAACTGTTCAAGAGGACAACGCTCTGTCCCTGGCTCCCATTTGTTTTCCTACACTATCACCCTGTAACACTCTCCCAGTGGAGACCACAAGTGACTGTGCTGACATACAACTAAAAAAGGCATTGTCCGCTGTCCTCACCTTCCATAAACCCACCCCAGTGTAGATGTGAAGAGGCTGCAGGAGATCGCCAACACTGATACCCAGCAAAAGATGAAGAAGTTCAATCACACGGAAAGAAAAAAAAAAAAGGGGGGGGGTTATTACCTAAACCAATTATTACAAGGATGTGGATTTCCATGTTCTGGCTTTCAGATCATGTTTAGTAGTTGTATTTTATAAGTCAGCCCCACAGACTAGAGATGGATGAAAAAACCTCGCACACACTACATGAAATCCTGACAGATGGCAGCTGGTTGAGAAGCGCATTAGACAGAACACGATGTGCACACAGCCAGCGCCGAGTCTGCTCCGGCCTCTTCCTACCTTTGTACAGATTGGTGACAGCTGTAGCAGCGTTCTGGAAAGGAGCCCACAGTGACATTCCTTGTTGCTGACAGACGCGATCTGTAAAGAAGACACAAGGCACTGGTGTGAATACAAACAGAAGTCCGGACTCCTCTGCCGGCACCATCGGCCATATTCGCCGACTTCGCCATTTTGACCAGACCCAACGTTCCAATCCCGTAAATAACCGGCTGCCAATTAGTCACAATAAAAGGCTGCAGCGCCATTTTGTTTTCGGCTGAACAGCCCTAATCCCCCGTCCTTCCGCCGCGGATCGGACTGTCGCTGGCTCCTTCCGGCCGTCTAGGGGCATCATCGGGAGCCGGGAGTAAACACAGCTGTCATGACGGAAGGGCGTCCCTGGTGGGCGATGCGGTCAATGACACCCCCGGGGCTGATAGGGAGCGCTGAACACGCCCCGAGCACACACACACACATAGGTGGAGCGCAAAACACACAAGAAGGCCAATGACACTCATCATAGGTTGCTATGGGTTACATCCCTCGGCCTATACAAATCGAGGGTCAGAGGGCGGGGCTAAATGCAGCTACTTCGGTACGGTCTTCCGCCATTTTGTTTTTTTTTTGGCCCCGGTGTTCCCCAGCCTCCTCCCCGCACCCCACCCGGTTCTGACCTTTGTAAAGCTGAGCCACGGCCGTGGCGGAGTTCTGGAAGAGATGCCAGAGCTTCTGCTGACTCTGCTCGGCCTCCTCCTCTATGGGCTCCTCCTGTTCGGCCTCAGCCAGACACTGGCGCTCCCATTTAGTGAACCAATGTTCGGGTCCGTGCTCCTGAATCTCGGCCTCACCCTCTTCTTTTTTCTCCTCCATTCTCCTCCACTCGGGCTCTTTCCTCCCTCCGCCCGTCCTCTTGGAGGCTTCCCCTCCTCCCTGATTAAATCCTAGTTCCGTAGCTGCGCTCGGTGTATCGATGCTCCGGCCTGAGGGAAAAGGCCGCCTTCTGTGCACCCCGGACACCTACTTCACCCCCATGGCTCCTCCATCCTGAGCTAAACAAACTGCATCTCTGACGCCACTGCCCTGACGCGAATTGCTAGCTCGGCACAACTTGCTAGCTGCCCGGCACCGCCTACTACCGTCTTGTTCCTCACACAGCTTCCGAGGGAACCGCCCACCGCCGCCTAGGATTCCTACGATTCGTCCAAACGACCCTGCGAACTTTTGTTCTCGATTACTATTGGCGGGAGGAGCTGTACCTCAAGAACGTCACGCGTTGTGGGGTTTAGCTCAAGTTTGGTTGGCAGGCGCGGAGAACAAATGTTACACGCGTGCGCAGATGACTGAGCCAGTATGGTGTTGTTAGGGACTGGGATTATTCCTGACAATAGTGATAGTCAAAGATATTCGTACAAGACACGGCGACTATTAATACTATTTTTTATATGTGTTCGGTTTTGAGTAGTAAGTAGCATATTTTTATGCTGAGTATGAGGATGAAATTGTGAAAACAAATATTTTTAACAGTATCGGTTACAGTAGAACCAAAGGCAAACCTTTTTCATTGTGGATAGAAGGGTGGATTATAACCCCTGTCAGTTTTTTTTTATCTTCCATATGTGTCTCTTTGGGGAGATTTTGCTTCACTTCCTGTCACATAGCTAAAACAGGAAGTAAGAGAAAATCCCTCCAAAGTGAAGGAACCCCTGGTTGTTACCAGGGTCACCAGAAGTAGAGTCTCAATTGGAAGATTTCCCATTTATTATTGTTCTGGGGACAACCCAAAATGTCAGATTTTCTTTGGCTTTCACTTTCAATGATAACAATAAACAGGACAATTAGAGAGGGTGAATCGCCATATTGGGACACAGACAACAATAATCCTGACAGGTGTTCTACTCTTTCTTCACTCTATACACAAACAAGTTTACTGGATGTAAACAGTCTCCTATACCCAGTGAAGTGAACAGCATCAGATGATGTACAGAGATGAAATAAATCCTCCTACATACGTTTTACATGTATATCTGCTGTCTTCACCTTTATATACTGTTTAGATGGTGCACCTCCTGTTAGAATTTTCTCTTCCTGTGGGTGTGGATTCTTTGCTTACACTTGGAGACAGCTGTTTGAAAGAAATGCACAGACCTCCAATCCACATAGGCACATACTTTCAGAGCTGTGCTTTGAAAAGACCAGCTCTCTGCTAATCTACTTATAACACCCTCCCTGACACAACATTTCAGGCTGGTTTTATCACACTTGACAGGAAACTTGTCAGAAGTTATCAGGCTGATAACAGAAAAACGGAGCAGGAGAAAGCCACAGGACTTAGTGCTTTGAGACTTGGTTCACAACTAATGCCGATGCAGTTCACAGCAGGGGTCCTGTGTGTTCTGGTTTACTGTTTCAGGCCTGATTTCAGCCCAAATTTTGGGCTGTATTTGGACCTGAAACAAACCAAAAGACGCACAGGGCTCCTGTGCAAATTCGCACCGGAGCCGCATCAGAGATATGTGAACCGGCTCCATAGAGAGGCAGTAGTGTGAACCGGGCCTGAAGAGAGATAAGGAAACACTGCAGATATTTGCCTAGCTCAAATTTCATGAATGGGGTTTACATTCATTTTAAGGCTAGGTTCACACTATTGCGAATTGAATTCAGTTATTGCGAATTGGATGCGGGTTTCACCGCATCCAATTCGCATGTCAGGAGATTGTGACAGTCTCTCTAAGGAGCCGGTTCACGTGGCTCCAGTGCGAATTGCACAGGAGTCCTGTTCATCTTCTGGTCCATTTCAGGTCAGAATTCAGCCAAAAATTCAGACTGAAATCAGACTTGAAGCAGTGAATGGGGACGCACTGGACTTCTGCTGTGAGCCATCCTGTGCACCCAGCCTAAAGGCTAAGTTCACTTTTATTTAAAAAAAATATATAATAATAAATGCACATCTTTTTGCTGGTAAAAAATGTGCATTTATTATTTTTTATTAGGAGCCTATAAAGCAATGCACCCACGATCAGCAGATCATGGATGCAGTCCTAGGCTCTTGTTGATTGTCAGTGTAGCTGTCTGCTCGCACAGGCAGATAGTTACTAAAAGACAGTAAGCATTAGGCTCGATTCACACAGGGGCAACACGACTTCAACTCGACTTCAACACGACTTGTGGATCCGACTTTGCCCTGCGACATGTGTCCGACTTTCAATGAACGGGGATCCGACTTGGATCCCCGCCACTGTGTTTGGTATGAATCTTGAGGGGGAACTCTGCGCCAAATTTTAAATAAAAAACCGGCATGGGTTCCCCCTCCAGGAGCATACCAGGCCCTTGGGTCTGGTATGGACCTTGAGGGGAACCCCCTACGCCGAAAAAACGGCGTGGGGGTCCCCCCCCCAATCCATACCAGACCCTTATCCGAGCACGCAGCCCGGCCGGACAGGAATGGGGGTGGGGACGAGCGAGCGCCCCCCCCCCTCCTGAACTGTACCAGGCCGCATGCCCTCAACATGGGGGGGTTGGTGCCTTGGGGGAGGGGGGCGCGCTGCGGCCCCCCCACCCCAAAGCACCTTGTCCCCATGTTGATGAGGACAAGGGCCTCTTCCCGACAACCCTGGCCGTTGGTTGTCGGGGTCTGCGGGCGGAGGGCTTATCGGAATCCGGGAGCCACCTTTAATAAGGGGGCCCCCAGATCCCGGCCCCCCACCCTATGTGAATGAGTATGGGGTACATCGTACCCCTACCCATTCACCTAGGGAAAAAGTGTCAATCAAAAAAAAAAACTACACAGATTTTTAAAGTATTTTATTATACAGCTCCGGGGGGGTCTTCTTCCGACTTCGGGGGTCTCTCCGGTTCTTCTCCGCGCTCTCCGGGTCTTCTGCCGGGCTCCTCCGCTCTCTTCTGCTCTTTTGCCGCTCTTTTTCTAAAGCGGAGGAGCCCGGTCTTCAATCTTCTGCCCTCTTCTCTTCTTCTGATGTTGACACGACGCTCTCTCCGACTAGAATGCTCTCTGTGCGCTCTGCTCTGACTTATATAGGCGGTGACCCCGCCCCCTTATGCCGTCACAGTCCTTGGGCATGCTGGGACTGTGACGTTTTAGGGGGCGTGGTCATCATGACCACGCCCCCTAAAACGTCACAGTCCCAGCATGCCCAGGGACTGTGACGGCATAAGGGGGCGGGGTCACCGCCTATATAAGTCAGAGCAGAGCGCACAGAGAGCATTCTAGTCGGAGAGAGCGTCGTGTCAACATCAGAAGAAGAGAAGATTGAAGACCGGGCTCCTCCGCTTTAGCAAATGAGCGGCAAAAGAGCAGAAGAGAGCGGAGGAGCCCGGCAGAAGACCCGGAGAGCGCGGAGAGCGCGGAGAAGAACCGGAGAGACCCCCGAAGTCGGAAGAAGACCCCCCCGGAGCTGTCTAATAAAATACTTTAAAAATCTGTGTAGTTTTTTTTTTTGATTGACACTTTTTCCCTAGGTGAATGGGTAGGGGTACGATGTACCCCATACTCATTCACATAGGGTGGGGGGCCGGGATCTGGGGGCCCCCTTATTAAAGGGGGCTCCCGGATTCCGATAAGCCCTCCGCCCGCAGACCTCGACAACCAACGGCCAGGGTTGTCGGGAAGAGGCCCTTGTCCTCATCAACATGGGGACAAGGTGCTTTGGGGTGGGGGGGCCGCAGCGCGCCCCCCTCCCCCAAGGCACCAACCCCCCCATGTTGAGGGCATGCGGCCTGGTACGGTTCAGGAGGGGGGGCGCTCGCTCGTCCCCACCCCCATTCCTGTCCGGCCGGGCTGCGTGCTCGGATAAGGGTCTGGTATGGATTGGGGGGGGGACCCCCATGCCGTTTTTTTGGCGTAGGGGGTTCCCCTCAAGGTCCATACCAGACCCAAGGGCCTGGTATGCTCCTGGAGGGGGAACCCATGCCGGATTTTTATTTAAAATTTGGCGCGGAGTTCCCCCTCAAGATCATCTGAGCACAAGTCACATGCCGAAGTCGGATCATGCGAGACGGCGATCCGACTTTGATCCGACTTCAATGATAGTCAATGGGCTGAAGTCGGATCAAAGTCGGATCAAAGTAGTACAGGGAGTACGCTCTGAAGTCGGAGCGACTTCAGTAGCGTCTATTAAGACGCTAGCGTTCACTCCCATTGAGACTATTTCTGGGGCGACTTGAGGGCGTACAAGTCGGATCCCAAGTCGCCCCAGTGTGAACCGAGCCTAAATGAACTATCCAGAGTGCTCATCAGGGCCCTCGTAATTAATCGAGAACTACAAGTCATCATCTGCAATGGTGGGCGGTAGTTGTAGTTCTCCCATTCATATGACGATTCGTATAATCCATACAGCCGGGTTTTTATTTTACATTATGACAGCGCGTGCGGGGAGAAGATCCACAGCCCGCTGTCAGAACGGGGACTGGGGGGGGGGTTATGAAGGGATTGCTCAGTTAGTAAAATGTTATGTTACACCCTAAATATGGGCATAACTTGTTACTAAAGGTAAATTTATCCTTAAAATGGCACAATTCTTATAAAGAACTATACACCGAATAATAAGAGGGATAACTGAAGAAAAAGGGACAGAGGAAATTGATTTCAAGAGAGACAGTCTCTTTAAATAAGGGACAGTTGGGAGCTATGTATTGTATCTTACCAATACTAAACTAAAGTGACCTTGTTTACCAATATAATCTAAATGGTAATTCCCTGCAATAAGGGAAGCCATAGATGATGCGATTTTCTTTCCTGCAACTACGCTATTGTGTTCTGATGGCGGGAGCCTTCCCTGCCAGCAGAACACAATGATAACTGCTGGCAGCTAGATCCGCCGGCAGTGATCACATGCAGAAAATCTTACAGGCCATTTGTATTGAAGTCAATCAATGGATCGACTTTAGTACACCCAGCCTGCCCATAGACAGATTGAATCTGGGCCGGTCCCTGCTGAAACGGCAGAGATTCTATCTATTTATGGCTGGCTTTTTTACGTATAACTCTTTATTCAAAGATTTTTCCAAATATAAACAATCATGTAGAAAAAGAAGACAAACAAAGAAATAAACCTATTACAAAACCAACTTCGCTAAGCATATACATCTAATAGGCCAACATTGACACTTATTACATTTATAAACTAAAGATATAAACTAGAGATAGGAGATTAATACAGAATATAAATTAATACGCCACCTTAATGCAAATTCACTTTGAATCAAATAATAACCTCCAAAATATGTCGCTATGCATCGATTACTGCAATTGTTAACCTATATGCTTATACCTTAACTTAACTACTCTAAAATGAGAAACCTTTCTCCTGAACCCATCAATGGGGCTCCAGGGACAAAATCTACTAAAAAACTGAGAAAAAGAGAGAGAAAAAAAAGGAAGACAAAAAAGAAGGATTAAATATAACTAACTCAAACTCAGAACCTTCGCTGCCCCCCCCCCCCTCGCCCCACTCCCCCTCCCCCCACTCCCCCTCCCCCTCCCAGAGTTCCCCCATCAGGGCCCAGCTCATCCCTATGAATTCACCCTCCCAACCTATACGGAAATGCAATCAACATATTAAGGGGTGCCCGAAAAGGTCGTCCATGGCTGCCAGGTATCCCTACACTCCTCCTCTCTACTATGGAGAGACGCTAAAAATTCCATTGTCCTAATTTCGTCTATCCTAGAAAACCAGTGTTTCAGAGAAGGTGTAGTCGTGGACTTCAACATGTCTGGAATACAAGCCCGGGCAGCATTCAGCATTTGCGCTAACAACGTCTTTCTATAGTGGTGAAGGGGTTGTTCATTTAAATGCAAGAGATAGCCCAAAGGATCCGAACCAAGGTCAACAAATGTCAATTTTTTAATCATCTCCCCCACATCCTTCCAGAATGCTGTAATTAAAGGACACTGCCAAAAAATGTGTAGTAATGTCCCAGTCTTTTTATTACATCGCCAGCATAACTTTGCGGGTAGAATTTGTTCATTAAAGCGGGGTTCCACCCAAATTTTGAACAATATCTGTATGTATTCTCTTCCTTGCCTAGATGCTGACATGCCGTTTAAAAAAATTTAAATCGCCGTAATTACCTTTTATTTTTCTATTCTTCTTTGCACTTCCTGGTTCTCCTCCCGTGGGAGTAGGCGTGTTTCTAGCCTCTCCCAGACTCCTGGGAGCTAGTCTCAGGCTTTCCAGGATGCCACTGAGCATGTGCGGGAACGAGCGGTGAATGCTGGGAGCACAGCATTCACCACATCCAGGAAATAAATGCTTGTGGGCTTCAAATGCCCACAATGAAGATGGAAACCACCTGCAGTGAATAATATAAGTTATTCTTTCCGACGAAATCTGACACAGGCGGACATATTACACACAATATGTGAGTATGTAATGCTGAGAAGAAAAGTTTGTGAATGAACTAAAAAAAAAAAAAAACGATAGATAGGTGGACCCCCGCTTTAAGGCAGGAACCCTATACCACCTATCAGTATAGCTTATAACCCTGTTCTTAAAAGCGGCTTGCTATGGAGGTTTTATGAGCCAATAGAATAATCCTGTTAATTTGCGATCTTGTAAAAAAGATCCGGAGGTCCTCTTCCCAGCGTTGTATATACGCAGGAATCTGGCCTTCTGGAGGTTGAATAATCTGTTTCCCAAATGGTGTCAGTGGCCTTACATATAATTCTGCATCTGCTATAGACCTTTTTTGATTTAAATACTTTTTATTTGGAAATTATATTTGTCCACAAAACAATGATGTTTACAAGATTTATAAAAACTGCAAAAACACAAAGAGTGGGGCAAAAAAATAGTCAGCCACCAATTGTGCAAGTTCTCCCACTTAAAAAGATGAGAGAGGCCTGTAATTGTTATCATAGGTATACCTCAACTATGAGAGACAAAATGTGGAAACAAATCCAGACAATCACATTGTCTGATTTGGAAAGAATTTATTTGCAAATTATGGTGGAAAAAAAGTATTTTGTCAATATCAAAAGTCCATCTCAATACTTTGTTATATATCCTTTGTTGGCAATGACAGAGGTCAAATGTTTTCTGTAAGTCTTCACAAGGTTGTCACACACTGTTGCTGGTATGTTGGCCCATTCCTCCATGCAGATCTCCTCTAGAGCAGTGATGTTTTGGGGCTGTTGCTGAGCAACACGGACTTTCAACTCCCTCCAAAGGTTTTCTATGGGGTTGAGATCTGGAGACTGGCTAGGCCACTCTAGGACCTTGAAATGCTTCTTACGAAGCCACTCCTTCGTTGCCCGGGCGGTGTGTTTGGGATCATTGTCACGCTGAAAGACCCAGCCACGTTTCATTCTTTTCATGTACACAGATCAGTCGTCCTGTTCCCTTTGCAGAGAAAAAGCCCCAAAGCATGATGTTGCCACCCCCATGCTTCACAGTAGGTATGGTGTTCTTTGGTTGCAACTCAGCATTCTCTCTCCTCCAAACACAACGAGTTGTGTTTCTACCAAACAGTTCTACTTTGGTTTCATCTGACCATATGACATTCTCCCAATCCTCTTCTGGATCATCCAAATGCTCTCTAGCAAACCTCAGACGGGCCCTGACATGTATTGGCTTAAGCAGGGGGACACGTCTGGCACTGCAGGATCTGAGTCCCTGGCGGTGTAGTGTGTTACTGATGGTAACCTTTGTTACGTTGGTCCTAGCTCTCTGCAGGTCATTCACTAGGTCTCCCCCGTGTGGTTCTGTGGTCACCGTTCTTGTGATCAAAAATGCCAGATCGAGGGAGATTATCAGTGGTCTTGTATGTCTTCTATTTTCTAATTATTGCTCCCACAGATTTCTTCACACCAAGCTGCTTGCCTATTGCAAATTCAGTCTTCCCAGCCTGGTGCAGGTCTACAATTTTGTTTCTGGTGTCCTTTGACAGCTCTTTGGTCTTCACCATAGTGGAGTTTGGAGTGTGACTGTTTGAGGTTGTGGACAGGTGTCTTTTATACTGATAACAAGTTCAAACAGGTGCCATTAATACAGGTAATGAGTGGAGGACAGAGGAGCCTCTTAAAGAAGAAGATACAGGTCTGTTAGAGCCAGAAATCTTGCTTGTTTGTAGGTGACCAAATACTTATTTTCCACCATAATTTGCAAATAAATTCTTTAAAAAATCAGACAATGTGATTGTCTGGATTTGTTTCCACATTTTGTCTCTCATAGTTGAGGTATACCTATGATGACAATTACAGGCCTCTCTCATCTTTTTAAGTGTGAGAACTTGCACAATTGGTGGCTGACTAAATACTTTTTTGCCCCACTGTAGATAAGATCAACCACTTTTCCTTTTTATCCCTTCACCCCACCCCTCTCCTTCCCCCCTCTCCATCCTTTCCATCCATTCTGACCTCACTACCACCCTACACACACCAGCCTTTCTTCCTTCTTTCACTCCTTCCTGCCTTCATATCCAAAATTCTTTTAGCTGGGGTGCTTCAATTCCAGCCATAACTTCCATATTTTCTCAAATTTCTTAATATTACCCCTCTTCCCATAGATACATTTCTCCTTCCCAATCACATCTTTTACCTCTTTCATGCATTCTACTACCGTCGGGGGATCTTTTGCCTGCCACTTCCGTGCAATTAGTTTCTTTCCTTGGAACAAGCATCTAATTACAGCAGTCTATGTATCTCTTAGCATGCCATTCTTCTTCAGGCCCATGAGACAAGTCCTGGCCTCCATGCCCAGCGATGCCCCAAGCAGAATTTATTTTATCGGTTATAACTTTCCAATACCTGTGCAACTTGGGACATCGCCAGAACATGTGTATCAAGTCACCCCTCCTGTCCCCACACCTTTGACATTCAGCGTCAGACCTCTTTCCAAACATTATTATTATTATACAGGACTTATATAGCGCCAACAGTTTACGCAGCACTTTACAACATTAGGGCAGATAGTACAAGTACAATGCAGTTCAATACAGGAGGAATCAGAGGGCCCTGCTCATTAGAGCTTACAATCTAGGAGGGAGGGTCAAGTTATACAAAAGGGTAATAGCTGTGGGGGATGAGCTAATGGAGAAAATAGTGCAGTTGTTAGATGGAGGCAGGATAGCCTTCTCTGAAGAGGAAAGTTTTCAGGGATCGCCTAAAAGTGGAAAAATTTGGAGACTGACAGATTGACAGATTGGGGTAGGGAATTCCAAAGGATGGGCGAGGCTCGGAGAAGTCCTGGAGGCGGATATAGGAGGAGGTGATAAGGGAGCTAGAGAGCAGGAGGTCTTGGGAGGAACGATTAGGTTGGCATTTTGAGACTAGGCTAGTGATGTAACTGGGCACAGAGTTGTGGATGGCTTTGTAACTTATTGTTAGTATTTTGAATTTAATTCATTAGGCGAATGGCAGCCAATGGAGGGAATGGCAGAGAGGGGTAGCAGACACTGAGTGGTTTGTAAGGTGGATGAGTCTAGCAGCAGCATTTATGATGAACTGAAGGGGGGATAGTCTATTTAAAAGGTAAGCCAATGAGGAGGGAGTTGCAGTAGTCGAGGCGAGAGATAACCAGGGAGTGAATCAGGAGCTTTGTTGTTTCATTGGTTAGAAAGGGACATAGTTTACAGATGTTGTGGAGGTTGAGGCGGCAAGCTTTGGAAAGTGATTGGATGTGGGGCCGAAAGGAGAGTTCAGAATCCAGGATAACACCTAGCACCCTGACATGTGGGGACGGGTGGATGGTTGCGCCATTGCTCTTGACAGACAAGTCAGGGGAAGAGGCATGTGGGGGAGGAAATATTATAAGCTCGGTTTTGGACAAGTTGAGTTTGAGGAAGTGGTGTGACATCCATACAGATATGTCGGTTAGTAAGTTAGTGATGCGTGAGGAGACTGATGGAGTGAGTTGAGGGGTGGAGAGATAGATTTGTGTGTCGTCAGCGTAGAAATGATATTGAAAGCCGTGAGAGGCTACCAGCTGACCCAGGGAAGAGGTGTAGATTGAAAATAAGAGAGGTCCAAGAACAGAACCTTGGGTCATAAACATAAACAGTTTCAATGGCGTGTACTATGACCTATATATCAAGTTCAAATGGGATACACTCTGTGAAGGAGAGAGAGAGACCCTGGGCCCCAATGCCAAAACATAGCTCCATTGTTCCTCCGTTATTGGCCCGATGTCCCTCTCCCATTTAATCCTGTTTTTGGATTCTACCTCTCCTTCCTGACCCGCCATGCTTATACACCCATACATATCAGAAATTAATCCTTTAGACGTACTAGTATTGACCAGTTTCCTAACCAAGGGCATTTCACTCCACTCTGTCTCCTTCCCCCTAAATTGTGCATCCAGGGCATGCCTGACTTGCAGATAACTATAGAATAATCGGTTAGGAACCGCATACTCCACCACTATCTCCTGAAATTACTTCAATCTACCTGCCCTGTACAACTGTGCCAGGCAGTGGATGCCCCTCCTGTCACATTCCTCTATTTTTCCCATCACTTTAAGCTATTTTAGATTTTTATTGTCCCATAACAGAGAGAACTCAGAGAATCCGGCATAACCTAACACGGTCTTGACAGATTCCCAACTTCTAACCATTAACTGGACTGTGGGACAGCTGGAGCTGAAGGAGTTTGCTTCAACCGCCTCTACTATCGTATCATGGCTAGTATCATTCATCAGTAAGTTACTTCCTACTCCCCTTTCTTCTGACATGTTGCCTCCTCTCATGTACTGCATTTGTGCCGCAAGGAAATAACACCTTGGATCTGGCAATGCTAAGCCCCCCACCTCTCTCGGCCGTCACAGCGCCTGCAAGTGATTCCTTGCCACCCTATTTTTCCAAATGAACTCTCTGAACACACTGTCCATTTTTTTAAACCAGTGTTTTGGAATCCATACAGGAGAGTTGTGTATTACATATAGAATTTGCGGCATCCATACCATCTTAATTAAATTGCACTGACCGGCAACCGAGAGAGGGAGACGGCCCCACACTCGACTTTTCTATTTTAATTTTGTCATAAGTGGGACTTTATTTCCCGTTTTATACTGCCCCTGGTCTCTTGTTATATTAACACCTAAATATCTCATTTGACTTACCTCACTTATTTGAGTTTCCTGTTGCGGAAGGGGTTCTATAAGGGGATCTATTGGCATGAGTACAGATTTTTCCCAGTTAATTGCCAGCCCAGAGAAATGTCCAAATTCTTTGACTATTGCCATGGCTGCCTTCAAAGAGGTCATCTGCATACATAGAGACTTTTTCCTCCCCCTCCTTCTTTTGAATCCCTGTATCTCTTGGGAGGCCCTTAAAGCAATAGCCAGTGGCTCCATTGCGAGGGCGAAGAGCAGGGGTGACAGCGGGCACCCCTGTCTCGTCCCCCTCCCCAACTGGAACCATTCAGAGCACTCACCGTTGACCCTAACTTTGACCCTCGGACTATCATATAATATTCTTAACCATGGGACAAAGTTAGGGCCAAATTAAAATTCAGCCAGTACCTTCCATATGTAGTGCCACTCAAGGCTGTCAAAAGCCTTGACCGCATCTAATGATAGGACACCTTTATTCCCTCCATTCTCAAATGGCAGCTGCATATTTAAATACACTCGCCTTATATTCACACTCGTAGATCTATCCCGTATAAAACCGGTTTGGTCTGGATGTATCATTTTAGAAATTATTCTATTCAGCCTTGTTGCCAAGGCTTTTGCCAAGATCTTTACACCTGAGCACAGAAGAGAAATAGGCCTATATGAAGCCACATCAAGCGGATTTTTCCCCTCTTTTAGTAATACAATTATTGTGGCTTCGGTCATAGATATGGGCAGTCTCCCTTCCTCCGCGGCCCCAATAAACACCTCCAAGAGTTTCGGGAGCAATACGCCCCTGTACCTCTTGAATATTTCTATAGGCAAGCCATCAGGACCTGGTGCTTTCTGATTTGCCATATCTGCTATTACCCTTTGCAACTCTTCCAACATCAACGGGGCTTCCAATTCTTCTCTTGATAAAGGGGGTATCTTCAGTTTTTCAAAAAACTCCCACATTTCCCCCTCTACATTTATTTGTGGTGTACTGTACAGGTTTTCATAATAATCTTTAAATTCCTTTACTATTTCTGGGGTGGCTCTTATAATTTTCCCTTCCTTGTCCCAAATTGCTGGTATAGTGGTTGGGGGGCCATTTGCCTTGGCTATCAGAGCCAGGGTTCTTCCCACTTGCTCTCCTTCCCCAAAAAAACTCTGTCTCTGAAACATTTTTTTTCCACTTTCTCCAAAACGAATTTCCTGTATTCTTCTTGGCTCTCCACCCACTCACCATAGCTAGCTAGATTTGGTTCCTCCACATACCGTACTTCGGCACCTCTCACCCTCTCTCTTGCTTTGATTTCCTTAGCCTGTGATTGTTTTTTAACATAGGAGATTTTCTGTATCAGCATACCCCAAAGAAAAGCCTTCAGGGAGTCCCACATTATACCAAGTGGGGCAGATCCTGAGTTTAGGTTTATAAATTCTTCTAAGCTGGCTGCAATAGCCCCAGCATCTTCAATTATTTCGAGCCAAAAGGGATTTACTCTCCAGTCCCCTCTACTATAGCTCGTCCCTGTTTTTATTGAAAAGGCTACTGGTGAGTGGTCCGAAATCCCCCTTGGCTCATAAACATATACCTCTTCCGGTATATTTAGGGCTTCCTCATTGCACAGCACAAGGTCAATTCTGGACAAAGTGGCATGTGTCCTAGACTGGCACGTATACTGTTTCACTTCCGGATGCCACTTCCTCCAGACATTCACTAACCCTACCTCCTCGCAATATTGGACCAGCGGGCCACTAGGTACCCCACCGAGAGCAACCCTCGGTGGAAACCTATCTATGCTATTATTCATAGTCATATTAAAATCACCTGCCACTATAACCGGCACCCCAGGTTTATCTGCTATAAATCTTATTAAATTACACATAATTTCTGTGCTGAATGGAGGAGGGATATAAAAATTGGCTAATACACATTCTCTACTTTCTATTACACAAAAAAGAAAAACATACCATCCATTCTGATCCGCCTTACTCTGTCTGCAGGAGAAAGTCAATCCAGAATTTATAAATGTACTCATACCCCTTGAATAGGAGGTTTGGGTAGAGTGATACTGCACCTGGTAATTCCTGTGCCTTAAGGCACTAATTGTGCCTTTCTCAAGGTGTGTCTCCTGCAGGCAGAGTATTTTAAATCCACCTGTCCCAGCCGTAGAAAAAATTGCCTGTCTTTTAGACGTCTCCCTTACCCCGTGCACATTCCATGAACATATCTTAAAGAGGGAGTCCACCTACATCAACCTAAAAAAAAAAATATGAAAGCCAGCAGCTACAAATACTGCAGCTGCTGACTTTTAATACATGGCCACTTACCTGTCCCAGGGTCCAGCGATGTCGGCAGCCGACGCCGATAGCCCACTCGATTCTCGGCAGCTGCCGCCGCCATCCTAGGTGAGGGAATCAGGAAGTGAAGCATTGCGGCTTCACTTCCCGGTTCTCTACTGCGCATGCGTGAGTCGCGCTGCGCATCGTAACTGGTCCCCGCTATCTCCTGGGAGCTGTGTGTTTCCCAGGAGACAGCGCGGAGGGACAGGAAGAGGCATAGACTCCCGTGGGAGTCTATGCCGGAAGTGGATGCAAATACCTGTCTTAGACAGGTATCTGCACCCCCCTGAAAGGTGCCAAATGTGACACCGGAGGGGGGGAGGGTTCCGAAAAGCAGAAGTTCCATTTTTGTGTTTAACTTGCCTTACTGGATCTGGGATTTTTCCTCTACCATCCCTAGTACCTATCATTCTCCTGTCCTTGTTCCCTTTCTCCTCTCAGGATAATTCTTGATCTTATACCTAATACCTTTGTGCCTAAAATTCTGTAATATTTTTACCTTAATTCCTGTGTTCAACCTTAGTGATTTTTCCTCCTGTGCAAACTCAAAACATCTTATATCGTACCACACCACATATCCTCCACCCTCATACCCCCATACAACCATGTACACACCCCATGCCTTATCCCTCCCTCCCCATCCCTCTCCCCTAACCAACCTCCCCAATTCGCCCACCCTACCCCCCCTTCAACCCCCCACCCTATTTCCCATTTCCCCCTTGCCCATACTAAGGGCTTCTACAGTGACCTTGTCAACCCCCTGAAGTGATATAACTCTTTTATGCAATACTACCCAAACCTAATAAGAGGGGAACTATCCCCAACATGACCAATATAATCATAAATGTTTACTACCCCGCCCCCACTCCCACACATCTATATATACATATATATGTCTTAATATAAGTCCTGGAGAGGAAAGAGACTTCTCGATATTACAAAGGGGGCAAAAAAAAAAAGTTTTCAAGGAAACATTAAATTGAATAGGCACAACCAGTATCTAATTTTCTCATATTCCTTCACTCCGCTGTAACCTTCCTTCATTCTTTTCCAACCATGATGTTACTTCTGCAGGTGCATTAAAGAACTTGACTTCCCCAAATGCTGTTATACGTAAGCGTGCAGGAAAAAGTAATGCATAATTCATTTTAAGCTGTTGCAATCTGCTTTTGCACTCTATAAACTTTGCTCTTTGTTTCTGTAGCTCAGGGGAGAAGTCTGGATATGAAGAAATCCTTATGCCATTATGCTGTATGTTTTCCATTTCTCTTGCGTTCTGGAAAATGGTAACCTTATCCTTAAAGTGCAGGAGCTTAACGATAAAAGGCCTTGGCTGACCCCCTGAAGATGGTGCCCTGGAGGCAACTCTGTGTGCACATTCGTTTGCAAAGAAACTTGACAAAGAGTCCTTACCAAACGTATCCTTAAGCCAACCTTCCATAAATTCTATGGGGTTATTACCTTCACTTCTCTCGGGGAAACCAAGAACCCTTACGTTCTTCCTACGTAACCTATTCTCCATTTCGTCCATTTTATGTATGTACATATTTAATTGATCCCTCATTAGCTTTACCTCTTGTCTCATCGGGTTCACATCATCTTCTACCTGACTAAGTCTCCCCTCAAGAGCAGTAGTCCGAGCACATACTTCTTGCACATCATGTCTTAAGTATAATAGGTCATCTCTAATACATTTGAGCTGGTCAGATAGTTCAAATAATGATGACTTACAGTTGTTGATTGCTAGGAGAATATCCTTCAAGGATGGTTCCTTCTCTGCTACTGAGACTGGCACACCAATTCCTTCCACTAACTCCTTGCTCAATCCATGTCCCTCCTCCAAGACTGCATGTGATGCTGGTTCTGCCGATGTTACTGACACGCCTACTGCTGCTGGGCCTTGACTTTTCCTCCCCCCAGGGTGGCTGGCCTGGAGACCCTGGTGTTGCACACCCCCTGCCTGTCCACCTTTCTTGGGTGTTTGGTTTGGTGTGTGAGCAAATCGTTCCAGCTTTGCAGCCGCTTGACTTGCCTTTTCTTTGGGTCCACGCTATATTTGAGCGCTGGTTCCATCCTGTACGGCCGCCTCCTTTGCTCCCCTTTTCCTGGTCATCCTGGAACGAGCTTCCCCTTGTCCCCTTGGGTCTCCTGGATGCCACAGGTGGCCACTCAATCCCGGGTATGTGCCACCTCCCTTCTCACTGGGGAGTGCGCCGCTGGAGCCTACCCCGGGAGAGCCGCAGGAGAGCACGCTGACTGAACGCCGACCGGACACAGGATCCATCACACCGATTAGCTGTTCAGTTTTCCCGGCATCACAGCATCACCTTCCCCACGCTGCTAAGCTGGATCAGGCATGGAAGTGGCAGCGAGGTCCGGGCTCGCAACGACCTCTCACTCACTTCAGCATCCGGTCACACCCATTCCCGAGCAATGTCTCCCAATAGACCTTAAAAGGTGTGACAATTGAAAGGCAGACCACGGGCTCAAGGGAGGCTGGGAAAGAGTGGAAATGTCTTGCGTTGACATCCAACCCTGTTAGGTAACAAAATGCATGCATCTGGTTCTACCTATTCCTATAAACCCCTGGAGCTGTTTATTATCAAGCCCAGGCATGAAGTCTGGATTCTGGATCACTGGTGTTAATGGGGATGGGAAGGGAGAGAGGCCTTTTGTTGAAAATATGTAAGTAAGAACTGCAATAGAGGCCCCAATTGTAGAATGCCTCTTCAATCCCAGATAGTATTTATGAGCGACCCATGGAAGTACAGACAGAGCAATCGATGAACCATGCTGTTCCACTTGTACCCACAGTTTAGTCTATGAAGAGGTGCACCATGACACTACTCTGGACAAATGTAAGCCTCGATAGTAAGAGATCAGATCAGGCAGGCCAATACCACCCCACCCCCCACCCCCACCCCCCGTGATTTAGGCAAAACCAACAGCGAATAGCAAAGTCTGCCGACTTTGCTGCTCCAGAAAAATTTAATTAACAGTGTCCGGCACAAGAGAAAAAAAGCTAGAGGTTGTTTAATAGGAATCGCTTGCATTAAATATAGGATCTGAGGAAGCAGTGTCATCTTAAATGCATTACACCTCCCAAACCACGTGAGGGTAAGGGTCTGCCATAGTTGAAAACATGATCGCATTTTCGTTAATAATGGGCAAAAGTTTTTCCCATATAGTAGAGCCGTATTTGGGGTCAGTTTGACCCCCAAGTATTTCAAAAAGGACTGAACCCATTTAAACCGGTATATACCTTGTAGGTTAACAATACACTCCTTAGAAACTCATTGCTTCACATTTAGCGTCATTTATAGAAAAATTAGAAAGATCCTCATACTGAGCTAGACATTGAAATAAAAAAGTAATGAAACCTCCAGATTGGTAAGAAAAAATAAGAGGTCATCTGCATATGCGGCAATTTTATGCTCCGTATTTGAAACCTGAAGACCACTGATCAGGGAGTTCGATCTAATTTTGCAGAGAAAGGGTTCTAAGGTTAACACGAACATTAATGGAGAAAGAGGACAACCCTGTCTCGCCCCATTAGACAAAGAGAAATACTCTGAACGGGCCCCATTGACCAGCACAGCCGCAGTGTGACCAGTATATAATTCCTAAATCCATGACAGCATTCGCTTCCCCAGGCCTATATGTCTAAGAGTAAATTGAAGATATTGCCAATCCACCCGATCAAATGCCTTTTCAGCATCTGTTGATAAAAGGAGAAAGGGCCGGTTCTCTGAATGAGCAATTTGAATCAAGTCTATCGCCCTTACAATGTTGTCCCTGGCCCCTCTCTGTGGGATAAAACCTCCCTGGTCTGCGTGAATAAGATGAGGAAAGTGTGGCAATAACCTATTCGTTAGGATTTTTGAGAATAATTTTAAGTCAACATTTAAAAGAGCTATAGGCCGATAGTTCCAACATTGAGTAAGATCTTTATCCCTGCTTGGGAATCACAATAATGTGGGCCCTCAAAGCATCCTCTATTAGCTTACCATTAGCTGAGATGGAGTTGTAAGCACTTAGGAAGTAAGGAGAGAGAACGTCCTGGAAAGTTTTATAGTATATAAGATTTAACCCGTCGGGACCGGGGGCCTTCCCTGGTTTAGAGGATTCTATCGCCAAGGCCAGTTCTTTATCTGTTATAGGGGCCTCCATCCCTGCAATTACTTCCGGCGGAAGTAGGGGCATACCTGATGCTGTCAAAAAGGAGGAAATCAAATTTGCCCGGGTGGAGCATTGCTGGGTTTGGGTATTTTGCAGATTATAAAGCCTCCAATAAAATTTTTTGAATTACTAAGCTATAGCCACAGAATCTGACAGCTTAATGTCGGAGTCGGCCATGATTTGGGTGATATGTGATTTCGTTTGTGATCCATTCAGTGCCCTAGCTAATAGAACACCCGGTTTATTTCCATACTCGTATATAGACTGTTTATATCGATTCAATTTCTCCCTTACTTCTGAATTCACAATTTGATTATACTGCTGACGTAGGGAGAATAATTCTTCCTGTGTCTGCTTAGTGAGTGTTTTTTTGTCAGCGTTTACCAATCCTCACAAGTAACATCTCAGTTTCCAACCGCATTCGTTTTTTATCCTGGCTCCGTGTTTAAGAAAGATTCCTCTTATAAAGCATTTATGTGACTCCTACAATACAGTCAGAGATGTATTAGGTTGGTCATTCTGGCTAAAATATTCTGCTAAACCCTGTAGAACCTCAGTCATGGTAGTTGGGTCCTTTAACAGTGTATCATTAAGCCTCCAGGACAGGGTCCTTGTAGCCACTATATTTAGATCTATATCTAAGTGAGCCGGTCCATGGTCAGCAAGCAAAATTGGATCTATCGAAGTTGCTCGAACTCCGTCCAGCTCTTTTTGTGGAAGAAAAAAATAATCGATTCTTGAGTATGATGAATGAACCTGAAGAAAAAAGTATAGTCTCTGACATCGCTAATGTATGTACCTAGCGACCATGGAACAGACCTTGCTATAAGAATACTGACTCCCTTAGCTTTAGATATTGGGGATGGGCTATGATATACCACTGGGTAAGCTCTATTACTCAATTTAGGGATTTTCCCAGCCTGGAAGTGTGTTTCCTGGACGAAAGCAATCTGACTTCGCGTTTTGGTCAAGTCTCTTCGTAGTCTAGACATTTTTTGGGGACATTAAGGCCCTTCACATTAAGGGAGGTTAACCTGACCGGAGTGGGCAGTTGTGCCCCAAGCGGGAAGGTTTGTCATGTTTCCTCCTAAAAAAAAAAAAAAAAAATGAGGGGGGGGGGGAGCGGAGGGGATACAAAAAGGAAGCCGTAGATGAGAAAAGGAAGAGAAAAAAAAAATAAAAAAACTCTCCCAACTAAGTCCAAAGGGACTGGGAGAAACCTATTTGGGGGTGTGTCTATGGCCTGCTGTGCTGCCAATGCCCTAAAAAAAAAAAGAAAAAAAAAAAAAAGAAAAAACCGAGCCAAAGCATTTCCTCCTCCGAGGGCATTAATGCTAAATAGTTACCCCTAGGCCTATTGTAGAAAAACTGGGGGTCCAAAAAATTTCCAAAACTATCCAAGGGCAGCTCAAGCCAACATAATCCACATAGATATACTCTATAAAGTAATACCAACACCCAGACTTGCTCAGGTAGGGTCCAGCCAATTTAGAACTTGTATTGGAGCACACCCTAAAAAACTAAATAGTTCTTGAAGCTGATCCTGTGTGTGAAGTAAAAAAGACTGACTGTCTTTTTGAACCCTCAGATGGAATGGGTGTCCCCAGGAGTATGTAGCCCCCGAAGCTTTAATCTGATCTAAGAGTGGATGCATGCATGTTCTCATGCATCGTGTATTCCTAGATAAATCCGAGAGGACCATTATCCGTACTCCTGCATGTTCAATCTGGCCCAGCTGCCATGCTTGATGCATAATCTCATCCTTTATATTCAAAAAATGAATGTGACAAAGAACATCTCATGGACCCAACCCCTGGTGACTCCTATACGGAGTGACTCTATGTGCTCTGTCTATTATAAGCTCAGCTGATGAGGTTTTGCCCAAGATTTTATTATAAATAGACTGTATTGTTGGTCTCAGTTCTGTGTCGTCGACATTTTCAGGAATACCTCTAAAACGGATATTATTCCTTCGGCTATGGTTTTCCAGCTCATCTACCTGTAGAAGAATTGAGGTAAACTTTTGCTGCGCTGCAGAATTAATTAATACCAGTTCATCCATGCGCATATTCACATTATCTACTGCAGATTCTAGGTTAGTAACCCTGGTCTCCACAATATCCAACTGTTCCCGCACTTCACACATCTCTTTCCGTAAGGCCCCTTCTAAGCATAATGCCACTGCTTCCAGATCTCGATTTGGTAATAGTGCTAGATTTTGTTTGGTGGGGAGTGAAAGCAATATTGCCCTCAACTCCGAATCTTCTGTCCATGGATGACGAATACTTGGTTGAGCTGGATTTAGAGGAACGGATATTCCTGATTGTATATTGACTATACTCCCGGTAGCGTCTAGAGATACTGAGGCACGTGATTGAGCGACAGTTGCTATGTGTTCGGATGCCTCCATTATTGCTGGCATGGTAGCAGAGGGGGCATTATAGCCAATAGGAGTGGTTGGTAGGATAAATGGCAAGTTCACCTGTCCTCCCGTTCTAACTAAGTTATCCGCCGGTACCAGAATCCGGGAGGAGTTATCTCCACTGCCGACGCTGATGGTTCCTGTTTCCGAGGCTACCATAAGTCCCTGGTTACCCTCCCCCCCCCGAGCCCTCTGAGCCCTGCTGGACCTCTCTTGAACTAACAGCTATAACTCTCCTGTTATCAGAGGGGTTTCCAGAAATATTCTCATTTTCTTGTTGATGTTCCATATCAACCATGTCTGCAGGGGGGCCTATAGATTTAGCGTTCCAGGTATTTTGAGCTATTGCTGAGGAGGGGGTAACTTTTATTTTTGTTTTTCCAGAGATTAAAGATGGAGCAGATGAGGAGGTAGAAATAGAGGTGGAGGTAGAAGGAACAGAGGACATATACCGATGAAAGCTATTTGGCCTAGACAGTTTGGGCTGTTTAGCTGTTGCTCCTATAATTTGTTCTGCATGCTTCCTACCCCTAGTCATGTCCTTGCGATTTCTTCAGTAACGCAGAACTGGCTAAAGGACTCTCCAAGAAAAACATTTAAAAACTGACCAATTCTATGAGGTCGGTACTATGACTGGTAAGCCCAGGTGTAAGGCCTGCGTTGAGCTAGATTAGTAAGGGCTAGTCTAAGCTTACGCAAAGCTGGGCCAGACTGGATGAAGCTAGGTTGAGCGGGTTAGGCTGAATTGAAATATCTTAACACTGGGGGTGCCAAAAAAAAACAGCACTGAAAAAAAAATGAGTAGGCTGAGATATAGAACAAATATACTCAAATATTCATATCTCTATATACCTATATAATATATAAATAATATATATATATATATATATATATATACATATATATCTATATACATATATATCCCTATATACTTATATACCCATATACCCATAAACAAAAACATAAAATAGCAGTAAGAAATGAGTAATGACAAATAACTAATAACATGGGGATCATTTACTATAGTGCCAGGAAGTACTGGGCACTATGGCAAATAATAGCTCTTATTTTAGCCCAATAAAATCTCAACAGGCGAATGTGCGAATGAAAATTAGTGCTATGAGTGAGAAACACATGTTAGTGAATTCTGAGTCGGCGCTAATTACCGCTTCCACGTATATGCAAATGCCAATTCCTACCAAGTTGTTATATAGTACTGCACTGTAACCATGATCCATGTATGCAAAAGAAACATATTTATGTGAGATGTGCACTACCTCATGTGCATCTATTGATGTATGTTGCAATTAATATTCCTAGTTTTTTTCCTTCTTTTGCTAACGAATGCAGTTATGAATGATTATTACATAGTAATGTCTGCTATTCTGTAAAGTTACATGTATTCAACATTTAGGTTACCTATTTGTTGTATGTTATTTTTTATTTTTTAATTTAGGTGACTATAAAGCGGTAATTATATATATTCATTCTTTAATCATACTACACTATTATGCAGGTCTCGTACTTAGCACAATGGCTTAGTGGTCTGCTCAGATGTCTCCATAGCACTCACAGTACAAGTTCAAATACCATCCACCAGCTGTGTTTATTTTTTCAGTGCACAAGCGATTTAAAATAAACAAACAAAAAAATGTAATCTGCCCGTTAGTTAGTGTGTGGTGTTTAGAATTTCACACCATAATAGTATTGAATACTTACATATCATTGCATGCATTTGAAGGGTTAATATAATAGAATCAGCCAAATTTAAAGTGCATTGGCTAATTGGCATTCACCTATTTTCAGCATATGCTGCTTTGGCTAATTGTCATTTGCCTTTTTTTCACCAATTCAATCTTTTAGTATTTCTCTGTGGGATTTGAACCCATGAGTTATTCAAGGTAGACGTGCTGACCACTGGCCTATTGGGTGTAGCACAGTAATACATAGAAAATACATTCACTAGTGTTTGATGTTTCTTCTCCCCGAGCTGTCTCTCCTGCTGCCGCCATCTTCTCCCGCTGATGTGTTCTTCCGCGCAGCCGGTTACTCACTAATAAAAAAAAGCCGCTCTTCTTGTGGCGGTTTTCTGTGGTCATCCGATAATGTCACCCAGAGAGTCCGCTCCATGGCTATGTAAGAGACGCTACACAGCGGCTGACAACACAGCAGAGGAAGACTGCCACGGAAGAAGAGCAGCTTTTTTTTTTATTAGCAGGTAACCGGCGGTGCAGAAGAACACAGCAGATGGAGAAGACGGCGGCGGCCGGAGAGACGGCTGGGAGAATACAGCTCAGGGAGAAGTTGGAGGAGGGAGAGACAGCGTCTGGAGAAGAGGGCTCAGGGAAGAAGACAGCTCAGAGCTATTTTACAATAAAGGACTTGTCAAACACCGGCTATTGATTTTTTTACATTTCACTGCTTTTTTTGGTAAATGGGTAGGGGTAAAATGTACCCCATACCTATTCACATAGGGGGGCAGGATCTGGGCGCCCCCTTGTTAAAGGGGGCTTCCAGATTCTGATAAACCCCCTGCCCGCAGACCGACAACCACTGACCAGGGTTGTCGGGAAGAGGCCCTTGTCCCCATCAACATGGGGAAAAGGTGCTTTGGGGCATGTGGCCTGGTAAGGTTCAGAAGGGGAGGGTGCTCACTCGTCCCCCCCATCCTGACCTCCAGGCTGCATGCTCAAATAAGGGTCTGGTATAGATTTTGGGGGGGCTCCACATCAAATTTATTTTACATTTTGGTGTGGGGTTCCCCTTAAAGTTCATACCGAAGAGCCTGGTATGTACTGGGGGGACCCTACGACATTTTTTTTCCTTGAAATTTGGAATTCCATACCATAATATTATTGAATAAGTACATACCATTGCATGCATTTGAAGAGTTAAAATATGGAATAAACCAAGCTGATGTGCATTGGATAATTATGCTTCTGAGTACACTGCACACTTGCGGGAGGTGATGCTGTCAGTGGGATTTGAACTCATGGCTTGAACTTTTGGGGGCAGCAGGGTATACTGCTATGCTACAGAGCTGAGCATATACCTACAGAGAAAATACATTTACTAATGTTTGATTCTATACAATAATGTTTTGCATTTCAGGCATTAATATTATAGTAACAACCATGCTCATGCTGATGTGGCATTGGCTAATAGGCATTCGCCTCTTTTCAGCATATGCTGCTGAGTCTAATGCAAGCTTTCAGTAGGTGATACCATCTGTGTGATTTTCAGCCATTTGAGCACAATTATATTGAGAACAAACGTTTACTAGTGTTTGATGGTGGGACTACTTTATATTCTAGGTATAATAGTACTCAGCACAGTGACTTAGGCCCCTTTCTTGTGCAACCTGAAAGTTGCGAGATTTTGATGCGACTTTAAGCAATGCCTGTGTAATCTTGAGGTCCATGGTCGCAGTAGTCGCAAGGAAAGACACACAACTTTCCCACGATTTTGCATCAGCAATTTTGCTGCAATTCAAGGGAATGCCTGTGTAAACTTGAGGTCTATAGACCTCAACTCGCAAGGTCAAAGTCAGACCAAAGTAGTACAGGGACTACATTGAAGTCAGTGTTACTTGAAGTCACACAGATATGAATGGTACACATTGAAAATCATGGGGTATGACTTGTCAGGCGACTCTGATGTCCCAAGTCGCACAAGTGTGACTCAGCCCAACTTTGTGAGCGATTTCAGAGACATAAGTGCACTTTCCTGCACAGATGTCTAGTGAAATCACATAGGTCCCAACTGTTCTCCTTTAAGAAGGTGTCCTATGCCTACCTACTTTTGCTAATAGGTGTCACTTATACCCATCTCAAAAAGTTGGGAGGTAAGAAATTGCCCCTGAAGTCGTCCAAAGTAGTGCAGGAACTACTTTTGGGAATCGTTGTGGCATCGCACCAATTCAGACAGTTCCATTGCCATCAATAGGCGCTGATTTGGCCTGCAATTTGACATGTCAATTCAGAGCTATGTGAACATGGGTGAAGTTGCATAGATATTAGAGCTGCACGGTTCTAGCCAAAATGAGAATTACAATTTTTTTGCTTAGAATAAAAAGATTACGATTCTCGCGACGTAAAATCTTTCACATTATCCCAAAAAAAAAATTGCATTTGAAAGACCGCTGCGCAAATACAGTGTGACATAAAATATTGTAACAACCACCATTTTATTCTCTAGGGTCTCTACTAAAAAATATATATAATGTTGGGGGGTTCTAAGTAATTTTCTAGCAAAAAAAAATGATTTCAACCTGAAACCAACAAATGTCAGAAAAAGGTTTAGTGTTTAAGTGGTTAAACTTTCCTCACTTACACAGAAGTCTATTTCATTGACAAATTGTTACAATATTTCTAGTTAAAGCGGAGTTCCACACAAAAATGGAACTTCCGCTTTTCGGAACCCTCCCCCCCTCCGGTGTCACATTTGGCACCTTTCAGGGGGGAGGGGGGGTGCAGTTACCTGTCTAAGACAGGTATTTGCACCCACTTCCGGCATAGACTCCCATGGGAGTCTATGCCTCTTCCCGTCCTGACCGCGCTGTCTGCTGGGAACACACAGCTCCCAGGAGAGAGCGGGGACCACTAGGGACGCGCAGCGCGACTCGCCCATGCGCAGTAGGGAACCGGGAAGTGAAGCCGCAATGCTTCACTTCCTGATTCCCTCACCTAGGATGGCAGCGGCAGCTGCCGAGAACCGAGCGGGTTCTCGGCATCCCCTGCCGACATCGCTGGACCCTGGGACAGGTGAGTGGGCATGTATTAAAAGTCAGCAGCTGCAGTATTTGTAGCTGCTGGCTTTTAATATTTTTTTTTTTTGGCGGTGTGGGTGAACCCCCTCTTTAAGTTCACTGATAAAGAATGTTCTAATTCTTGGCCGACTTCCCGGTTTTTCTATTCCTTTCTTTTGACAGCCGTGGCTTCAGAAGAGCAGAAAGAATTCTTTGCATAGCAAGAATCGTGAACCGCTTTTTTCAAGATCGCTAAGGGGAAAAAATCACGATGACGATTAATCGTGCAGCTCTAATAAATATGAGTGGAAATCATGGGGGACAACTTTTCATGTGACTCTGAGGTCCAAAGCTGCATGAAAAGTCACCCAAGTGTGAAAGTAACCTAATGAGATTAATTGATAACACCTTTGAATAAGGCCCCATTTGCACTTGTGCGACCTTAAAATCGCACAGCTTTGTCATGACTTGAAGCAATGTCTGTTTAATCTTGTGGTGTATGGACCTCAAATTGCATCAAAGTCAAACCAAGGTAGTGCAGGGACGAATTTGCTACACTTTCAGGATGCACAAGTGACAATAAGGCCAAATTCAAAGGTGTCACACTATTTTGCTGCCACTTTGCCGCTGCAACTTGGCCCCAACTTCTGGGAATGCCTGTGTAATATTGTACCCGATATACCTCAAGTCACATGAAAGTCACACCAAAGTAGTA
Organism: Lithobates clamitans; assembly: GCA_037952925.1. Classification (NCBI taxonomy): domain Eukaryota; kingdom Metazoa; phylum Chordata; class Amphibia; order Anura; family Ranidae; genus Lithobates; species Lithobates clamitans. The sequence continues at coordinate 793,838 of JBBGZY010001967.1, forward strand.
CAGGGACTACTTTGAAGTTGGTGCGACTTAAAGTAGCACAGATATGAATGGTTATCATTGAGAATCATGGGGTACAACTTGTCCTGCAACTCAGAGGTCCAAATTTGCTGGAAAATTCACCCAACTGTGAAACAAGTCATAAATATTTTAATAAAAGGAGCTCTCATATATACTTGCATAGTCCTTACTGATTTACATCAGCAGAACAAATGTAGGAAGTGATGTGTGCACATGGGATGGAAGCAAATGTGTGGTGATGCCAAACAAATCAATGAACCCCACCCACACCAAATCTAACTACCACATCCACCCCACATTGATTAAGTACAAGTACATATCCTACACTTACCCAGCCAATGAGCAGCACCTCGTCTTTGCTAAAGAGACCTCGCCATGTCCACCTAAATGGAGATCCTGACCAGCACAGGAACTTCCGAGTGCATACAATGACTTATTTCTGGGTCAGAAGGTGAAACCACGCTTTTGATTGCAGCTGCGAATATTTGATCTCAACCACGATTAGTATTTTTTATTTTCAGATATGCAAATTTGTATTTCTACATATATTTGAAGGTAAACTTAAGGGAGTTTGATAAGAAATGGTATCCCTGGGTTAGCAGCAGGTGAATTACAAAGACAAAAGGCCAAGTTTGAGCCCTGGTTCACACTGACAGCAGGAGGAAATCGTTCAGCTAAACTCACACCATTTCATTCCTGCAAGTCAGTCCCGACTGTGGGGGCGACATCAGAGACATCGGTGCAGGTTTCTGCACCAATATCAATACAAATCGTACCAATTAGAACAGTGCAATTGCCACCGATTTGACATGTGAAATCGCACCAATATGAACCATAGCTGACACATTCAAACACTGCCTATCCACCAGCTGAATTCATTACCTGCAATTCTCCACAGCTGTTATATAAAGATTCCACCTTTATCACTTACTTGCAGGTGTGCAGAAGCCTAGGTTTCCATTGGAGCGATTTGAGAGATCAAATTGCATAACAAGACACAGCCCATTAGCGGCAATGGCACTGTTCCAATCGATGCCGCATCAATTTGCTAAAGTAGTTCCTGCACTACTTTTGCCGATTTCAGGTGCGACTTCAATAGACATGTGTATGAAGCCACATGGATGTCTTTCAAGTCACACCTGAAATCACGCTGACCTTGCTACTTTGAAATCGTGCTACATCAAGTGAAGTAGCACGATTTCAAAGTAGCATCAATGTGAACCAGGGCAAAGAGATTCGTTTTTTGGTGCACAAATACATATTGAAATAAAATATAAGATATTGCACTTTCCCAAAACCACCACCCACAAAAACTAAAGAGAAAGAAAAGTAGAAGAAAAAAAAACACACCACAACAAAAGCTCAATAATGTACTTTTATTTTACCAGCAGAAAAAAAATATTACATTCATTTACTAGCTTCAAAAAAATGTGGACAGGATATATGGTGCTACATTTAGCAATGGGATTTTAGGGCCCTGCTCATAGGAGCTTACAATCTAAAATTTGACAAAACCTTAGAGGGGACACAGCTTTAATTTCAGTGTATAATGGGCAACACATCACATTTTTATCTGCAAGATTATAGAAACATACTTAACAGTTATTATTCTTACAAAGCATTCCCACATATTATTACAAAAGACCTATTCAAAACCCCCACCACCAGCCCACAATCCACACATACATTGGGGACCATGTTCTGCTGGAAGCTGCATTTCGGTGTACACGAATAAACAATGAGATCAAAAAGAGTAGGTCAGCAGATGCTTCCAAACGATGTTTACATGATCAAACAGGAACAATACACACACAACATTGACAGCATGGCCACATAAATTCACTTTTGATTGAAAAAATGCACAAGAATTTCATCAAATCTCCCAATATCATTCCTTCTCCCCCACAATTTGTTTTTTTTTGTCAATTCAGTAAATGGACAACAACACACATATACTGTCAGTACTTAGTGATTGCGTCCTTTACATCATATGACAAAACAAATTAATAATACAGAGCACATCTTAATAATCATGCAAATATATCAAAAGACATTCCACTTATCCCTCTTCCAATATCTCCCAGCTTCTTCCTCCCCCATCCCTTTCACATCAAAAATATAAACAATATACATCCTAGCCAAAAATATCCTCACTGCATCTTCTACAGAAATTAACCTCTTCCTTCCTACCCATATATTCATCCCACATTACTTCCTTATAGGCAACAGAAAAGCACCACACCTTCCTGGCTGCATTTTTCTCCAATCTCCACAAGCCCAGAACCACCATTTCCTCCCTTACAAAAACCACCCCCACCACCTCCCTCAGGAAGCTCTTCAACTTTCCCAGCACTTCTTTAGCGAAGACACAGTTCCAAAACAAGTGGAACACGTCCTCAACTCCCCCACAGCCCTCCCTTGGACACAACTCCGATCTTACCAAATCCCTACTTTTCAGAAAACTCATGGTCGTCAGACACCCCATAAAGGTCATCCAGGATATGTCCCTTTGGCAGTTAGTCACTCCTCTTGTGCTCATACTCTTCCAGATTTGTACACTTTCCTTCTCTCTTAAGTACTGTATCCCATCAGGAAAAATCTCCCTAGCAATCCAAGCTTTAAGTTTCTTTTTATCACCAACCTCCCTCCCCAGACCCCCCAACCTCCATCCTTCCCAGATCTTGGTTAGGACCAAAAAATACTGAGGAACGACCCATGCCTGTGGCTTTTCCAGGGCCCGCCTGTAGAGTCCCCATCTTGTAAACAATCTTCCTCCAAGGAACTGCATCATCTCCTTCCCGATTCCGTTACCTCTTAGGGTCCTTAACATCACCCAGTAATGCAGCATCAAAAAGTCCCCGATCTTTGGAAGTCCGAAGCCACCTTAGGCCCTTGGTTTAGTAATCTTCTCCCTTGCACACTTCTCCATCCTCCCTCCCCAAAAGAATAAGAACATTAGCCTCGTCATCTTCCTCACCCAGCCATCAGGAGGCGGGAATATGACAGAGACATACAACATAATCAGAAGGATCACTGACTTGATAATCAGAATCAGTCACCTTCTGAAAACTGCGACTTCCCCTCAACTCCCTGTCAAAACACACACCCAGCACCTGCATACTCTCCACCTTCTGACTCCGTCCCTCATTCACCTCCACCTCACGGCCCACACTACACACCTGACACTTACATTAATTCACACTCATCCCAGACACACTGCAGAACAGACTCGCCTGCAATTTTCCACGCTGCACATCAGCCATTCCACCAGCCACCAACACAACATCATCCATGTACCCCAACACTTTCACACTCCTTCCACCACTGCCAGGCACAAACACACCCTTGAATGCCTTGTCCTTCTTCACTGCACTCAGTAATGACTCCATCACGCAGATGAACATCAAAGGCGATAGGGGGCACCCCTGCCTAACACCAGACATCACAGGGATACTCCCCCCTAGGGTACCGTTGACCAAAACCTGACTTGAGACACCTTTGTATAGTCCTCTGATAACCTTCATCAGCTGGTCCGGAAACCCTAGGACCTCCAGAATCTGAAACAGAAACTGATGGGAGACTTTGTCGTAGGCCTTTTCAAGGTCAATCGACGCTAGAAGGCAAGGCAAGTTGTTAGATTGCGCGTAGTATACGACATCCCTCAGTAACGATAGATTGCTGGAAATCCGTCGACCAGGAACCGCACACACCTGCTGCTCCCCAATCACTTTGCCAATCACAATCTTGACTCGATCGGCAATCAATCTTGCCACAATCTTGTAGTCAACGTTCAACAGTGTAATTGGCCGCCAATTCCGAATGTCTCTCTTGTCGCCCTTTTTATAGATGAGGGTAATCACCCCCTCCCTTAAGGACTTTGGCATCTTCCCCACTTCAAACACCAGCCTCACCAACTCACACACCTCATTCTTCATCACCTCCCACGCTTTACAAAAGAACTCAACAGTCAACCCATCCTTCCCTGGTGTCTTATTCCAGTTCATCCCATCTATCACTCGCCTCACTTCCTCTTCAGACACAACCACACACATACCAAACCTATCCTCAGACAATCTTGCGTCCACTTTCTCGCAATACTCTCGCAACTCCTCAGCACTTACTCCACGTCCGCCTGCAAACAAATCCGTATAAAACTCACTCACCGCCTCCATCACCTTCTCACCATTCACCTCCTGTCCCTGCACCATCACCGATTTCATCACATTGCGTCCCCTCAAGAGTTTCTTGAAGAAGAACCGCAAACATGTCTCCCCTTCCTCCATGTCCTTCACTTTAGCTTGGAAGATTAGCTTCTTCCCTTTCATCACCCAAGCCTTCTTTATCTCCTCCCGAAGCTTTCCAATCTCCTCTTCTAACTCCCAGCCTCCCTGCCTTAATTTAAGCAGGAGTCTCAACCTATACTGGAGAGCCCTCCCTTCTTGTTTCTCTTTCCTTGCCTTCTTTACACCTGCTTGAAGAAAGAAGAGCTTGATTCGCTCCTTCAGCCAGTCCCACCACTTAAAAAAGGATTCAAAATCCCCCTTCCTTCCCAACCACACTTTATATTGCAGAGCAAACTTAACAAAAATCCCTTGGTCTTCCAATAACAGATTACTTAATTTCCAGATTCCTCTCCCAGTCTTGACATCTTGATCAAAAATAAACTTTCCCACCAAGACCTGGTGGTCGGAGAGACACCTCCCATTGCTTCCACTCTGCGACTGGAACCTAAAATAAAGTCAATTTTGGATTTCACGCTTCCCTTATCTGAAAAAAAAGTTGCTGGGGCTTTACCATTTCCATAGTAGCAAACCGCTCCATCCTGCAAACAAAAATCCTGCAAAATTGCATTAAAAGCTGTGCTGGTGACATCGGTCTGGCTTTCACCTTGGCCTACTCTATCTTCAGCAGTCCTAATAAGATTAAAGTCTCCAGCAACAATGGTCTTTCCTCTCCCCACAAGGTGGAGCCTCAAAATTTCCAACAAATCCATCCTGGCATTTTTTCGCACTGGTGCATAAACACATACCAACTTAAAGGATTCTTCCAGGTAGGTAAACATTACACTCAGAACTCTTCCTATCACCACTTCCTCCCATGATTCAACTTTAATTTCTGGATTTTTAAAGAGCACCCCCACCCCTTCACTTCTATTTTCCGCAGCACAAGACCAAACCGCTGGTCCTGCAGACCAGTCCCCATGGCCTGCAGCATACCACAAACCACACTCTTGCAAACACAAGACATCACACTTAATCTTAGCCAACTCAGACAAAACAGCTGCACGATGATAGACAGATCCAATCGAACGCACATTCACACTACATATAGACAAAGCCATGAGAAGGATCAAAAAAATCCTGCAGAACACACTAAACCCCTCCATCAGGAAGCTCTTTTCCACTGCTGTTCCCTGTACCTTTTACAAGAGGGTCAACTGATTCACTCTCCAAATATTGCATGGCAGGAGAACCTACCAAGCCCAATGGTGATGTTGCTCCACTTGAACCATCTGACACTTGTGAATCCATACTTAAACTCGGCAGTGCACACCCACCACCACCTGGGCTCGAACCCTGAGACAAGTCCCAGTTAGGCTTTTTTCTCAGTGCCTCACTCTCCTGCTCCACCTCAGGCCCTTGTCTGAGTAGAAATTAAAAGGTCTTTTGATCCTGACCCCTCCTTCCTCCTCACCTCCAGCACCTCCATATCCTCAGCCCACTCACCAAGCTCCTCATCTACATATTGACTCTCCTGTTCTGCCTCGACCTGTTTTATCAAAGCAATCAACTCTTCACATACTCCACTCACCTCCCTCCCTCCCTTCATCTGCCACAGCTTCTTCCGCCTCACCAACCTGCATCTCATTATCCCCCTCTGTCAGATTAATATTCATTCCACTTTTACCCATACTGGGGGGGTCGGGGCCTCTCCACCTTCCGTGCCAGCCACCTGCTCACCCCAGTCATCCGCCCGTTCAGTCTCATGCTCCTCCGGTTCTCGGCTCACATTCTGCCCTGTAAACCGCCCCATCTCTGCACAGCCTCTGCATACGAGAACATCTTCCTCCCCACTATTTTCAGAGAGTTTCTGACCATATGCTCCCCTGAACCACACAGATCACATTTCTTTTCCTTGAACTCCGCTGCATTGTGTCCTGGCTTCAAGCACACTCTACAGCAAAGCTTAGAAGGGCAGTCCTCACGAATATGTCCATACTGAAAGCACCCCCTGCAGTAACGGGGTTGCCCAGAATAGAAAACAGTACACCACTCCCCAGCAATGGTAAATGCCGGGGGAGGGTGACACACGCCACAAAAACCTGATGCGTCCCTCTTCATGCGTACTTTAAAACGCAGATTACCTCTATACATGCCATACTGGTTATAAAGCTTCTCTCCTCGATCAGCCCCCACACAATACCGCAACAAAAATTGTCTCACCAATTCCAGCTCCAAAAAAAGGATTATAACAATGTACAGTCATGGTCTTCAATCCAGGATCAAACAATAAACTGGCGTCCATCTTCTTAGTTAGCAAATTTCCTCCCAGAGCCGCCTTCACCCATTTCTCACATGCAGCTTGGCAGGTATCCTCAGTATGAAAAGAAACATCGTATTGACCACTGACCACAAAATTTTGGAGAGCAAATATATCACTGACCTGTAAATTCAGCAACGTCCTTTTTTGGTTCCGCCTTTATTTGGCCTCTCATTTATCCGGGGGTCCCCCAGAACACCCCCAACTCAAAACCTAGGTGAATATGACACCCGATCGTAAGTCAGGAGGGCGAGAAGCACTCTATAAGGAAGGTTCTGGCCTGTTCTTAGGCCCTCCTTCTCCCCACAAATCACAGGCAAAAAACCTGACCTTCTCAGGCCAAACGAACCCCCCTACTGCAGGCCTTTATGTAAGAGAGGTTGTATTGTTAGCACACTGACACACCCAATAGAAGTACACGCCCACCAGTATACTTTCAATCTACCTCTTCATGTATGTCTAAAGTGATTGCACCTGATGAGCAGGAACACATAATACTTTCCTAGTGCCTCCATGGCAGCATACCAATGGTTGGTTGCTCCGCCCCCGACCAACCCACAGGACCACTTTAACTCTATACATAAAAGAGTTGTTCCTTCCTGCCGGCATTCTTTGCTCTGTCCTTGTTCCTGCAGGATCAAGCTACCTCACCGCTTTATGGTGTGACCATCGCAGGTTCATGCTCTCCTGCAGTATGGAGTCCCATTGCTTGGGTTGCTAAAGGTGCCAGATAAGTATGGGAGCCAGTTTTTCTGTGGATCTTTTTGGAGTTTTATGAGTTAACAGGAGCCAGATTATCTCCTCTATGTCCCCTTGTTTGGCATACTGGAGCCTAAAATGCTTAAATGCTTGTGCCTTTTTTACAAATGCCATGAGGAATTCCTGCTTACCTCCACAGCGTACCCCATGTGCCTGTGTATCTCTCCTCCAGCCAGGAGTGTGCAGCGCTTCGCGCGCGCCGTTCGGCTCTGCTTTCCCGGCGATCGTGTGGACCCAGCGGTTCTTACTTCCTGGGAATTTGGGGAAAGAACCTTGCAGATATCAAGGCTGTAGTTTTCCTTAAATTTCTTATTGCAGTACCTTCCCTGTAAGCAAGTTATTTACCATTGGTATATAGCCATGGAGGCACCAGGAAAATGGAAAATTGAATACTTACCTTTCCGTAATTTTCCTTTCCTGGTGCCTACCCATGGCAGCATACACCCTCCCTTCAATAATCCTTAGTATTTTGAGGTTTAGTTACAAGAATGCCAGCGGGGAGGAACAACTCTTTTATTTATAGAGTTAAAGTGGTCCTGTGGGTTGGTCGGGGGCGGAGCAACCAACCATTGGTATGCTGCCATGGGTAGGCACCAGGAAAGGAAAACTACAGAAAGGTAAGTATTCAATTTTCCGTTATTCATAACTGTGTTAGCCCTTGGCTATGTGCATCAAACCTCCAACTACAGGACAGAGATCAAAGTCCATTTGCATCCACATAAACAAAGCAACAGTTTTCTAAGCACATGTACCTGTGCAGTGTAAACCCTAAAATTTGAAATGTCCAAGTCCCTGGGCATGATTAGTGCTAATAAACATTACCATCAGTCCCTGGCTGCAATGAGCTTCCAATATAAAGTCCAAAATTAACTTTCTTACATTAGAACCTATTTCGACAGGAGACAAATAAGTTGCCAGCATGGCTTTGATTTGTGGTGAGAAACCCACACAGGGAGAACATAGAAACTTCAACAAAAGGATTAGCATGTTGGGGAATTGAACCAACATCCCAGGTGCTACTAGACAGAACTGCTACCCACTTAGCCACCAGGCAGCCCCACACATGTTCTCTGCATCTCTGTGGTGTGAGCCAGCCCTAAGTCCATAGCCATGCTCAGTGTCACAAGCAATATACAATATATTGGCCTAAGTATTGGGATGCCTGCCTTTAAACACACATGAACTGTAATGGCATCCCAGTATTAGTATTGGGTTCAAAACTCATTTGGCCCACCCTTTGCAGCTATAACAGCTTCAACTCTTCTTGTCCACAAGGTTTAGGAGTGTGTCTATGGGAATGTTTGACCATTCTTCCAAGTGCATTTGTGAGGTCAGGCACTGATGTTGGACGAGAAGGCCTGACCTACAGTCTCCTCTCTAATTCATCCCCAAGGCGTTCTGTTGTGTTGAGGTCAGTACTCTGTCCAGGCCAGTCAAGTTCCTCCACCCCAAACTCCCTCATCCATGTCTTTATGGACCTTGGTGGAGGGGGGATTATGATGTGGGGTTGTTTTTCAGGGATTGGGCTTGGTCTCTTTATTTCCAGTTAAGGGAACTCTTAAGGCATTGGCATACCAAGGCATTTTGGACAATTTCATGCTCCCCTCCCAACTTTGTGGGAACAGTTTGGGGAAAGCCCCTTCCTGTTCCAACATGACTGCACAAAGCAAGGTCCATAAAGACATGGATGAGCAAGTTTGGGGTGGAGAAACTTGACTGGCCTGCACAGAGGCCTGGCCTCAACCCGATAGAACACCTTTGGCTGAATTAGAGTAGAGACTGCGAGCCAGGCCTTCTCATCCAACATCAGTACCTGGCCTCACAAATGCACTTCTGGAAGAATGATCAAACATTCCCATAGGCACACTCCTAAACCTTGTGGACAGCCTTCCCAGAAGCTGTTCTAGCCGCAAAGGGTGGGCCAAATCAAATTTTAACAGTACGGACTAAGACTGGGCTGCCATTAAAGTTCATGTGTGTGTAAAGGCAGGTGTCCCAATACTTTTGGCTAAATAGTGTATCTGGAAAAGACTTATGCCCCGTACACACGGTCGGATTTTCCGATGGAAAATGTCCGATCGGAGTGTGTTGTCAGACATTCCGACAGTGTGTGGGCTCTTTAGGTCATTTTCCATCTGATTTTCCGACACACAAAGTTTGAGAGCAGGCTATAAAATTTTCTGACAACAAAATCCGTTGTCGGAATTTCCGATCGTGTGTACACAAATCCGACGCACAAAGTGCCACGCATGCTCAGAATAAATAAAGAGATGAAAGCTATTGGCTACTGCCCCGTTTATAGTCCCAACGTATGTGTTTTACATCACCGCATTCAGAACGATCGGATTTTCTGACAACTTTGTGTGACCGTGTGTACGCAAACCAAGTTTGAGCCAACATCCGTCAAAAAAAATCCTAGGATTTTGTTGTCGGAATGTCTGATCGTGTGTACAGGGCATTGCAATGGTGGTGGAACCCTCCTACACATAAATACTACATTTAGACAGTTACAGGACATGGGAGATGAGACAACTTCTCTACATGAAGCAACATGGTTGGGATTTGAATCCAGACACTCAGGGATACTAAGCAGAAGTTCTAACCTCTAAGCCATGGAGTTGCCACATGTGAGAACCTCCTACATATAACTACACATAAATACACATAAAAACACATAAATACTGCATTTCTTTGGACATACAGGTGATGGAATTACATTACTCAAGAGTTATTCTTCTTGATTTATTCTGTGATATTTGGTGTTTTTTTGTGGGTGAGAGTAGAATATTACCATCAAATTTTTGGGAATTACATTTTGATTTCTGATGTTGGTACACATATTAACATTTATGAATTATGAATATTTGGAAATAATAAAAAGCACAAAAAATTGTGATTAATTTTAAATTTGCATCAGCAATGGTATTGTTTGTGGATTGTAAAGACACCTGTGTGAGTTTGGGGTAAAGATTGTTGCGAGATGAAGAGTAACAAGTGAAAGTGACAGAGAAAAATATATTTTACCAAAACATCAAAACATTCCACATTGTAGCATTCTTAAAATCAAAATATTTTAAGTAGAAGCAACAATGGTGCAAAGGAAAATTTATTTCACAGAAAGATACATTTCAACATTAAAAGTTTTTTTCTCAAGTCATCTTCCAGGACGGCACACCTGAGAGATGAGAGGCTCCTCCCGACAGGAAACACAATCAATCAACAGCTGTTTTAAGTTAACACCCTTCCCCTTGATCCTCAGTTTTTGATTGTGTTTCTCCCTACACAGCGAAACTGTTTGTTTTTTTCCAAATGACCGAAGCCTGGGGCTGGTGGTCTCCCCCTGGGAGCCGGACCAAATGCCTGGGAAGCCTCTGGGTCTGGCAGGATATATTTATCCTTCCCGGGGGGTTCCCCTATCCTTTCTTCAGGGGGGGCAGCAAAAACTGGGAAAGCCCCCCTGATAGCTGAAGGCCCCTGGGTACAGTGGTGTACCCAGAACTTCAGGGGCCCTTATCCTGTCTCCCCCCTTACCTGTCCGGGCGTCCGTTCAGACGGGGGTGCTGGCCGTCGGTTCTTTCCAGGGGGATCGTATCCCCTGACTTCTGGGCCCCTGGTAGCTCGCGTGGGCTGCTGGGGAGGGCACCGCCTGAACGACCCGCGTTCTTACCCAGAAGGGAAGGCTGAGAGTCAGCAGGAGCAGGCGCCCACATCCTCCTTTCGAGGAGGCACCAATTCACTATGGTAATTGTCTGCCTAAACCACCTCAGATGGGAATGAGGAACTTACGGCATTGCCCCCCCCCCATGTGTATATACTGACTGGTACAGTGCAGGACACAGCCTAACCTTGCAGCTCCCTAAAGGGACAGCAGTTGGAGGGGGGGGGGCACTTTGGCGGCTATCCTCCTTGCGTGTGGACCATAAGGATGGAAAAGCAAGCCCAGTGGCTGTGGCAAAAGGGGGAAGACGACAACGGTGAGTCAAAAATCCCCATTCCCAGCCAGATGGTTTCTGGGCATTTGAGATCATCTCCCCTGGGGTCTGGATTCAAATAGCCCAGAAGCTTTTGCTAAGAACACCAGCCACAGCTCCCTCTTACATCAATGATGCTGTATGGTGGACAAGTGGTGCAGAGGAGCGAGTGTGCCTAAACCACCTCAGATGGGAAAGAGGTAGGTAAGGCATTTTTTTCCCCTTCCACCTATATTTACTGAGTGGTGCAGTGCAGGGCCTGGGGTCTGCATAACAAAACAGCCCAGAAGCTACTGCTAAAAACCACCAGCCACAGCTCCCTCTTATAGCAGAGACACTGTGGTTATCACAATAGTAGGTTGCCAGCCTCTCCCTACATACCCGGTTGTGGTACATTAGTAGGGGTGAATATAGCAAAGGGGGTGACCTGGTAGAACAAAGAGTTCCTTACTGGCCAGGTATACCACTGAACAAATTATTAATGGTGCAATGGTTGAAGGATTCAGGAGTAAGCTCCCTTGCTCAGCAGGTGCACTAGGTTATCTGGCCCTATTAGCCCAGCTGCTAGGAATCTGAAGTTGCTCCAAGATGCTTAAAAGCTGACCTAACCTTCAACAATGTGGCAGGGACCAAGCTTCTGTGTGGCACAGTAGGGGTTCCCTTGTGACAGATCCTCCTTTTGGGGGTTGCTTGCTATGGGTAACTTTTCATAAGCTCCAACCTCCCACTCCACTCTTACATTGTGGTTATATTTTAATGCAGGGGGTAAGAAAAAACTTTTTGTTGGTTTGGGCTACAGTCCACTCAGTGACAGATCTAAAAGCGATTTACCATAAATCGTTTTCCTATATCCTTTGAATAAGGATTTTCTGTGCAAACATATGCAAGAGCTAGATGGCTATATGATTGCTTGTTTAAGGCCTGCAGGTGGCTATTTACCTCCAGGCTAAATTGGTAACCACCCTTTCTAGGGGTCTTAAATTGGTCTCTAGGGCTGGGCTCATTGAGACTTTAGTTACTAATCAGCCCCACCCGTGTATGAGCTGGCTAGCGTTTGCTCAATCTACGGAGGTAAGGTAGGACAACAGCTACTATAGTAAGGTGTCCAACCATTTTAGGATTGGTTCCTTCACTGGTGGTGAAGGATTAGTATCTACAGCCCAGGGTAGGCCTATGAAATAAATTGCCCCTGTTTTGGTTATTTCATAAAGGGATACACCATGACTCCTTGGCTGCTCACCAGTAGACCTCAGTAGTGAAGGTTTGTCCTTGCTGGGGTGTTTGGTGGCACAGCAGAAATACACATTGAGATTTGTGACATCTCTGCTCATAAGGGGTATATTGCTGTACATCAGAAATGCACTGCACTGAAGCTTGTTGGGTGTCCTTTATGTCCTAAAGGTACTGCTTTGTTTGGCTACAGATCAGAAAAATACAACAGGGAAGGTGGTCTGTACTTTCTGGTTTTGTGCCGCACGGCAGGAACGCACATCATTGAGTCTGGTAAAGACATCTCTGCTCATAAGTGTTATATTGCTGCACATCAGACCTACACAAGATTGAGGTCTGTCTGTGGGGGTTTTGTGTCCTGTATTACTGCCTTATTGGTTGCTTATCAGAAAGGCAGCAGGAAAGATTGATGGTCCTGATTTGTCGGGTTCCATAACAGAAGTACAAATTGAACCTGGGCCAGGGGTAGTACATATACTGCCTTTGGTAATCGGTACAGCACCACAAAGTGGCGTCGTGCTGATTCAGACAGTGCTATTAACGGCAATGGCTGCCGATTTTAGGCGTGCGATTTGACATGTTGAGTCGCATGCCAAATCGCTTGAAGATGGATGTGCTATCTCTATTCAGAATTGTTAGATTGTTGCACATCAGAGATATACACGACTGAGGTCTGTCTGTGGGTCCTGTATTACTGCCTTATTGGTTGCTTATCAGAAAGGCAGCAGTGAAGATGGATGGTCCTGATTTTGTTGGAAAATACAAAATTGAACCTGTGCCTGGGGTAGTACACATACTGCCATTGGTAATCAGTGCAGCACCACAAAGTGGCCCGTACTGATTCAGACAGTGCTATTAACGGCAATGGCTGCCAATTTTAGGCATGCGATTTGACATGTTGAGTCGCATGCCAAATCACTTGAATATGGATGTGCTATCTCTATTCAAAATTGTTGTTGCACATAAGACACATACAAGATTGAAGGTTGTCTGTCCTTTATGTCTTACATTTACTGCCTTATTGGCTGCATATCAGAAAGGACACAACAGTGAAGGTTGTTTGTCTTTTTCTGATTTTGTTTTTGCTGCTCAGCAGGGAGACACATTGAGCGTGATGGCATCTCTGCTCAGTATTGGTATATGCTACACATCAGACATACACAAAGATTGAACATTGTTTGTGTCCTGTATGTCCTATATTTACTGCCTTATCGTCTGTATATCAGAAAGGCACAGCAGTAAGTGGTGTTTCTCATTGATCTTCCTTGCTGTTTCTTAGGTATACACAGTAGGGGGTTGTTGGCTGCACTCCTCCAGGGAGCCACAGCATGGGGACCCCTTGTTTGTTCAACCTGAAAACTGCTTTTCCTGCGACCTGTGTAATCTTGAGGTCTGTGGTTCCGTAAGCAGGGACTGCTGGAGACACTGCGACCTGGAGTCGCACAGTCACGAATGGTACCCTTTGGAAGCCATAGTATATGACTTCTCAGGCGTCTTGCAGTCCCAAGTGGCAGGTTGGGTCGCATGGGTGTGGGAACCCTAAGCTTATCTGTCCCTCCTGTTGAGGTTTTGCTACGCAGCAGGGATACTCATTGTGGAGTTATTGCCTTATTTTGCAGTAGACCAGAAAGATCGCAGCTGTAAAGGCTGTCTGTTGTTTCTTTGTTTTTATGTTGCTGCACAGCAGAAATACTCAACATTGAAGCTTGTTGGTGCTTTCTGTTTTATATTGCCTTACCTTATGGCACTTCAGAAAAACCCAATGATGTAGGTTGCTTGTGTTCTTTCTGTGTTGGTTCTATGTAACTGCACTACAGAACTGCATAACAGAAAGGATTGTCTTATAACTGTACTTGGTGGTTCGTCATAAATACGCAACATAGAAGTTTGGGTCTTTCTGTCTTCTCTTTAAGGCCTTGTTTTGCTGTACATCAGTAAAACACCATTGTAAAAGGGGGTTCCCGTCCTTTTTGTATTTACCAGTTATGACCTAGCTAGCTGCACTTCAGAAATGCGCAGCATTTAAGGTGTGTTTGTGTCTTAATGTTTACATATTGGCCGCACATCAGAAAACCAGACTGTGAGGTTCAGATTTGGGTCTCTTCCCATGTTTGATATGTTGGTTTAGCTAGTCACACTCAGATACACAACATTTTTGTCTATGTTTGTGTCCTTTCTGTTTAAATCTATTGTGCTATGTCCACAATCTATGATTTTTTCTTTTTATTTGTGATATTAATAATACATGTATCACCTTTTGTATTTCAGCCTTCTCTTCCGTGGAAGGGCCAGGAGTTCTGGCTGCAAATGTCACATGTCAGAAAGCCTCGACCCCTTACTTTCTGGGATGCCAGAGCCATTTCCTAGGGTTGAAGGCCGGTAGAGTTATGGGTCACTGGAGGAAGGCGATAATGAGTCGCCCTGTAATAAGAACTTAGGAAGTTCGGTTCAGAGGAGTTTTATGGCCTGAAGATGAAGTATAAAGATGTATACCCGACCAAATAGGTTACAGCTCGGTGCATGGCCTTCATTTTGCCCTTCTAGCAAAACTAGATGTAGCAGTATGAGTGTTCTCCTCCTGCTACGGATGTTAATCTCCTGAGTAGGCTCTCAGGCATAAGTAAAACTATAGATTGGGCATGCCTTAAACCCAGGGGTTAAGTTTTTGTTAATCTATTTCCCTTAAGTAGGTTTCCCTTCAGTCTTTGCTGACGTAAAGATAAAAATGAACAAAAAAGGTTGTCTGTCAGGGGCCCCCCTTTTGGCAGTTTTATTTCCCTGGACAGGGTTGTGTTAAGACAGGCTCCCTTATTGATCAATGTAGTGTCCTTGTCTTACAACACAGCTCTCCGATTAATCTTTTTAGTGGTTCTAAGCAGCACCTATAGGCAGAATAGGCCATTGTTAGATGTGTGACAGGCAACATTGATAACCTACAAGTTTAACATGTTTTCTGATTCCATCTTTAAGAGCCCACTCCACCTAGATCCTGCATCCGAAGCAGAGAAGGCAGGGACACCGGTGGAGTAGACCGGCAGATCAGCCGCATGATCCAGCTAAGATACCTTCATCAAGCATATGGAGTGAAGGTAAAGCTCACTGCAGAACCGAGGTTCGCCAAGAGGGTCTTGCAGTGGTCCCACCCTAAAGGTAGGCCTGAGCTACTTGATTATCCTCTCAGGTGTGCCGTCCTGGAAGATGACTTGAGAAAAGTACTAGTTACTTACCGGTAACTGTCTTTCTGGGAAATCTTCCAGGACGGCAGGCCTACTTCCCACCCGTTGGAGGAGGGAAAATTTTAGAACACTAGAAGGTGAGTACCTATGAGGAATGATTTCCCTTGTGAAACAGGTTCAGGAGTTACTTCTCTACAAACTGAGGATCAAGGGGAAGGGTGTGGACTTAAAACAGCTGTTGATTGATTGTGTTTCCTGTCGGGAGGAGCCTCTCATCTCTCGGGTGTGCCGTCCTGGAAGATTTCCCAGAAAGACAGTTACCGGTAAGTAACTAGTACTTTTTGTGAAAGTTAGAACTGTTCCATTAGAATCAATGGCTAATACTTCATTTTGACTAAATTAGAGCAGATTTTCATTTTTAAAAAATGCTCTCTAATTAGCTCTCATTTTGGTATTTACTATAGCGCAGGGTAAAAAAGACATTTGAGTTAAAATGAGAGCTATTTTCAGGTCTGAGCATGCTCAGTTGTGTTGGCACCTAGTTGTCCAAAATGGGGAATTTTTCACTTCTCAGACTTTTAAAGATATTTCAGTGTAGAAATCACTTTTTTTCACACAGTTTAAAAGCATATTATCTTTAAATAATATACCACATATTTCAGTACCATTTAGGCAATTATATCATACTCTAAACATTATTTCCATGTGCACTACTCCAGGTTTTAACAGAGTAAGGGTTTGGGCGCTATTTGGTTTCAGGGAACTATAGTAAATTCGATTTTTGGAGTATTTTCTCACCAGCGATATAGTGAATACCGTTTTAGCGCGAATTAGCGTTAGTAGCGCTAATTCGTGCTAAATTCCTGCGCATTAGCGCTAATTTGCGGCAATTTTGCAGGAATTAGCGCTGTGGCACTATAGTAAATGACCCCCCTAATATCTAATTACTAAAGATTATAGCTATGGCTATGACTATATGGCTATGACTATCAAAAAAAAAGAAAATTGTCCGCCATATCTATCACAATTTATAATTGTTTATAATTGTTCCACTGTGGTTGTAGCTGAAACTGTAGCAAAAAAAAAAACTATTAAAGCAACTGTTAAAAAAAAAAATCTTTGAAAAATTTGAAAAAAAAAATTTGTCCTTGGTAGCGATAGCAATCTCTAACAGTTCCACCGTGGCTATTTCAGTTTCAGCTTTTCTTTTCAACTTTTCAACCCTTGAAATATTTCCAATTTTCCTTTTTTTTTTTTTTTTCCCTTTCCAATCAGCCTTCTTATTTCTTTCAGTTTTTTTCAGTTTTTACCTGTGAGAGGTTATTGTCTCTCTTATTGAACTAATTCATCCACCCTCCATGCAGCCGCATATACCTTTATATACCTTTATACCCGCATACTAGGGAGGGTGGGGGGTTAAGGTGGAGAGTTAGCGCTGAAGAAGACACTCAAAAATAATCACAAAATCACACAGTTGTGCAATTTCACAGTCTCACGGGCAGGATGGAGGGTTATCGGTGAAGAAGACACTCAAAAATAATCATAACATCATACAAAATCACACAGATTTTTTTCTGTCTCACAGGCAGGATGGAGGGTTAGCGCTGAAGAAGACACTCAAAAATAATCACAAAATTGCACAGTTGCACAATTTCAGTCTCACAGGCAGTATTTAAACAGTTTTGAACAGTTTCCTTTTTTCCTTTTTACCCTTGGGACTTTTAAGAATTATAAGAAACCTTGCCTTGCCTTGTCTTGCCTTGTCCCAATCCCATTGCCGTTACTGTAATAGGCAGGGGCAACATCAGGTCCAGTCACCGGTGTGTTTTCCGTATGTGTGTGTACCCCGTGTGTCTCGGTGGCTCTTTGTGCTCCCCAGCGCGATCTAACGCGGTCCCTCAGCAGTCTCTCAGAGCCACGTGGCTGGCTTAACAGAGTTATTATACTCGCCTCTCTGGCAGTCTGTTTTATACCAGAGCTGTAGGCTCCTCCAGACTCTTCAGCATTCTACACTTCTGAGAGTTTCCAATGCCTGCGTCTGCTGCCACTCGCTGACTCCATCCTCCATCTCCTACGCCATTGCTGTGCTACCGGTAGTGACATAGAAGTTGGATCATTGAATCACATACAACAACCATACAACAGGAGATATAGGCATCTGACACTCCCTGGAATGCTGAGGAGGCTGCAGCCTTTGAACAGAGCGATGGTAGGAGACAAGGTAAATGGTTGCAAGCCATGTCACACTGCAATAGCAAATTAAATCCACCTACAACAAAACTTTTATTACATTAGAACAGCACAATTTTAACAATAAATGTATTACACCACAACACCTATCTATGACAGAACTCCTGATCCCCAAACCTCCTCATGTGCAGCTCCTCTCATAATTATCCACTTCCAGTTCTCTTTATATTCAGCCACCATTCTTTTTATTCATGTGTATGTAGGCAGGGGCAGTCTACTTTCTCTACTGTAGGTGCTGCAGCAATGCATGTGAAGGAGACAGTAGAGAGGAACCTAGTTCCTCTATGGTTTCCTTAGTCACAGGAAGGCAGTTATCCAACTGGATGCTGACACCCCATGTGGCTCTGGTAGCCATCTTGGTTCAGGCAGTCTATTTAAAATCCTAGCTCCCAGGTTTGACACACATTTTGCGAGTGGCTACAGTAGGGACAGGTTACCCATCTGTTAGGGACAGTGCTTAGCATCAGGAAAAGGTTCTAGAGGAGTAGGGAAGTTCCAGGGACAAGCCAGCCTTCCTGTTTGGGAGCAGACTGGCCAGACCGCATTCCACTCCTGCAAACAGACGCTGTCGGCACCTTTGGTCCACCACTGTACTGCCACTTTGCTGTTACAACTTGTGAGTGCTGCTGGTCGGGTTGCCTTCCGGCCTGGCCTGTTTTTTTTTTTTCTGGACTTAAGTTACAATATATTCTTGTTATTGCACCTGTGTATTCTGCTGCTGCATCACGCTGCACCTTCCCACATGTAATCCCTAAACTGCCCCTAACATGAAGCTACCATTCACCTCATATTCAGTCACTACTGGCCCACCTCAGATTCATTCCGCAAATTGAGCCTCTCCTTTAAAACCCCCTGTACACTGGTGGTTACTATAAAAAAGCCTGTTGTGTCGTAGGTCAGTGCAAATGCCCTCTTTACCTGGTGGTCCATGTAAAATCCACCTTTAAAGCAGTCGTCAGTCTATATGCCTATTTTGGTGGTCAGTGGGAGAATGAACCCCCCCCCTCCTACATTGGTGGTCAATAAGAAAAGTGCCCCTTTCCAATGGTAGTTAGTGGTAAAAGTGCCCCTTATACTGATGTTCCATGGGAGAAGTAATGCGCCTTTGGTTGAAGAGCCTTCTGGGCTACTATTTACCTGAAAAGACAATAGATCCACTATTGATAATTATCTGTGCTTATTATGTGTTATATGTGGAGTTAAGCCTTGTACACACAATCAGATTTTCGGCAGGGAATTGTGTGATGACAGACTGTTTGCTTAAAATCCGACCGTTAGTACGCTCCATCAGACAATTGTTGTCCAACTTTCCGCCAACAATTGTTGGATGGCAGGCTAGTAAATTTTTGGCAGACAACGGACTTGTCACACAAAAGTCCAAAATACAAACACGCATGCTCAGAATTAATGCTCACCAAACATGACATTAGCAGAAGGTGCCCAAAGGGTGGCGCTCAAGAGCTGAAATTCCACGTCACTACGTTTGTGTTTGTTGGCCAACAATTGTGTACCATTTGTATGCAAGTCAATTTGTATGCAAGTTCCTGGCACGCGTCCTTCGGACAAAAGTCTGACGCTTTGTTGGCCAACAATCTGATCGTGTGTACGAGGCTTTAGCCATTTAGCTCCTTGCGGACCACATGCCCGCAATGTACTGCAGACGCACGGTCCATACAGGCAAAGCGACTTACTGGTACACCGCTGCCTGTTTCTGGGTTTCTGTAACTGTACACAGTGGGAGTCTGTCATCAGATCCCTACCACTGATTCATGGCCAGGACCTGCTGATTGGCTATGTCCATTCACAGCCCAGAGCCTTGTTATGACAATGAACACAGCGCTTTGTACAGAGGGAAAGATCGGTCTGTTTTTAATACCTGCAAAGCGGGAATATAAAACAAAGATCTTTTGTAAAAAGCAGCACGCATTACACAAATTAACACGTGTTATGCACACATTTAACCCCTTGATTGCCCTAGAGCTTAACCCCTTCCCAGCGTGTCATTACTACAGTGACAGTGTGTAGTATTATCACTGATCACTGTATTAGTGTCACTAGTGATATCAGTGGCAGTTAGTCAGTTCGTGTCAATTAGTGTTAGATTGCCCACCGCTTATAGCAGTCCCATTATAAGTCACTGATCACCGCCATTAGTAGTATAAAAATAAGTTCCAGTATATACAGTGCCTTGAAAAAGTATTCAAAAACCCCTTGAAATTTTCCACATTTTGTCATGTTACAACCGAAAACGTAAATATATTTTATTGTGGTTTTTAAGTAATAGACAAACACAAAGTGGCACACAATTGTATAGTGGAAGGAAAATGATGAATGGCTTTCAATTTTTTTTTACAAATACATATCTGAAAAGGGTGGCATGCATTTGTATTGAGCCCCCTTTACTCTGATACCCCTAACTAAACTCTAGTGGAACCAATTGCCTTCAGATGTCACCTAATTAGTAAGTAGAGTCCACCTGTGTGTAATTTAATCCCAGAGTAAATACAGCTGTTCTGTGAAGCCCTCAGAGGTTTGTTAGAGAACCTTAGTGAACAAACAGCATCATGAAGGCAAATGGAACACACCAGACAGGTCTGGGATAAAGTTGTGGAGAAATTTAACCATTTCTCGCCCGGCCTATAGCAGAATGATGGCCGGGCGGTGGTTCTGTTATCCTGACTGGGCATCATATTACGTCCAGCAGGATAACATGCCAGCGCGCGCCCGCGGAGGGACGCGGCACTCGTGAGTGCGGCGTGTGACACGCCGCATCTCTGATCGTGGTAAGAAGCCTCTGGCGATTGATGGGGCTGTGATTATCAGCACAGCCCCATCAAATGTGCCACCACAGCTGTCAAAAAGGTGCCACCACAGCTGTCAAAAGGTGCCCATCAGCTGCCAGTCAGTGCCCCCTCAGGATTGCCTTTCAGTGCCCAATAAAGTGCAAATTAGTGCCTATTAGTGCCCACCACACTGCCAGTCAGTGCCCATCACATTGCCAATCAGTGCCCTACAGTAACACCTGTCAAAACCTCGTCAGTACCTCATCAGTGCCAATCAGTACCGCCTGTCAGTGCCCATCACAGCCACCTGTCAGTGCCCATCACAGCCGCTTGTCAGTGCCCATCAATGCCGCCTGTCAGGGCCCATCAGTGCCACCTATCAGTGCCGCCTATTGGTGCCCATCAGTGCTGCATATCAGTTCCGCCTATTGGTGCCCATCAGTGCCGCATATCAGTGCAGCCTATTGGTGCCCATCAATTCTACATATCAGTGCCAACTCATTAGTGCCCATCAGTGCCACCTCATCAGTGCCCGTCAGTGAAGGCGAAAACAAAAATTAATAACTGAAACGAACTGAAACGAAGAAAAAACTTTTTTTTTTTTTTCAAAAATGTTGGTCTTTTCTAATTTGTTTAGCAAAAAATAAAAACCCCAGTGGTGATGAAATACCACCAATAGAAAGCTCTATTTGTGGAAAGAAAATGAGAAAAATTTAGTTTGGGTACAGTGTTGCGCAATTGTCATTCAAAGTGGGACAGCACTGAAAGCTGAAAATCGCCCTGGGCAGGAAGTGGCGAATGTGCCTGGTATTGAAGTGGTTGAAGCAGGGTTAGATTATAAAGAATATCCCAATCTTTGAACATCTCACGGAGCACTGTTTAATCCATCATCCAAAAATGGAAGAGTAAGGCACAACTGCAAACCTACCAAGATATGGCTGTCCACCTAAACTGGTGGACAGGCCAGGCAAGGAGAGCATTAATCAGAGAAGCAGCTAAGAGGTCCATAGTAACTCTGGAGGAGCTGCAGAGATCCACAGCTCAGGTGGGAGATGGGACAACTATTATGCCCTGTACACACGATCGGACATTGATCGGGCATTCCAGGGCCGATCCTAGGGTCACAGGCGCCTGGGTGCAGAAATATTTCTGGCGCCCCCACATGGGCATGGTCATTTTAGTAACTCCTCCCTATTACAAATATTTCTATGGCAACGACTCAACCACAGAGATGCTCTAACACAAAATCTTCATCACCCTGGGATCCTTACAGGTAAAATAAACAAAATACAGGAAAAGAAGCAAGAGTACTTTATTGGGACCTGGAGGGGGACCTCTCTGATGGAGACAGAGAGCACTTCTGTTAGAGAGTCTGTTAGAAAGAGCCCCCGGAAATACTACAGACATGATACAGGAGATGGTCAGAGACTGCAGACATAATACAGGAGATGATCAGAGACTGCAGACATAATACAGGAGATGGTCCGAGACTGCAGACATAATACAGGAGATGGTCCGAGACTGCAGACATAATACAGGAGATGGTCCGAGACTGCAGACATAATACAGGAGATGGTCCGAGACTGCAGACATAATACAGGAGATGGTCCGAGACTGCAGACATAATACAGGAGATGGTCAGACTGCAGACATAGTACAGGAGATGGTCAGACTGCAGACATAGTACAGGAGATGGTCAGACTGCAGACATAGTACAGGAGATGGTCAGAGACTGCAGACATAGTACAGGAGATGGTCAGAGACTGCAGACATAGTACAGGAGATGGTCAGAGACTGCAGACATAGTACAGGAGATGGTCAGAGACTGCAGACATAGTACAGGAGATGGTCAGAGACTGCAGACATAGTACAGGAGATGGTCAGAGACTGCAGACATAGTACAGGAGATGGTCAGAGACTGCAGACATAGTACAGGAGATGGTCAGAGACTGCAGACATAGTACAGGAGATGGTCAGAGACTGCAGACATAGTACAGGAGATGGTCAGAGACTGCAGACATAGTACAGGAGATGGTCAGAGACTGCAGACATAGTACAGGAGATGGTCAGAGACTGCAGACATAGTACAGGAGATGGTCAGAGACTGCAGACATAGTACAGGAGATGGTCAGAGACTGCAGACATAGTACAGGAGATGGTCAGAGACTGCAGACATAGTATAGGAGATGGTCCGAGACTGCAGATATGATATAGGAGATGGTCAGAGACTGCAGACATGGTACAGGAGATGGTCAGAGACTGCAGACATGGTACAGGAGATGGTCAGAGACTGCAGCCATAGTACAGGAGATGGTCAGAGACTGCAGACATGATATAGTAGATTGTCAGAGACTGCAGACATAGTACAGGAGATGGTTAGAGACTGCAGACATAGTGCAGGAGATGATCAGAGACTGCAGACATAGTACAGGAGATGGTCAGAGACTGCAGACATAGTACAGGAGATGGTCAGAGACTGCAGCCATAGTACAGGAGATGGTCAGAGACTGCAGACATGATATAGTAGATTGTCAGAGACTGCAGACATAGTACAGGAGATGGTTAGAGACTGCAGACATAGTGCAGGAGATGATCAGAGACTGCAGACATAGTACAGGAGATGGTCAGAGACTGCAGACATAGTACAGGAGATGGTCAGAGACTGCAGACATAGTATAGGAGATGGTCAGAGACTGCAGACATGATACAGGAGATGGTCTGAGACTGCAGACATGATACAGGAGATGGTCTGAGACTGCAGACATAGTACAGGAGATGGTCTGAGACTGCAGACATTGTACAGGAGATGGTCCGAGACTGCAGACATGGTACAGGAGATGGTCAGAGACTGCAGACATGGTACAGGAGATGGTCAGAGACTGCAGACATGGTACAGGAGATGGTCAGAGACTGCAGACATGGTACGGGAGATGGTCAGAGACTGCAGACATGGTACGGGAGATGGTCAGAGACTGCAGACATGGTACGGGAGATGGTCAGAGACTGCAGACATGGTACGGGAGATGGTCAGAGACTGCGGACATGGTACAGGAGATGGTCAGAGACTGCAGACATGGTACAGGAGATGGTCAGAGATTGCAGACCTCGTACAGGAGATGGTCAGAGACTGCAGACCTCGTACAGGAGATGGTCAGAGACTGCAGACATAATACAGGAGATGATCAGAGACTGCAGACATAATACAGGAGATGATCAGAGACTGCAGACATAATACAGGAGATGATCAGAGACTGCAGACATAATACAGGAGATGATCAGAGACTGCAGACATAATACAGGAGATGATCAGAGACTGCAGACATAATACAGGAGATGATCAGAGACTGCAGACATAATACAGGAGATGATCAGAGACTGCAGACATAATACAGGAGATGATCAGAGACTGCAGACATAATACAGGAGATGATCAGAGACTGCAGACATAATACAGGAGATGATCAGAGACTGCAGACATAATACAGGAGATGGTCCGAGACTGCAGACATAATACAGGAGATGGTCCGAGACTGCAGACATAATACAGGAGATGGTCCGAGACTGCAGACATAATACAGGAGATGGTCCGAGACTGCAGACATAATACAGGAGATGGTCCGAGACTGCAGACATAATACAGGAGATGGTCCGAGACTGCAGACATAGTACAGGAGATGGTCAGACTGCAGACATAGTACAGGAGATGGTCAGAGACTGCAGACATAGTACAGGAGATGGTCAGAGACTGCAGACATAGTACAGGAGATGGTCAGAGACTGCAGACATAGTACAGGAGATGGTCAGAGACTGCAGACATAGTACAGGAGATGGTCAGAGACTGCAGACATAGTACAGGAGATGGTCAGAGACTGCAGACATAGTACAGGAGATGGTCAGAAACTGCAGACATAGTACAGGAGATGGTCAGAGACTGCAGACATAGTACAGGAGATGGTCAGAGACTGCAGACATAGTACAGGAGATGGTCAGAGACTGCAGACATAGTACAGGAGATGGTCAGAGACTGCAGACATAGTACAGGAGATGGTCAGAGACTGCAGACATAGTACAGGAGATGGTCAGAGACTGCAGACATAGTACAGGAGATGGTTAGAGACTGCAGACATAGTACAGGAGATGGTCCGAGACTGCAGACATAGTACAGAAGATGGTCCGAGATTGCAGACATAATACAAAAGATAGTCAGAGACTGCAGACCTCGTACAGGAGATGGTCAGAGACTGCAGACCTCGTACAGGAGATGGTCAGAGACTGCAGACCTCGTACAGGAGATGGTCAGAGACTGCAGACCTCGTACAGGAGATGGTCAGAGACTGCAGACCTCGTACAGGAGATGGTCAGAGACTGCAGACCTCGTACAGGAGATGGTCAGAGACTGCAGACCTCGTACAGGAGATGGTCAGAGACTGCAGACCTCGTACAGGAGATGGTCAGAGACTGCAGACCTCGTACAGGAGATGGTCAGAGACTGCAGACCTCGTACAGGAGATGGTCAGAGACTGCAGACCTCGTACAGGAGATGATCAGAGACTGCAGACATAATACAGGAGACGATCAGAGACTGCAGACATAATACAGGAGACGATCAGAGACTGCAGACATAATACAGGAGATGATCAGAGACTGCAGACATAATACAGGAGATGATCAGAGACTGCAGACATAATACAGGAGATGATCAGAGACTGCAGACATAATACAGGAGATGATCAGAGACTGCAGACATAATACAGGAGATGATCAGAGACTGCAGACATAATACAGGAGATGGTCCGAGACTGCAGACATAATACAGGAGATGGTCCGAGACTGCAGACATAATACAGGAGATGGTCCGAGACTGCAGACATAATACAGGAGATGGTCCGAGACTGCAGACATAATACAGGAGATGGTCCGAGACTGCAGACATAATACAGGAGATGGTCCGAGACTGCAGACATAATACAGGAGATGGTCCGAGACTGTAGACATAATACAGGAGATAGTCCGAGACTGCAGACATAATACAGGAGATGGTCCGAGACTGCAGACATACTACAGGAGATGGTGCGAGACTGCAGACTAAGGATGAGCTCCGGCATGTTCGCAAGCTGCACGTGCAGAGCCCACCAGGAAGTCGGCGCTAATCGCAGGCAGTGAGACATTTCCCGATCTCTGCAGCCGCACATTGGGAAATGTCTCACTGCTTGTGATTAGCGCTGTGCAGTGCCGAGTTCCTGGTGGGCTCTGCACATGCAGCTTGCGAACATGCTGGAGCTCATCCTTACTGCAGACATAGTACAGGAGATGGTCCATTAGACCCCTTTCACCCTGGAGGCGTTTTTCAGGCGCTTTAGTGTTAAAAATAGCGCCTGGAAAAAGCCTTATCTGCAATCCCAGTGTGAAAGCCCGAATGCTTTCACACTGGAGCAGAGCACTGGCATGACTTCCAAAAAATTCCTGCAAGTAGCTTCTTTGAGGCACTTTAAGAGCAGTGTATACACCACTCCTAAAGTGCCCTTGCCCATTGAAATCAATGGGCAGTGCCTGCAAAGCGCCTCCACAGTTGCACCTTTGAACTCTTTAGTGGGGGTTAAATGTACCTCTAAAGCGACAGTAAAGCGCCACTAAAAGTAGCGCCGCATTTCCGCCAACGCCCCCGCACTGTCAGTGTGAAAGGGCTCTTAGTACATATCAATATACATCACATCTGTAGATGGACTACTGAGGTGCAGGAAGGGACAGGGGCTGTGTATCCTATGTAATCTATCATGCCATAAAACATCTAGCAGGGGCAGCCCAGAGCACATATAAAGGTGTGCTGGGGATGCCATTCCTACACACAGCATACTGAACACTGAGTGTGACTCACCTCGGTTCTCTCTCCTTGCAGCCCGAGATAGAGATGGGAGGGGGAGGCATTCCAACTGGAGTTGGTAGAGACAGTGCGGGATCCCAGTGTGAGGAATTCATTCCCGCACATCAGCACTCAGCAGCCACTGACTAGAACCTTCGTGTCAGGAAGATGAGCGCCCCTCCCCCCCAGCACTGCCAGGCTGGACGGGCTGCCCTACACTCACTGGTGTTCTGGATGGACACTCACAAGGAGAGAAGGAGGGAGGGGAGAACTCTGGCTCTTCGGCGACCCCACCTCTGCAGGCGCCCGGGTGCAAAGCACCCTGCGCACCCGGGTAGGATCGGCCCTGGGGCATTCCGACAACAAAATCCATGGCTTTTTTTCTGACGGATGTTGGCTCAAACTTGTTTTGCACACACACGGTCCCACAAAGTTGTCAGAAAATCCAATCGTTCTGAACGCGGTGACGTAAAACACATATGTCGGGACTTTAAACGGGGTCGTAGCCAATAGCTTTCGTCTCTTAATTTATTCTGAACATGCATGGCATTTTGTGCGTCAGGATAGTCCACACACGGTCAGAATTTACGCGAGCGGATTTTGTTGTCGGAAAATTTTATAGCCTGTTCTCAAACTTTGTGTGTCGGAAATTCAGATGGAAAAAGTCCGATGGAGCCCACACACGGTTGGAATTTCTGACAACAAGCTCCGATCGCACATATTCCGTCGGAAAGTCCGACCGTGTGTACAGGGCATTAGTAGTGCACTCCACAAATCTGCCCTTAATGGAAGAGTGGCAAGAAGAAAGCCATTGTTGAAAGAAAGCCATAAGAAGTCCCGTTTGCAATTTGCGAGAAGCCATATGGGGGACACAGCAAACATGTGGAAGAAGGTGCTCTGGTGGGATGAGACCAAAATTGAACTTTTTGGCCTAAAAGCAAAACACTATGGGGGTCATTTACTATAGAGCTGCGGTGCAAATTAGCGCTAATTGCCGCTAATTAGCACTAAAACGATATTCACTAAAGCGCTGGTGAGAAAATGCTCCCAAAATCAAATTTACTATAGTTCCCTGAAACCAAATGGCGCCCAAACCCTTACTCTGCTAAAACCTGGAGTAGTGCACATGGAAATAATGTTTGGAGCATGATATAATTGCCTAAATGGTATTGAAATATGCGGTATATTATTTAAAGATAATCTGCTTTTAAACTGTGTGAAAAAATGATTTCTCAGACTTTTAAAGATATTTCAGTGTAGAAGTGAAAAATTCCTCGTTTTGGACAACTAGGTGTCAACACAACTGAGCATGCTCAGACCTGAAAATAACTCATTTTAACTCAATGTCTTTTTTTAGCCGGCGCTATAGTAAATACCAAAATGAGATCTAACTAGAGAGCATTTTTTTGAAGTGAAAATCTGCTCTATTCTAGTCCAAATCAAGTTTCAGTCATTGATTCTAATGGAACAATTCTAACGTTCACAAAAAAACCTTTTAATGTTGAGATAAAATGTATCTTTCTCTGAAATTTTCCTTTGCAACATTGTTGCTTCTACTTAAAATATTTAGTTTTTAAGAATGCTAGAATGTGGAATGTTTTGATGTTTTGGTAGAATATATTTTTCTCTGTCACTTTCACTTGTTACTCTTCATCTCACAACAATCTTTACCCCAAACTCACACAGGTGTCTTTATAATCCACAAACAATACCATTGCTGATGCAAATTTAAAATGAATCACAATTTTTTGTGCTTTTTATTATTTCCATAATTCATAATTTGAGCCCAAAAATGTGATGTGTACCAACATCAGAAAGCAAAATATAATTCCCAAAAATTTGAGGGTAATATTCTACCCACAAAAAACACCAAATATCACAGAATAAATCAAGAAGAATAACTCTTGAGTAATGTAATTCCATCACCTGTATGTCCAAAGAAATGCAGTAATTATGTGTTTTTATGTGTAGGAGTCACTTACATGTGGCAGCTCCATGGCTTAGAGGTTAGAACTTCTGCTTAGCATCCTTAAGGGACTGGGTTCAAATCCCAACCATGATGCTTCATGTAGAGAAGTTGTCTCATCTCCCAGGTCCTATAACTATGTCTAAATGTAGTATTGATGTGTAGGAGGGTTCCACCAACATTGTAAGCCTTTTTCAGATACACTATTTAGCCAAAAGTATTGGGATGCCTGCCTTTACGCACACATGAACTTTAATGGCAACCCAGTCTTAGTCCGGAGGGTTAAAATTTGATTTGGCCCACCCTTTGCCACTAGAACAGCTTCTGGGAAGGCTGTCCACAAGGTTTAGTGTGTCTATGGGAATGTTTGATCATTCTTCCAGAAGTGCATTTGTGAGGCCAGGCACTGATGTTGGATGAGAAGGCCTGGCTCGCAGTCTCTACTCTAATTCAGCCAAAGGGTGTTCTATCGGGTTGAGGCCAGGGCTCTGTGCAGGCCAGTCAAGTTTCTCCACCCCAAACTTGCTCATCCATGTCTTTATGGACCTTGCTTTGTACACTGGTGTGCAGTCATGCTGGAACAGGAAGGGGCTTTCCCCAAACTGTTCCCACAAATTTGGGAGCATGAAATTGTCCAAAATGTCTTGGTATGCTGACACCTTAAGAGTTCCCTTAACTGGAACTAAGAGGCCAAGCCTAACCCCTGAAAAACAACCCCACATCATAATCCCCCCTCCACCAAATAATTTGGACCAGTGCACAAAGCAAGGTCCATAAAGACATGGATGAGTGAGAGTGATTTTGGGGTGGAGGAACTTGATTGGCCTGGACAGAGTCCTGACCTCAACACAACAGAACACCTTGGGGATGAATTAGAGAGGAGACTGTAGGTCAGGCCTTCTCGTCCAACATCAGTGCCTGACCTCACAAATGCACTTGGAAGAATGGTCAAACGTTCCCATAGACACACCCCTAAACCTTGTGAACAGCCTTCCCAGAAGAGTTGAAGCTGTTATAGCTGCAAAGGGTGGGCCAAATGAGTTTTGAACCCAATACTTATACTGGGATGCCATTACAGTTCATGTGCGTTTAAAGGCAGGCATCCCAATACTTAGGCCAATATATTGTATATTGCTTGTGACACTGAGCATGGCTATGGACTTAGGGCTGGTTCACACCACAGAGATGCAGAGAACATGTGTGAGGCTGCTTGGTGCCTAAGTGGGTAGCAGTTCTGTCTAGCAGCACCTGGGATGTTGGTTCAATTCCCCAACATGCTAATACTTGTGTTGAAGTTTATATGTCTCCCTGTGTGGGTTTCTCACCACAATCCAAAGACATACTGGCATTTTATTTGTCTCCTGTCGAAATAGGTTTTAATGTAAGAAAGTTAATTTTGGACTTTATATTGGAAGCTCATTGCAGCCAGAGACTGATGTTAATGTATGTTAGCACTAATCATGCCCAGGGACTTGGACATTTCAAATTGTAGCGTTTACAATGCACAAGTACATATGCTTAGAAAACTGTTGCTTTGTTTATGTGGATGCAAATGGACTTTTATCTTTGTCCTGTAGTTGGAGATTTGATGCACATAGCCAAGGGCTAACACAGTTGCGAATAGTATTATGTGTTCCTGCTCATCAGGTGCAATCACTTCAGACATACATGATAGATTGAAAGATACTGGTGGGCATGTACTTCTATTGGGTGTGTCAGTGTGCTAACAATACAACCTCTCTTATATAAAGGCCTGCAGTAGGGGGGTTTGTTTGGCCTGAGAAGGTCAGTTTTTTTGCTGTGATTTGTGGGGGAGAAGGAATGATATTGTGCATATTGACAAATGCCCAACTAGGGATATTTGATGAAATTCTTGTGCATTTTTTCAACCAAAAGTGGGTTTATGTGGCCATGCTGTCAATGTTGTGTGTGTATTGTTCCTGTCTGATTGTGCAAACATCGTTTGGAAGCATCTGCTGTTTAATCGTGTACACCGAAATGCAGCTTCCAGCAGAACACGGTCACCAATGTATGTATTTGTGGATTGTGGGCTGGTGGTGGGTGTGTAGAATAAGTCTTTTGTAATATTATGTTGGAATGCTTTGTAAGAATGACTGTTAAGTATGTTTCTATAATCTTGCAGATAAAAATGTTTTGTGTTGCCTGTTATACACTGAAATTAAAGCTGTGTCCACTCTAAGGTTTTTTTTCAAATTTTAGATTGTAAGTTCCTATGAGCAGGGCCCTTGAAATCCCATTGCTAAATGTAGCACCGTATATCCTGTCCAAGTTTTTTTGAAGCTAGTAAAGGAATGTAATTTTTTTTTCTGCTGGTAAAATAAAAGTACATTATTGAGCTTTGTTGTGTTTTTTTTTTTTTTTTTTTTTTCTTCTACTTTTCTTTCTCTTTAGTTTTTGTGGGTGGTGGTTTTGGGAAAGTGCAATATCTCTTATATTTTATTTCAATATGTATTTGTGCACCAAAAAACTAATCTCTTTGCCCTGGTTCACATTGATGCTACTTTGAAATCACGCTACTTCACTTGAAGTAGCACAATTTCAAAGTAGCAAGGTCAGCGTGATTTCAGGTGCTAGTTGATAGACATCCATGTGGCTTCATACACAAATGTCTATTGAAGTCGCACCTGAAATCGGCAAAAGTAGTGCAGGAACTACTTTAGCAAATTGGTGCGGCGCCACAAAATCGGTGTCGCATCGATTGGAACAGTGCCATTGCTGATCAAATCGCATGACAAATCGCTCCAATGTAAACCTAAGCTTCTGCACGCCTGCAGGTAAATGATAAAGGTGAAATCTTTATATATAACAGCTGTGGAGAATTGCAGGTAATGAATTCAGCTGGTGGACAGGCAGTGTTGTATGTGTCAGCTTTAGTTCACATTGGTGCGATTTGACATGTCAAAGCGGTGGCAATTGCACTGTTTTAATTGGTGCGACATTGGGGTGCAATTTGTATTGATATCAGTGCAGAAACCTGCACAGATGTCTCTGAAATTCCCCCTGCAGTCGGGACTGACATGCGGGATTGAAATTGTGTGATATCAGCTGCACGATTTTCTCCTGCTGTCAGTGTGAACCAGGGCTTAAACTGGGCCTTTTGTTTTTGTCATTCATCTGCTGCTAACCCAGGGACACAATTTCTTATCAAACGCCTTTAAATATCATAAGTAGAAATACAAATTTGCATATCTGCAAATAAACAAAAATAATAAAATTCTAATTGTGGCTGCGATCAAATATTCGCAGCAGCGATCAAAAGAGTCTGGTTTCGCCATCTGACCCAGAAATAAGTCATTGTAATCATCCGGAAGTTCCTGTGCTGGTCAGGAGCTCCATCTAGGTGGACATGGCGAGGTCCCTCTTTAGCAAAGAGGAGGTGCTGCTCATTTTCCGGATAAGGGTATGATATGTACTTGTGCTTAATCGATGTGGTAGTTAGATTTTTTGTGGGTGGGGTTCATTGATTTGTTTGGCATCCCCACACATTTGCTTCTGGCCCATGTGCACCAGGGATGAGCCGAATACCCCCCCGGTTCAGTTTTCACCAGAACATACAAACAGGCAAAAAATTTGTGCAAACACCGTTAAAGTCTATGGGACTTGAACATGAATAATCAAAAGTGCTAATTTTAAAGGCTTATGCAAGTTATTGTCATAAAGTCATTTAAAAGTACTTGCGGCTATATGAATTGTCGGTCTGACAATACACATAAAAGTTCATTGATAAAAATGGCATGGGATTTCCCCACAGGGGAACGCCGAACCAAAATTAAAAAAAAATGGCGTGGGGGTCCCCCTCAAAATGCATACCAGACCCTTCAGGTCTGGATTTTAAGGGGAACCCCGTGCCAAAATTTAAAAAAATGTCGTGGAGCCCCCCAAAAATCCATACCAGACCCTTATCCGAGCACGCAACCTGGCAGGCAGCAGGAAAAGTGGGGGGATGAGAGAGCGGTCCCCCCTCCTGAACCATACCAGGCCACATGCCCTCAACATTGGGAGGGTCTTTGGGGGTTCCCCCCAAAGCACCTTGTCCCCATGTTGATGAGGACAAGGGCCTCATCCCCACAACCCTTGCCCAGTGGGTGTGGGGGTCTGCGGGCGGGGGGCTTATCATAATCTGGAAGCCCCCTTTAACAAGGGGACCCCCAGAATCCTGCCCCCTGTGTGAAATGGTAAGGGGGTACGAAAGTAGCCCTACCATTTCACAAAAAGTGTCAAAAATGTTAAAAATGACAAGAGACAGTTTTTGACAACTCCTTTATTTAAATGCTTCTTCTTTCTTCTATCTTCCTTCGGTTTCTTCCTCCATCTTCTTCTTCTTCTTCTGGTTCTTCCTCCAGTGTTCTCGTCTGGCATCTTCCTCCGCGGCGTCTTCTTCCCTTCTTCTTCTCAGGCCGCTCCGCATCCATGATGGGAGGCTCCCACTGTGTGACGCTTCTCGTCTTCTGACAGTTCTTAAATAACGGAGGGCGGGGCCACCCGGTGACCCCGCCCCCTCTGACTGACGGGGACTTCCCTGTCCGCCTCCTGTGATGTCACGGGGAAAGCCTCGTGGAAGTCCCCGTGCGTCAGAGGGGGCGGGGTAACCGGGTGGCCCCGCCCTCCATTATTTAAGAACCGCCAGAGAAGTGAGAAGCGTCACACAGCAGGAGCCTCCCATCATGGAAGCGGAGCGGCCTGAGAAGAAGGTAAGAAGACGTTGCGGAGGAAAATGCCAGACGAGAACACCGAAGAAAGAACCAGAAGAAGAAGATGGAGGAAGAAACCGAAGGAAGATAGCAGATTCAAAAACTGTCTCTTGTCATTTTTGACACTTTGTCATGAAGATCCTGCCAGTAACAGGCAGATTAGACCCATCGGTGCAAGATTGCAGGCGTCTATGCGCACGCGCACATGCACTCGTTAGTGTCTGGCGGGTTATTTAAACCTGTCTGGCACTTGCATCATTGCTGTTTGCTCTGCAGCTCTGTGTATGTGTTCCCTGAAAACCTGATATCTGCTCCTGTTTTGACCCGGCTTGCTTTGAGACTATTCCTGTTATCTGCCTGTACCTGATCCTTGGCTTGTTTGACGATCCCTCTGCCTGCTATTTTTGTACCTCTGCTGCCAGCCTGCTTACCGACCCGGCCTGTCTGACGATCTTGGACTCCCATCCAGTCTGCTGAGCCTGTCTGCTGAGCCATCCAGGCTGTTCACCCGTCTGCTGATCCATCCAGTCTGCTGGGCCTGTCTGCTGAGCCATCCCGGCTGCTCACCTGTTTGCTAATTCATCCAGTCTGCTGGGCCTGTCTGCTGAGCGATCCAGGCTGCTCACCTGTCTGCCTGATCCATCCAGTCTGCTGTCCTGTCTGCTGAGTTGTCCAGTCTGCAGTTCCTGTCTACTGATCCATCCCATCAGCTGTGCCGGCCATCTGATCCTTCTGCTGTTGATCCTGCCAGGCACTCATACCACTCCACACTCCTGCACCCCTGTCACCAGTACCAGGGGCCCTCGAGTCTGAGGCGTAGAAGAGGGCATCCTCTGCAATTCGGGCTCACCCTTTAGGTACGTAACACACTTTTGTTTCTGAAATGGTAGGGGTACATTTGTACCCCCTTACCATTTCACACAGGGGGGCCAGGATCTGGGGGTCCCCTTGTTAAAGGGGGCTTCCAGATTCCGATAAGCCCCCCACCTGCAGACCCCCACGACCACCGGGCAAGGGTTGTGGGGATGAGGCCCTTGTCCTCATCAACATAGGGACAAGGTGCTTTGGGGGGTACCCCCCAAAGCACCCTGAATGAATAAATGATTTGTATAGCGCTGCATTTGCAAACTGAATCGCCTCAAGGCGCTGGATCCGGCCTGTGTTGTCAAGCTTCTCAGAAGAGGTAGGTCTTGAGTTTCTTTCTGAAGGCCTGATGGTTTTCTTCCATGCGAATGTGAGTAGGTAGCGCGTTCCATAGCCGTGGTCCTTGGACTGCGAATCTTCGTTCTCCCTTTGTTTTGTAGCGGGTTTTTGGAATGAGAAGGAGGTTATGGCTAGAAGATCAAAGACTGCGATTTGGTGTGTAGCGTTTTATTTTCTCGCATAGGTAGTGAGGAGCGTTTCCGTATATGCATTTGTGGGTGAGGCAGAGGGTCTTGAAAGTTATCCAATTCTTTACGGTTAGCCAATGTAGGCTCCTCAGGGAAGGGGAGATGGAATCCCAGGGTTTTTTTCCTGTTAACAGTCTTGCCGCCGTGTTTTGAATGAGTTGTAAGCGCGCAAGCTGATATTGGGGTAGTCCTATGTAGAGGGAATTTGCGTAGTCGAGTCTGGAATTGATGATAGTTCCAACTACTGCTGCTTTGCCCTCTTCTGGCACGAATGGGATGAGTCTACGTAGTAGGAGGAGGAGATGGTGAGATCCGCTGACTACTGATCCTATTTGTGCAACCCTCCCAATGTTGAGGGCATGTGGCCTGGTACGGTTCGGGGGGCGCTTTCTTGTTTTTTAAGGGGGACCACGATTTTAAGGAGGACCCCCATGCCTTTTTTTTTTTTTTTGGCGCGGGGTCCTCCTTAATATCCATACCAGACCTGAAGGGCCTGGTATGGAATTTAGGGGGACCCCCACGCCATTTTTTTTTTTTTTAATTTTGGTTCGGGGATCCCCTGTGGGAAAATCCCATGCCGTTTTTATCAATGAACTTTTATGTGTATTGTCGGACTATAGCCGTGAGTACTTTTAAATTACTTTTTTTCCTTTAAAATGTCATTTTGCTGTCAGACTGTTCTAAACATGGGAAACATACGCCCCTTTGCAGGAATACTATAGACACCCCCAGGTACGAAATTTAAAGGAATATTACACTTTTATTGTTTCACTTTAAGCATTATTAAAATCACTGCTCCCGAAAAAACGTCTGTTTTTGAAATTTTTTTTTTGCATTGATACATGTCCCCTGGGGCAGGACCCGGGTCTCCAAACACTTTTTATGGCAAAGAACATGCATATAAGCCTTCAGTGAGAACTTTGAATTTTACAGGTTCGAGCCCCATTGACTTCCACTATTCCAGCATATGGGATCTGACAGGCATTGTTGCCGGCAATAGCGCTGCTTTCCATTTGCATTAGCGCTGACTTTCTGAGAGTTGAAGTCTTTCTGGCCTTTTTTGAGAGCTATTTTTTGGTACTGCAGGATAATTTTTTGGCGCTATAGTAAATGACCCCCTATGTGTGGCAGAAAACTAACACTGCATATCACCCTGAATACACCATCCCTACTGTGAAACATGGTGGTGACAGCATCATGTTGTGGGCAAGCTTTTCTTCAGCAGGGACAGGGAAGCTGGTCAGAGTTGATAGGAAGATTGATAGAGCCAAATACAGGGCAATCTTAGAAGAAAACTTGTTAGAGTCTGCAAAAGACTTGGGCGGAGGCTCACCTTCCAGCAGGACAACGATCCTAAACATACAGCCAGAGCTACAATTGAATGGTTTAGATCAAAGCATATTCATGTGTTAGAATGTCCCAGTCAAAGTCCAGACCTAAATCCAATTGAGAATCCATGGCAAGACTTGAAAATTGCTGTTCACAGGTGCTCTTCATCCAATCTGACAGAGCTTGAGCTATTTTGCAAAGAAGAATGGACAAAAAATTCACTCTCTAGATATGCAAAGCTGGTAGAGACATATCCAAAAAAGACTTGCAGCTGTAATTGCAGTGAAAGCTGGTTCTACAAAGTATTGACTCAGGGGAGCTGAATACAAATGCACGTCACACTTTTGAGATATTTATTTTTAAAATATTTGGAAAACCATTTATCATATTCCTTCCACTTCACATTTATGTGCCACTTTGTGTTGGTTTATCACAAAAACACCCAATAAAATACATTTAGGATTTTGGTTGTAACATGACAAAATGTGGAAAATTTCAAGGGGTATGATTACTTCCTCATGGCACTGTATAACATAGTTTGTAGACGCTTTACCTTTTACGCAAAGAAACCATTATATACCTATTGGAATTTTCTTTTTTTTCTTTTTTTTTCCCAAAGACAAGTAGCAGAATACATTTTGGCCAAAATGTATGAATAAATTTGTTTTATTAAATTTTTGTTGTTAGATATGTTTTATAGCAGAAAGTAAAAAATATTGTTTTTTTTTCAAAAGTTTCTCTTTTTTGTTTCTACAATAAAAAACCCAGTGGTGATCAAATACCACCAAAGTAAGCTCTGTTTGTGTGAAAAAATTATATAAATTGCGTCTGAGTGGGAGGCGTGGCTTAATGGCGGAGTAAGCAGACGCCTAGACCCGCGTCTCCGACTCTAACCTTATATCCTGTGGGCATCCTGTATCCTGTCTTCGGCCAAAAGGCACTGTGTTCTTCCCCACAACCGTGGCATTTCCCCACACCAGAATGATGGAGAAATTCCACGGCGGAACAGCTAGCCTGGTTTCAACAGGCAAGGTGGCGCCGACTCCTCAGCCAAGCCTGAAGACACGCTGCAGCCTTCATTACTGTCAGAAACCATGAAAACAGACCGAGACAGAAGTACAGTTAAATCATACTTGTTTAATAATAAAAGTAAATAGAACAAACATAGTCAAAACACAGCCAGAGTTCAGGAACTGGAACAGATAGTCAAACAAGCCAAACGTCAGGGAGCCGAAGATGAGCGTAGTAAAACAGCAAGCAGGATCTGGAGCCAAAAGGAATGTCAGCCAAGCAAGTCTTTAAACAGGAATGCAGGAGAGTGTCTCTGTGAGGTTGACTAAGGCGAAGGCAGAGATCCTCTGGGCTGGACAGCTTAAGTAGGCAGGACTGACAAGCAGGATATCATCAACAGCTGAGTGCCTGTGGAGAGATAGGAGCTGGCAATAAGCCGACAGCTGAGCGGCCAACTCAGAGGGAAGGGCTGAGCCCAGCCCTGACAGTACCCCCTCCTCAACAACCCCTCCCCCTCGGAGGACCACCAGGCTTGATGGGAAAACGTCTATGGAAATCATGGAGGAGGGCAGGAGCATGTACATCCGGGGATGAGACCCAAGAGCGTTCCTCCGGACTACCCCTTCCAATGCACCAGGTACTGTATGTGCCCACAGAACCTACGGGAGTCAACAATGGACTGTACTTGATACTCCTCATGGTTCTCAACCTGTACAGGGTGAGGATGTGGCACCGAGGTGGTAAAGCATTTGCAGACCAAAGGTTTTAATAAGAAGATATGAAATACATTTGAAATGCGCATGTTAGAAGGAAGGTCTAATGCCTAAGCCTCTGGGTTAATCCTGCGAAGAATAAAAAAAGGTCCAATAAACCGAGGTGCAAACTTCAGTGAGGGAACATGAAATCGGAGGTTGCGACAGCTAGACCCTGTCCCCAACATGGTAGGAAGGCGCAGGCAGGCGTCTGCGGTCAGCATGGAGTCTGTACCTATAATTAGCATGTCGCAAAGCCTCCTGGACTTGTGCCCAAGTGTAACGAAGACCATGGAGATGCTCCTCTAATGCAGGAATACTCTGCGGAACAAATGAGTCGGGCAACATGGAAGGTTGGAAACCATAGTTCGCCATAAATGGGGACAATTGGGAAGCAGAATTCAGGGCACTATTGTGAGCAAACTCTGCCCACGATAATAGCTCTGACCAGTTGTTATGATGGTCAGAAATATAGCAACGTGGGAATTGCTCCAAGGACTGATTGGTTCGTTTTGCGGCCCCACTAGACTGCGGGTGATACACACAGGAAAAAGCAAGCTGAATTCCCACCTGTGCACAAAAGGTTCGCAAGAACCGGAAGACAAACTGACTACCCCTGTCCAAGACAATCATCTTGGGTAGCCCATGTAAGCGAAAGATCTCCTGAGCAAAAAATGGAAGCCAGTTCCTTAGAAGTGGGCAACTTCTTAAGTGGAATACAATGAGACATTTTTGAGAAACGGTCAACCACCATAAGGATAACTGTGTTGCCCTGGGAGTTGGGTAACTCCACAATGAAATCCATAGACAGGTGAGTCCAGAGCCTCTCTCCAATGGGTATGGATTGTAGGAAGCCCACTAGAAGATATGGAGTCTTACTCTGAGCACACATGGAACAGACAGCTACGAAGGCGGTTACATCAGCACATTGACTAGGCCACCAGAATTGTTGGAAAATGGCCCAAAAGAGTTGATTCTTCCCAGGGTGGCTAGCAGCCTTGGGAGAATGGTAAGTCTGAAGCACGGCAGAACGGATACTCTCTGGGACAAAGCAGCAGTCACAAGGCTTCTCAGGAGGAGCATGGACCTGAGCAGCAAGAATTTTATCACCCAAAGAAGTGAGATTGGTGCGAACCGTAGCCAGAATATGATCAGGAGGAATCACAGGAACCGGAACCGACTCCAACTTGGAAGTGGAGGAAAATTGTTGTGACAAGGCATCAGACCTTACATTCATAGTACCGGGTAAGAATGAGACAATGTAATTGAAACTTGATAGAAGGATATAGAAAAGATATATAAAAATAGAAAAGAGCCCATCACGCCTTTCTGGGAGAGAGGCATTTAGCCTCAGACAAGAATGTGAGATTCTTATGGTCAGTAAGAATGAGAACCAGCGGGGGGGTATGGCTTAGTGATGGCCGTGTGAGGACGCACATCTGTGGAGCTCCCAGCTATCCCCTGTCTGCCATTGCCTGTAAGCTGACCAACCCCTATGTGAGCACGGCATCATAGCGCACAAAAGATACAGGATCAGATTGGCTACCAGAGGGAACAGACCCACAACACTTCACAGCGGGATCCGACGTTTTCTCCGTGACCCACAGCACACGTTGCCGGGAGCCATTGCTACAGCTCCACGTGGATCCCGCATGAACAACGGTGCCGCTCCATCCCTATCCGGGCCTCAAACCTCCTTACCTGCCACCGGTCAGCCTTCAGGGATTCAAGCTGTCTTCCGAGCAGATATGGCGGGCTCCTCGCAGCACTAGAACTGCCTGGAAGACGACCTCAGGATCATGCTGCATGCCCTCCCCAAGAAGGCCGACATAGAAGCACTGATCACCCGCATAGAAGAAGCCCACAGCAGAGACATGCAGGAAGTAAGGGCGGAAATACACTCCCTCTCTGACCAGGTAGACTCTGGAGATGCCTCCGTGTCCTCCCTGGAGACCAGAGTTCTGGCCCTGCAGCGATCACAGTCCTTACAGGCGGTCACGGCAGTAGACATGCAGCTCCACCTGGAGGATCTGGAGGACCACAGCCACAGCATTAATTTGTGGCTGTGGGGGATCCCGGAGGCTACAGGCATTGAAGACCTGGCAGCGACGGTGACAGCTCTCTTTCACAAAGTGCTGGAGACCCCGTC
Organism: Lithobates clamitans; assembly: GCA_037952925.1. NCBI lineage: Eukaryota > Metazoa > Chordata > Amphibia > Anura > Ranidae > Lithobates > Lithobates clamitans. The sequence continues at coordinate 833,735 of JBBGZY010001967.1, forward strand.
ACCTTCTCTGGGGCTGGACCGTGTGCATAGAGCCCTTGGGCCTAGGTCCTCAGATCCTGACAGACCCCGAGATGTCTTCTGCAGGCTACACCGTTACCAACAGAAGGAGCTCATTCTCTGCAGAGCATGGGAACACAGATATAGATTTTGACAGAGCAACAGGGAGGATCCTCCCAGACCTATCAAGAGCCACACTGCAAAGGAGAGCCATACTGCGACCGATCCTGGACCCAGCCAGACACCATGATTGCACCTACAGATGGGGATACCTCCTAGCCATCACGTTTCGCAAGGCTCAGTCGTCCTTCACCTTGTGCTCCCCGGGCGGATCTTCCAGCCTTCTATGCCTTTCTAGATGCAGAACCGGTGCAGATGCACAACTGGCTCCAGGTCATCCCTAGACCAATGAGGTGGTCAGGCCCCTCCGCCATCCAGAACAACCAGCCTACCCGAACACAACGGCCCAGACGGAGGTCCTGAGCACCGTCCATAGACAGGTCACGTGAGTCTTGATTAACCCTTATTAACCACCAAACTTTACCACACTCAGACTGAACCACCATTCACCCTTGTTAAAAAGCGGTTACACTACCCACCTTTAGAGACCAATGTTTGTTTGCCTTGTGGTTGCCGGTTCCCCATTCTCTCCCCTTACCCCCGATCCTGGATGCCGTTAACAGCCATATCTGTGATTGCTAACAGACTTCCTTGTCACATCCCCTGGAGACACCCCCCCCCCCTTTTATGTTCTATTTTTTTTTCTCCCTTTTTTGGAACCCCTCACCCACAGGATATTTGATCCCCCTCTGACCTGACACTACCGCACACGGGCCCTCCCCTGACACATGTAAGCTGTGGACAGAAACCCACACATCTGTCGCCCATCATGCTGGATGAACAGATAATCACAACATTCAAATGTGAAAGTACGCTCGAGTTGAATGACTTTATGTGGCTCCCCCCTACTCCTATGTGGAGGCTTTCTATATTATGCCAACGGTTATTAAATACTCTGATGGGGCGTACATTGCTTAGTCTGAACTTTAGTCTCCTGGCAGCTTCAGGGACTTAGGGCCCTAGTGTTTTACCACGTGTAGGGGGTCACCATATCGGTTTACACTGATCTCTTTCTGTCTGGGGGCGCCTCAGGAGGGCCCCCTGGGGGGGGCTGGTAAACTCCCGCCCCGCGAGGGGTGGCGGCTGGGGCCTCCCCTCATAGAAATTATGCACCCATAAGGACTTCATGTCTTAAATAGATTTAGGGGCAGAAAGCACAAAAGAGCAGTAACTGACATCAGAGACGTGAGCTCCTGGGCTTGAATGAGATTTGCAGCCTACGCTGCTGCTCTGCCTCCTGGGGAACCTGCCCTCACCCTGTAGGGCGCACAGCAGAGGGTGAGGAATAGACGGGGTAACTGCCCTCGAGGGGGGAAGGGATCGGGCTGCCCCATGTTGCCCTCAGTATAAATGGGGGACAGCCGAGGCGGGGAATAGCCCGAAACCTGGAAGGGTGACAAGGGGACCAAGATTAACTATATCCCCCACCTACCCACTCCCCCCCCCCCCCACCTTTCCTTGTACATTAACCGGGACATGGAGGTGGTGAATGTGCTCTCGCTAAATGCGAAGGGCCTTAACGTCTCTGAAAAGAGACGCATTCTATTGCAAGACCTGCGTTGCATGAAGTCAGACGTCGCTTTCATTCAGGAAACGCATTTTAAGGACGGCAAGTTGCCTATCCTGAGAATAAATTTTTCCCGGCAGTGTACCATTCCACTAATGAGTTCACCAAAACATGTGTCATGTCCATAATCATTTCATCCAAGGTCCCATGGACTTGTATGGACTTAAAGGCAGACCCGGGGGGACGGTACCTCTTCCTGAGAGGCACGATTGGCGGTACCGAAGTGACTTTAGCAAGCCTATAGGCACCCAATGCCCACCAAGACCTTTTTATCACCAAAACCTTAGGTTCATTAGTAAAATTCGCAAGGGGTCAATTGATACTCAGAGGCGACTTTAACACCCCGCTAATACCATCCGAGGACACTTCTTCAGGTCGCTCCTTAATACTCCCTAGCTCCCAGAAACGAATCGCCCGATCCTTACACAAAACACAATTGATAGATGTCTGGCGCCTTCTTCATCCCTCTGAAAGGGATTACACTTTCTACTCCCCGCCACATAAACAATATTCCAGAATCAACTACTTTCTCATCCCCCACTCCCAACTGCAAGCGGTCCGTGACGCCTCGATCGGCCATATTACATGGTCAGACCATGCTCCGGTCTTGCTGTCCTATGCACTAACTGATTACCTCATCTCTAAGATGAGAACTTGGAGGCTAAATGAAAGTCTCCTACAAGACGAAGAAGTACTCAAAGACGTGACCAAAGATTTAGATTATTATTTTCAGACTAACGACACCCTAGACAGTAACACGTGCATGGTGTTGGAAGCATACAAGGCAGTAATCCGCGGAGTATTCATTAAACATGGGTCCCGCATTAAAAAACAGCGCTCCTCTCAGCTGACCTCCCTACTTAACAAATTAAACATGGTAGAAACCCGACACAAACACGCCCAAACACCTTCCCTGGAGACTGAACTCCTGATCTTAAGTAAAAAAAATAGCGGACTTAATGCTTTTTAAAGCCAAAGCACATATACAGATTTGCTGGAGAATATCCTATGAATCCGGCAATAAATGCGGCAAATTCCTGGCCAAAGCTCTGAGAGAACAAGCACTGGGGAACTACATACCACACATAAGGGCACCAAGCGGTCAAAAAGTCTCCCTCCCCAAAAGACATTGCGAGGGAATTCCAAAAATACTATTCATTCCTATATAACCTTCAGAAGGACTCTCCTTCACCGACCCAGACAGAAGAATATCTAGACAACTCCCACATGCCCAAACTACCCCTGGAGGTAAGCAAACTACTAGACGAACCCTTCACACTGGAGGAGATTCAAAGCGCGATTGGAGCCATCAAATTGGGGAAGGCTCCAGGCCCTGATGGCTTTACCATCGCGTACTACAAGACCCTCCTGTCACCCCTTAGTAAATTTATGCACAAGTTCTTTAACGCCTTAGGACCAGACACAACATTCCCTCGCGATACACTTACGGCACACATAGCAGTGATACCCAAGGAGGGAAAAGACCCCACCTAAAAATATTTACAAAAGTCCTAGCCTCCAGATACAAGAGCACCTCCAAATCCTGATTCTTTTAGATCAGGTTGGATTCGTACCCACTCGTGAGGCCAGAGACAACACAACCAAAGTCCTGAATCTTTTACACGTGGTCAATAAAAATTGCACCCCTTGTGTATTCCTGGGGACTGACGCAGAGTAGGCCTTCGACAGGGTAGACTGGCAAATACATGGGGATCGGGATGTCATGCTCAACTGCATATGTACATTGTACTCCTGGTTTGGTAGGTGCAACATCCTCAAGATATGCATTCTCCCCAAATTTTTGTACCTCCTCCAGGCACTACTGATCCATATCCCCTCTAAATACTTTGCACAGGTTGCAACAATGTTCTCAGACTTTATCTGGACCCACAAACGACCGAGATTAAACAGATGACAACTTTCATTTACCAAAATTTACGGTGGACTGGCAGTACCTGACATACGGAAATACCAACAGGCGACGCACCTAACCAGACTTATTGACTGGAACCGCCATCAAACAACCAAATTATGGCCACGACTGGAACAGTATCGAAGTACAACCCTACTTACTAGGGCACCTTGGTGCTACCCACTAATACCAAACGACATAAAGAATCATCCGCTAGTGGGGCTGACTACGCAGATTTGCTTGTCACTTTTCATTAAGTTCCCTCTCAGGTCAACCCACTCTCCACTCTACCCGTTACTGGGGAATCCTATATTCCCCCCAGGGCTCCAGGACTTAGTCTTCCATTCCCTGAGACGCGGTGGCCACTTTCAAGCATCTCACTTTCTCACCTACAGTAATTGGCCATCCCTATCATCCTTATCCTCATGGACACAACGGGCCTCTTCAGGTAAGACCACTGGAGAGCCCTCCAATTGAACCACTTCCTCCGGTCTTTACCCTCTCCTGACAACTTTAGCCAAAATCTTACCATCTTTGAGACCTATTGTTCAGAAGACGGTGCCTTGCCCTATCGACCGCCTACCAGTTACTGATCACAACATCTGACGACTATCAGCTGCCGTGCCTTAGTGCATGGGAGACCGATATCAGGCATAAGATTATGCCACGTCAATGGCAAAACATTCTCACCTTCACATATAAGTCCTCCATATGCACCAAGATACAGGAGACACATTTTAAAATTGTCACCAGATGGTACAACACTCCCGCAAAATTGCAAAAGATCCATCCCTCCTCCTCAGACCGTTGCTTGAGATGCCAAGACGACAAGGGAACAATCCTCCACGTCTTCTGGTCCTGTCCAAAATTAGAACAGTTCTGGAGGACAATCTAACAAGTAGCACAAAAATGTATGGAACGTCCAATTCCGAACGACCCGGCCTTCCTCTTGCTCCATGCATCAAACATTCTGAGCAAAACCTGTAAAAAATAGTTTCTCCTCCATCGTTTCGATGCAGCCAGGGCGTGCATTCCCTTATGCTGAAAATCCACACAACAACAAAGTCTGGAGAATGCCCAGGAAAAAAACAAAGCCTACTTACCATCAGCTTGCAGACAACCAAATTGACCTGTCTAACAGTATGCGTTAAAAACAGGGGTTTAGTTGGCACGCATTTGCAAACGCATGCGTAAGCCACAGAGCCACTTCACGGCACCCTGGTATCTGTGGTCCTAACACTAAATGTCAGGGTACCATTGACGCCGGACCTGGGTGTTGGCATGCGCCTATACGCCGGCGCACTCCGTTTCGCACACTTCAGCAAGTTCCTGTTGTTCTCCGGCGTCAGCTTCGTCTCAGCTTTGTGATTCTTGTTAACCTGAACCTGATTGTTTGTTACCCATCTGACCCAGCTTGTCTGACCGTCCGCCCCTCTCCAATCCGACCCGGCCTGCCTGACTACTCTTCTACTGCCTGCCTGGTACCGTTGCCGATCTCTGCCTGCCTACCAACTCTGCCTCTGCCTGCTGTTTTGCCTGTCTCATATCTCTGCTGACCCGGACCTTCTGACCCTGCTTGTGCCTGCTGTTGTCCTTGCTGTTGCACCTTCAGCTTCAGCTCCAGTGATCTCTGCATCTCCAAGTGTTCCAGCCTGCTGCCTCCAGTCTCCACCTGATCTGCAGTCCAGCCATCCCTGTGGGATCTCTCATCACTTCAGCATCAGAGACTCTGCTCTACAGGCACTCCTACCCCACTGTGCTCAGGAGACCACTGTTCCCACTCCAGTGGCTCCTGAACCAGCGTTGTATGAGAGGTCTTCTCCTACAAGTCAGGCTCTACTACCAGGTACCTAACAGTATGAAGCAGCCATGTCTGAGCCTGCAGGAGATACCTCTCCAATGAAGGAGATATGCACACACCTGGCGGCCCTCACCCAAGCAGTGCAAGCCCTTCAGGATAATTATAACAGACTGGAGGGACAAGTTCAGAATCTTGCAGGGTCTAACCCTTCGGCCTCCTCTTCAGCTGCTGCCCCATCACAGACTGTTCCAGGGCCTTCAGTTGTAATGCTTCCGCCTGAACCACGGGTCCCCGTTCCTGAAAGGTTCTCCGGTGACCGGGCTAAATTTCGGGCCTTCCGCAATGCTTGCCAGCTCTTCTTTGCCTTACAGCCCAGAACCTTTTCACTGGAAGCCACTAAAGTTGGATTTGTAATTTCCCTCCTACAGGGGGAACCACAGACCTGGGCACATCGTTTACTTGAAGGGGACTCTGCTTTAACTCAATCCTTATCTGCTTTTTTTGAAGCCATGGCACAATTATATGAGTATCCTCAACAGACTGCCACAGCCGAAACTGCTCTGTTCGCGCTCCAACCACGCCGCAGACCTGCGGAGGACTGTTATTGAATTCAGACGTTGGAGCGCGGACACACAGTGGAATGACGCGGCTCTGCGTCACCAGTTCCGCATTGGACTGTCTGAAAGTTTAAAGGATGAACTTGCTCGGGTGGGTATTCCAAATACCTTGGAGGCCTTAATCACCCTAACCATTCAGATCGATCGTCGCCTCCGAGAACGCCGATCTGAACGATCAGTTCAACCAAACCGCCCAACCTGGATGACACCACGAGCTCCGATTCCTGCAGCACGCTACTTATCTGCACCCAGTTCAAATTCAGTCAATACCACACCAGATACCTCCGAACCAATGCAGTTAGGTCTGATGCGACCTTCCCTGTCTTCCGAAGAACGTGCCCGACGTCGGCAATTAAATCTGTGTCTGTACTGTGGAGGAACCGGGCATTATGTCCATAATTGCCCAGTCAGAATAAGTAAGCGTCCGTCTCCTATATTTACCAATCTCTCTGCTTTATCTACAAATTCTACCCATCTTGCCATTCCTCTCTCTCATTACAGCTTCAAGAAAAGACACTCCAAGTCAACGCAATTATTGACTCCGGGGCATGCAGCTGCTTTATAGACTTAAACTTTGCCAATCTGCATAACATCCCTTTACGGACTAAAGCTCATGGACTTTCTGTTTTTCTAGCCGATGGCTCCCGTATCAGATCCGGACAAGTGACACAAGAGACCCTGCCATTATCCACTACAATTTATTCTCAACACAAGGAATTGCTGATCCTTGACGCCATCACCTCCCCTATGTTTCCCATTATCCTGGGCATTCCCTGGCTACAGGCCCACAACCCACACATCCATTGGGCTTCAAGAGAAGTAAAATTTCTGTCATCTTACTGTCAGGAACACTGTTTGGCGAAAGATTTGGATTCCCAAGCTACCCTGCTTTGCCTGGACTCCGACCAGAAAAATTGTCAGGTCATTCCCAAACATTATCATGACTACATTGATGTCTTTAGCAAAAAGGGGGCAGATGCTCTTCCACCTCATCGTCCCTACGATTGCCCCATCGAATTGCTGCCAGGATCCGAAATTCCCTTCGGACGCATCTTTCCCCTATCTGAGAAAGAACAAGAAATGTTGAAAACATACATAGATGAAAACCTGGCCAAAGGATTCATTCGCCATTCTACTTCTCCAGCAGGTGCGGGAATATTCTTTGTTGCTAAAAAAGACAAATCTCTCCGCCCATGTATTGACTACCGAGAACTGTATAAAATCACGGTCAAAAATCGGTATCCCCTACCTTTGATACCCGAACTGTTCCAGAAATTAAGGACTGCTGTCATTTTTACTAAGCTTGATCTAAGAGGGGCCTATAATCTGATCCGCATTCGGGCTGGGCATGAGTGTAAAACAGCTTTTCGGACCCGATTTGGGCATTATGAATATTTAGTCATGCCTTTTGGACTCTGCAATGCCCCTGCTACCTTTCAACACCTAATTAATGATGTGCTTAGAGACTTCCTAGATCTGTTTGTGATCGCATATCTAGACGATATTTTGATCTTTTCAGAATCCCTGGATCTCCATTGAAAACATGTTTGCCAAGTGTTGGGTCGTCTCCGCTTACACAGACTTTATGCAAAAGCGGAGAAATGCGAGTTTGAACAACAAAGCATTCAATTCTTGGGCTTGATAATCTCCTCAACTGGCATTAGGATGGACCCACAGAAGGTTTCTGCCGTTCTGGACAAGAAGGGGGTTCAACGATTCATCGTGTTCGCAAACTTTTACAGGAAGTTTATCAGGGGTTTTTCTGCAATAAATGCACCAATCACACAACTGACCAAACAGAATACTCGTTTTTCCTGGAATCACCTAGCCCAAGAGGCTTTTGAGAACCTCAAGAGACTATTCACCTCAGCACCTATCCTCAGTCACCCTGAACCATCTTTGCCATTCATTTTAGAAGTGGACGCTTCAGAGATAGGGGTCGGTGCAATACTCTCGCAACGAAAGGGCAGTAAAGACGCTATGCATCCTGTGGGGTTCTTCTCCCGAAAACTCTCCCCTGCGGAGAGGAACTATGATGGTGATCGGGAGCTTCTTGCCATCAAGACTGCATTAGAGGAGTGGAGGTACCTGTTGGAGGGGGCTGTGCATCCAGTACTAATTTATACTGATCACAAAAATTTAGAATATTTACGATCTGCTAAAAGACTAAAACCTCGACAAGCCCGCTGCGCGCTGTTTTTCTCACGTTTTTTTCCTTCCACATTACTTATCGGCCAGGTTCAAGAAATATCAAACCAGACGCATTATCACGAATGCATGACAACCCAAAGGACTTATCTGTACCGGACACCATTTTACCTGCAAACAATTTTCTGCTCATACAAACTGATCTTCTCTCTCAGATTAAGGAATCATCCTCTGAATCAACAAGACCCACAGGGATTACCTTAAGCAACAAGGACGGACTGTTCTGGAGAGGGAGTCAAATTTTTGTTCCTGAGGAGGTTCGGGTCAAGGTCTTGGCACTCCTTTATGATCACCCACTGGCAGGTCACTTTGGGGTTCGTAAAACCCTGGAATTGGTACAGAGTACCTTCTGGTGGCCCAATTTAAAGGAATTTTGCGAGAAGTATGTCAGCTCCTGCCCTGTCTGTACCCAGAATAAAACTTCCAGGAGTCGAGCTTGGGGCCTGTTGAAACCTTTACCGGTACCCGATAGGCCCTGGAAAATATCCATGGACTTTATTGTAGAGCTTCCATGTTCTGAGGGGTGTTCTGCTATCTTTGTGGTAGTAGACCGTTTCACCAAGATGGCCCATTTTCTTCCATTAAGAGGAATTCCGTCAGCTATTGAAACGGCTCACATCTTCATTAAGGAGATCATTACTTCACGGAATCCCTGTAAACATAACCTCTGACAGAGGGGTACAATTTACATCACGTTTCTGGAGAGCCCTGTGTGAGTCTTTAAAAATCAAACTGGCCTTGTCTTCGGCCTATCACCCTCAGACCAATGGTCAGACGGAGAGGACCAATCAGACTCTTGAACAGTATATCAGATGTTTTACTTCCTTCTCACAGGACGATTGGGTATCCTTGCTGCCTTTGGCAGAATTTGCCTACAACAATGCCAAACAGTCAGCCACCGGTCAATCCCCCTTTTTCGCTAATTATGGTTTCCATCTAACCTTTTTACCCGATTTCCTTCCAGAGTCCTCAGTCCCGGCAGTACAGAGTACGGTAGACTTCATCAATCATATTGTTTATGGTTACGGTTCCGGATAAACACCCTCATTGGTAGGCACCACATCCCTGGGCAAAATTATAAATACAAAAAAGACTAAAGGGATTTTAACGGTGCGGATAAACTATACGTACAGAAAGAAGTTTTTTTTCTAAAAAAAAGACAATTTATTGTTACAACCATTAAAAAGAGAACATATAGATTGTACAGAGTATCACAAACATTTTCTTTTTTTACAATAATAAAAACATGGTGGTCAGAGGGGATGAAAAGTGTGTATTATAGTTTAACAGATGATATTTATTGCATACTAGCCCGACATGTTTCGCATTGTCGCTTTCTCAAGGGATATGCAACTGGTATTGATATCATCCAACACTTTTAGTAATTCTAAAGAAATAAAGAAAACATTTTTTTAACATAAATGATATTGAATTTATAATACAACACTGAATACACAAAAAATAATGAAAGAACCACGCGCTGTCACTCTGAAACAACATCAGTTATAATGCTTACCCCTAGATTGACCCAACAAAACCTCGTCAAACCCAGCGCGTGCAGACCCAAACCGGGGCACCAGTGAGGCTAAATTGCAACCACAGGGAACAGAAGGATGGAGCTGTTGTATGGATTGTAAATATCATATGTTAGCAATGATATATACAGGGAATTGATTGGGTTAAAAAAGCAATTTAACACTTACTCTGTTGATTGATCAAAGCTGTATCCAGGGATGCAAGTAGTCATCAATTTCAATAGAAATTGTGGTTACAGGAAGTACTTCAGTTGTTGGTAAATGAAGCTGGGGAGATGAGTAAGAAGAAATAGAAATATTACTGCAAGTAGAGAAATTGCAAGACTAAATGGTGTAGGCTAAATTGTAAGTTATATGTATGGAGATAGTACTAAAAGTTTACAATTGGCTCGTTATAGTATGGTTTGACTCCAGTAGGAATGGACATATTGTCTCAAGGTTTACATGCTAGAGCAACAGTTTAAACACTCACAGTCTAAATTCTATGGGAGTTCAGAGAGTAAATAAGAAATAGACAAGATGTTTGGATATAGAGCAGTGTGTGGTGTACTCGCCAGTCACTCGCACTGCTGGAACATATGTCTGCCAGTGCCGGAGGATGGAGCCTATCTGTCAGATGTGCCGGTTTAAATGCTGTTCCCCATCGAGCCAGCGTGTGACGTCGCCGGCTCGATGCGAACGTAATGGCGCAAGTGCGCATGCCCGGGGAGCCGGGTGGCCGTCCAGACTACATACCCCATGAGGCACAGCGGCCGCAGACAGAGCCGACATGCGCAGTACAGCGCACGGCGGCTCCTCCCGCCGGCACACCGCGTCAGGGGCTGAGGGACGGGAAAAGGGGCCCCAATTGTGACCTGTGTTGGAACCGGTCCATCGGGGAGGCACGGCGCAGGATGGGCACATCTCAAGGATGTGCCCTGGGCGTCCGTGTGGATGTGGTAGCCCCTCCTATTCCCAGTGTGGGTAGAGGGCCGGGAGCGATTTGGCAGAGAGGGGCCAAAGGAGTAACCGATCGGGCAGGAAGAGACCACAAACCTTCCAATCCGATCAGTGAATCAGTGAGACAGCGCGCCTTACAAGAAAAAGTGAACACAATTGAATTGAATCAAAATTGCATATACAATACCAATGTTACATATGACTATACATTGATCAAATATTAGAATCAAGGATAACATATATTCTAAATATGTACAGTTTGCATTGAAAACAAGTCATTATGTGTAGACACAGAGGGAGGGGCAAGGGGGGAAGAAAAGGGTAATAACGGGGAAAGTGAGGTATCTGATGGAAAATGACACAGAGAAATTATGTATTGGCAGCTATAAGTTTGCAGGAAAGGCCTGTAACTTAGGCTCTCATTCAAACCTGGGAAATAGGTGGCCTTAAGGGTGTAGATCCAGCGGGCTTTAAGCTGGAGCAGTGTGCGATCGACACTGCCCCCTCTTTCGTCCAGCGGGATATGTTCCAAAGCCCGGAATTTAATGGTTTTGGGGTTGAAATTGTGACATAGACCCACATGCCTGGCAATGGCTGTACTCATTTGTTTTTTGAGGATGGGTTTTATGTGATCTCTAATCCGTTTAAAAAACGGTCGTTTTGTTTTGCCGACATAAAAGCCACCACAGACACATTGGGCCAGGTAGATTATGCCCAGAGTCTGACACGTCGCATTGAATTTAATCGAGTGCCACTGCCCATTGGGGAGTAGGAAACGAGATGTAGTTTCTACATACTGGCAAATGTCACATCTGCCACATGGAGAAATGCCTGTATGGGGGGGCTTCTTGTTGAAAGAAGCTTCTTGAAAGTGACTGTGGACTAGGCGGTCCCTCAATGAGGGAACCTGTCTAAACGTTATTTCTGGAGATGAATTGATGTATTTGCTGACTACTGAATCGGCTGATAGAAGAGGCCAAAACTTAGTTACAATTCTTCTGATCTCACTGTGTTGATTAGAATAGCGAGTGATTAGTCTGACCGTGTCAAGTTTTTTGAAGGGTTTGTTTGAAAATATTAAAGAATCTCTGTTTTGGGTTTTAACCCGATTGTATGCCCTTTTAAGGCATGAATGGCTATATCCACGAGATAGCAATCTTTTGTATAAGTCTTTAGCTGCTGCCTGGAAGTCTGAGTCCTTACTACAGTTGCGTTTTAATCGCAGGTATTGACTGTAGGGAATGCTCCTTAACAGGGAGTCTGGATGTGAACTGTCCGCGTTGAGAATGGTATTCCCGGCAGAGGGTTTTCTGTACAGTGATGAGTCTAATTTTCCATTAGCATCAATGGAATTGGTTAGGTCAAGGAAATTAATCGCAGTTGTGCTATATTCCATAGTGAAGTTGAGATTAAAGTTGTTATTAGAAATCAATCTTAGAAACTCTTTCAACTCTGTCTCAGAGCCAGACCAGAAGATCAGCACGTCATCTATATAACGATACCACGAGATGACCCTTTCCAACAGATGGGCTAGGTCGTCCCTGGAGAAAACATCCTTCTCCCACCCCCCCATGTACAGGTTGGCATACGATGGGGCACACTTGGTCCCCATCGCAACCCCCTGCACCTGGAGGTAGTGGGAGGAGTTAAACATGAAAACATTATGTCTCAGGATGTAATTGAGAAGTTCCAAAACAAATTCGTTGTATTTTTCAAAAGAGGGGCCTCTCTCATTTAAATGATTTCTCACTATCTCAATGCCCTTATTGTGGGGAATGGTATTATATAAACTTTCAATGTCAAGTGCGACTAAACATGTGCCTGGTGGCAGTGAAATACCTTCGATGGTTCTTAATAAGTCAATAGTGTCTTTAATATAGGAAAAAAGGTAAGTGACATGGGGATATAAGTAACTGTCCACTAGACTGCTTGCATTTTCAGTTAGACATAGGCATCCTGATATTATGGGGCGTCCTGGTAACTCCAGGATGGATTTATGTACCTTGGGTAAGGCATAAAAAGTAGGGATCCGTGGGTCCCTTACATTAAGGTAATTCCAAGTGTTCTTGTCTATAATGCCCTTATGATATGCTTTGAAAATGATGTTGTAGTATTCAGTGTTGAAGTTTTGTATTAAAGTTTTAGAGATAGGTCGGTACCAATCTCGATTGGATAGAATCTTGTTACACATGTTAATATATTGAGATATCTCCATAATAACCAAGTTGCCGCCCTTGTCGGCGGGCTTGATTATTATCTCCTGATTAGATTCAAGAGATTTAATGGCTGCTTTTTGGTCAGCGTTTAAATTGGAAATTTCAGAAGGCCGAAAACTAGATTCTTCAATCGCTTGGGAGGTTTGTGTAACAAACGCCCAGATATTGGGATTGGTATTTAACAGGGGGAAATCCCTCGACTTAGGTTTAAAAGACTGTGGGGGGGGAAGGACACGCCAGCGACCGACAAATCCGGTGAGTGCAAAGGAACAGGGATGTCGTCGTCGGTGTGTCCCTCCTCCCATAGTGCCACCAGATCCTCGAATGCTTGCTGTTCCTCCATATTCTTGTGGAGGTTTAGAGTCTTATCGTTGGGGTATGTATCTTGTGTAGATTTGTCAAAAATAACTTTATAAAAAAGTCTACGAGCAAAGAGGTGAAGATCTTTGATAAGGTGAAATTTGTCTACTTGGGAGTCAGGACAAAAGGTTAAACCCAGTTTAAGGACCTGTTCTTCATGTTCAGTTAAAGTGTAGGAGGAAAGATTAATGATGGATAGTTCTGAATGGTTAGGTGTTGAATCCAGGGTGCACGAAATTAAATCAGACTCTGGGCCTATGCTGTCTCTCTTGGTCCTTCCCTAAAAAAATGGGTGCTAACTTCATGTCGGCTGGTACAGGTGTGCCTGATGGGGAAATAATTGCATTAGTATTGCTTACCTTAGTGACCGTGTTTAGGTGAAGAGGAGGGGCAGTGACCGCCGTGGAAGGTGCTGTAGACATAATCATATGGGTGGCCATCGCCTGAGGACCACGTGACGTTTGTGACGAGGAGTGAGGTATACCGGAGGTGCGAAGTGGTGCCAGTTTGGGGTGATTGGGCTGTGATCGACGAGGCAGTGGAGTGTCCGTTTGATTTTTTAGAGACTCCAAGGAGGCTGTGTCAGAGTTACTTTTTCGTCTTTTCGGCAATCTATCTCCAGACAGATCTCGGTATACCGTCGATTGGCTAGATGATAGGGAAGAAGAAGGTGACAAGTTAGTCATGTCATTGCCATTTCTAGTGTTTTGTTGGCTGGTGGATCTGTAAGATCTCGTGTTGGTATTCTGTGTCCATTTGTAGGCTGATCCATTTGAATGTGCGTTTGTATCTCGTGCAAACTTGTTTTCCTTTGTACGGATAATATCTAAAGTGTATCTCTCCAAGTGTAATTTCAATTCATTTTCTTTTTTCTTAAATTTTGCGCTATTTGAAATAAGTTTGTAGTCATTATACCATTTTAAGATAGATTCGTCTAGAATATTAAGTTCTTGTTCATATTGAGTGCACAATAGATTCATCATTCCAAAGGAACAAGTTTGCAGATTGTCTTCCCATTTCGTTCTCAAAGATTCGTCAGCCTTACGTATATTGGGGAAAATTTGGATTCTCAGTCCCCAGGGGACGATTTTGTTGTCAATGTATTTGTTAAAGTATCTTTTATGCCAGAATATTCTGGCCTTTCGTTCCAAAAGGCGTTGGAGTCTTAGAAAAACATGTTCAAGATCTTTGTCGGTCATTTCTCCCGAGTTTTGGGACTGTTGTATCTTATCCATGAGGCCCAACCAGGCCTCTCCACTGAAAGCTGCCATGTGAAAAGTAAGAAAGTAAAGGGAAAATGAAAAGGAAAAGAAAACAAATGCCATTAAATTCCGGGCTTTGGAACATATCCCGCTGGACGAAAGAGGGGGCAGTGTCGATCGCACACTGCTCCAGCTTGAAGCCCGCTGGATCTACACCCTTAAGGCCACCTATTTCCCAGGTTTGAATGAGGGCCTAAGTTACAGGCCTTTCCTGTAAACTTATAGCTGCCAATACATAATTTCTCGGTGTCATTTTCCATCAGACACCTCACTTTCCCCGTTATTACCCTTTTCTTCCCCCCTTGCCCCTCCCTCTGTGTCTATACACATGATGACTTGTTTTCAATGCAAACTGTACATATTTAGAATATATGTTATCCTTGATTCTAATATTTGATCAATCTATAGTCATATGTAACATTGGTATTGTATATGCAATTTTGATTCAATTCAATTGTGTTCACTTTTTCTTGTAAGGCGTGCTGTCTCACTGATTCACTGATCGGATTGGAAGGTTTGTGGTCTCTTCCTGTCCGATCGGTTACTCCTTTGGCCCCTCTCTGCCAAATCGCTCCCGGCCCTCTACCCGCACTGGGAATAGGAGGGGCTACCGCATCCACACAGACGCCCGGGGCACATCCTTGAGATGTGCCCATCCTGCGCCGTGCCTCCCCGATGGACCGGTTCCAACACAGGTCACAATTGGGGCCCCTTTTCCCGTCCCTCAGCCCCTGACGTGGTGTGCCGGCGGAAGGAGCCGCTGTGCGCTGTACTGCGCATGTCGGCTCTGTCTGCGGCCGCTGTGCCTCATGGGGTGTGTAGTCTGGACGGCCACCCGGCTCCCCGGGCATGCGCACTGGCGCCATTACGTCCGCATCGAGCCGGCGACGTCACACGCCGGCTTGATGGGGAACAGCATTTAAACCGGCACATCTGACAGATATGTCTGCCAGCGCCGGAGGATGGAGCCTATGTCCCAGCAGTGCGAGTGACTGGTGAGTACACCACACACTGCTCTATATCCAAACATCTTGTCTATTTCTTATTTACTCTCTGAACTCCCATAGAATTTAGACTGTGAGTGTTTAAACTGTTGCTCTAGCATGTAAACCTTGAGACAATATGTCCATTCCTACTGGAGTCAAACCATACTATAACGAGCCAATTGTAAACTTTTAGTACTATCTCCATACATATAACTTACAATTTAGCCTACACCATTTAGTCTTGCAATTTCTCTACTTGCAGTAAGATTTCTATTTCTTCTTACTCAACTCCCCAGCTTCATTTACCAACAACTGAAGTACTTCCTGTAACCACAATTTCTATTGAAATTGATGACTACTTGCATCCCTGGATACAGCTTTGATCAATCAACAGAGTAAGTGTTAAATTGCTTTTTTAACCCAATCAATTCCCTGTATATATCATTGCTAACATATGATATTTACAATCCATACAACAGCTCCATCCTTCTGTTCCCTATGGTTGCAATTTAGCCTCACTGGTGCCCCGGTTTGGGTCTGCACGCGCTGGGTTTGACGAGGTTTTGTTGGGTCAATCTAGGGGTAAGCATTATAACTGATGTTGTTTCAGAGTGACAGCGCAAGGTTCTTTCATTATTTTTTGTGTATTCAGTGTTGTATTTTAAATTCAATATCATTTATGTTAAAAAAATGTTTTCTTTATTTCTTTAGAATTACTTAAAGTGTTGGATGATATCAATACCAGTTGCATATCCCTTGAGAAAGCGACAATGCGAAACATGTCGGGCTAGTATGCAATAAATATCATCTGTTAAACTATAATACACACTTTTCATCCCCTCTGACCACCATGTTTTTATAATTGTAAAAAAAGAAAATGTTTGTGATACTCTGTACAATCTATATGTTCTCTTTTTAATGGTTGTAACAATAAATTGTCTTTTTTTTTTAGAAAAAAACTTCTTTCTGTACGTATAGTTTATCTGCACCGTTAAAATCCCTTTTAGTCTTTTTTGTATTTATAATTTTGCCCAGGGATGTGGTGCCTACCAATGAGGGTGTTTTTCCCATATCCGGAACCGTAACCATAAACAATTAGATTCCAGTGTTTAAATACACAGTTCTTATAGGATCCGATATGGGTAACACAACAACAAACTAAAATGCGATATATCTATATACACGACAAAAAACTATCTACTCACTCACCATATCTGAGGGGTATATAACCTCCCCCCCCTCCCCCCCTCCCTTTAGTCTTTTTTGTATTTATTCATCAATCATAACAACCAGATGTTGCAGGAAGCAGTATCCAAGGCTCAGGCGGACAGCAAGAGGATCTTTGACCGGAAGAGAAAAGGGGAATTGAAGCTTCAGCTTGGCGATCAGGTATGGCTTTCTACAAGTATTAATCAAGCTAGCATGTCCTTCTAAGAAGTTGGCACCTAGGTTTATGGGACCTTTTCCGGTTAAAAGAAAGATCAATGAAGTTTCGTATGAACTGACTTTGCCTGACTCTCTTAAGATACACCCCGTGTTTTATGTGTCTTTGCTCTAACCTGCTGTACCTGATCCCTTTCCCGGTAGAGGAACTAGACCTCCTGAACCCATTGTGATTGATGGTAACGAGGAATTTGAGGTTGAGGCTATCCTTGATTGCAGGAAAATACAAGGGCAGATCGAGTTTCTAATCAAGTGGAAGGGCTACGGCCCAGAAAGTAATTCATGGGAACCTGATAGTAATGTGCATGCTAGGCGTTTAGTTCGAGCCTATTTTTCTAACCATCCTGAAAAGAAAAGGCTTTTGGGCACCCGGAGGTTGCCCCTTGGGGGGGCAATGTCAGGGTACCATTGGCGCCGGACCTGGGCGTTGACATGCGCCTATACGGCGGCGCGCTCCGTTACACACACACTTCAGCAAGTTCCTGTTGTTCCCGGGCATCAGCTAGGGCGTGCGCGGGTACACGGCGCTTGTGCACGTGTGCACGTGCGCGCGTACGGGCGTGCGCGCGTTCGCGATAGCGCCGGTTTGGCGCCAAAGTGCACATAAAAGTTCCCCTGTGCCTCTGGCACATTGCTGCTTCGTCTCAGCTTCGTGATTCTTGTTAACCTGAACCTGATTGTTTGTTACCCATCCGACCCGGCCTGCCTGACTATTTTTCTACTGCCTGCCTGATACCGTTGCCGATCTCTGCCTGCCTACTGACTCTGCCTCTGCCTGCTGTTTTGCCTGTCTCATATCCCTGCTGACCCGGACCGTCTGACCCTGCTTGTGCCTGCTGTTGTCCTTGCTGTTGCACTTTCAGCTTCAGCTCCAGTGATCTCTGCATCTCCAAGTGTTCCAGCCTGCTGCCTCCAGTCTCCACCTGATCTGCAGTCCAGCCATCCCTGTGGGATCTCTCATCACTTCAGCATCAGAGATTCTGCTCTACAGGCACTCCTACCCCACTGTGCTCAGGAGACCACTGTTCCCACTCCAGTGGCTCCTGAACCAGCGTTGTATGAGAGGTCTTCTCCTACAAGTCAGGCTCTACTACCTAACACTAAAATATGAGTGTCCCCACAGTGGAGGCACATGCATTCTGATGGATAAACGAGGGCAGGTGGACTGAAGGGGAGCCAACCCATTCTTTAAGGTACAGGAGCACAGCAAACACCCAGCAAATAGCACAATGGCTGCAAAGGTGTTGGTGCGCTGCTGGACCAATACAAACACTCACGTGAAAACAAAAGCTTGCCACCAACCCCATTTATAGCTGGCTATCGCAGTAAGCGGCATTGGAAGGCTAAAACATGTAAATCCACACAAGCTCCATCCAAAGGCCTGTGGTTCAAAAAAGTAGAGGAAATCAAGAAAATAGAGGATCTCATCCTCACAGCACGCCACCAAAGTGAACGATACACCAAGACATGGACACTTTGGAATATACAACTTTTCTGACGAGGGACAGGCCCTGTTTGAAAGTGACACGGCAGACTAAACTAACTCCATAGGGTCACACAGCAGATTGCTGTGGAGATCTACAGACCCTTCCTGATTGTATAGAGACTTGAGAAAGGCGCATTCACCCTCCAGGTCTTTTTGCCCCTCCCTCCCCGGTCCCGCCCCCTCCCAATTCCCCAAACCCTCCCCACCCTACCATCACCCCCCCAACCCCACTCCTCCCCATAATGCTGGGGGTACCCCCTACTCTCTCTACTACCCTCTTTCCCACCTGTTTTCTTCCTCTCCCCTTCCTTCTCTTCTGTAATTGCTCTATAGGGATACCCTATATCTCTGGTTAATTAAGTTTGGGAAAACCTGAGAAGGTAAGCATGGGGACACCCATGGCAACAGGCTATAACCTGATGGAATAGACACTTAAGCACATAGAAACAGTGGCTCACGCTTTGACCCTGTAATAGGTTTGACGTATCAGTTAGGAATGGTTGATAAGTCTGTCACATCACATATACCTGTACCTTGAAATGCTATTTTTGACGGGCAATGTTAGCTTGACACATTTGATTTGTTGTAATTCCTCATCTTTCATATACTTGATGAAGTTGTTGTTTGTGTTTTCATGTCTCTTGAAATAAATAAAAGATTTGAAAAAAAGAATGAGAACCGTCACAGTGGTACTTTTGAGGAGATGTCTCCATTCTTTCAGGGCTAAAATGATCGCCAACAGCTCTGTTAGCAATCTCGTAATTGCACTCCGCAGGTGACAATTTCTTGGAAAAGTAGCCACAAGGATGCATAGGGCTTTCAGAAGTAGGACGTTGAGACAGAAGGGCGCCAACTCCAGTCTCAGAAGCATCAACCTCAAGGATAAAAGGTAACATAGGATCAGGATGTGCCAATACAGAAGCAGGAACAAAGGCACTGAGACTCTCAAAGGCCTTAACGGACTCTGGAGACCAACTCTGTGGGTTACCGTCCTTTCTGGTCATATCAGTTAGGGGCTTGACCAGAGATGAGAAGTTACGAATAAACTTCCGATAATAGTTGGCAAAGCCCAGGAAGTGCTGCAGAGGATGTAAACGCACAGGTTGGGGCCACTATAGGACTGCAGAAAGTTTGTCTGGGTCCATAGAAAAACCAACAGTGGAAATGACATAACCCAGGAATTAAACCTGTTCACGATGGAACTCGCACTTCTCTAATTTACAATAGAAATTGTTCTCTCTTAGTTTCTGAAGTACACGACAGACATCTATGTGGTGGTTCTCTAGGGACTTTGAAAATATGAGGATATCATTGAGATAAACCACCACACATAACTGCAACAAATCTCAGAGGACATCGTTAATGAATTCCTGGAAAACTGCCGGGGCGTTACAAAGGCCAAAAGGCATTATGAGGTACTCATAAAGGCCTGTTCTGGTATTAAACGCAGTTTTCCACTCGTCGCCCTCCTTAATCCTCATGAGATTGTATTCCCCTCTCAAATCAAGCTTCGTGAAAACCGTTGCTTCCTTGAGGCAGTCAAATAACCACGTAATCAACGAAATCGAATAGGCATTCTTAATGGTGAAACCATTGAAACTCCTATAATCAATACAGGGTCTCAGTTCACCACTCTTCTTCTTCACGAAGAAGAAACCAGCACCAGCAGGGGAGGAGGATTTGCGGATAAAACATCGAGAAAGTGCGTCTGCAACATACTCCTCCATTGCCTTATCCTCCAAGACCGACAAAGGGTAAACCACAAGGGGGTATGGCACCAGGTTGAAGGTCAATTGCAGGGTTGAAGGTCAAAAGAGGGATTGTGCCTCTGTAACCAAGGATAACCAATAACCAGTGGAAACTTAGGTGAGGAAATAACTTGGAATTGGATTATCTCATGGTGAAGAGCCCCTACGGCCATGGACAATGTAACCGTCTTATGAGTCACATGGGCAAGCTGTAGGGGTTTCCCGTCAAGAGCCTCAATGGCAAGTGGATTGTCACGCAGCTGCAGCGGAATCGAGTGCTTCAATACAAAGGCAGCATCAATGAACAGGCCTGCAGCCCCAGAGTGGATTAGAGCCTGTATCTCGACGGATAACTCAGCCCAAGAAAGGGTAACCGAAACCAGGGGCTTATCCCTTTGGATAACTGGGGACGAAACAACGCCACCTAAGGTCTGTCTGTGACAGGACCTCAAGGTTCGGGCGTTCCCTGGACGGGTAGGACAAGACTTGAAAAAGTGACCTGCCTGGCCACAATAAAGGCACAATCTCTCCCTCCTCCTAAAGGTTCTCTCATCCGCAGAGAGACGCATGAAGCCCAAGTGCATGGGTTCATCTTCACTGACCGACTCGGTACCAGGAGGCATAGGAGGTGAGGGAGGCACGGGTGGGACTGCAAAGCTTGGAGGCAAACGTACAGGAGGCTTCCGCAAGCGCTCCTTAAAAGAGAGTCTGGAGTCAATGAGGGTGGCAAACGTGATCAACTTCTCCACCTCAGTGGGTATATCTCGGGCTGCTATCTCAACCTTGATGGAATCCGAGAGACCATGAGAAAAAGCAGCCACGAGGGCCTCATTGTTCCAAGCAACCTCTGCTGCCAGAGTACGAAATTCAATGGCGTAGTCGGCAACAGTTCTCGTACTCTGATGGAGGCACTTGGCAGTCGAAGCGGAGCGTGCGGGAACTTCAAATATCCTTTTTAAAGCAGGCCACAAACTCAGGATAACTCAAGACAACAGGTTTTTGCATCTCCCATAGAGGGTTTTCCCAGGCCAAGGTTCTCTCAGAAAGCAAAGATATCACGAAAACCTACTTTGCTTCTGTCCGTGGGAAACACCTGGGGCAGCATCTCAAAGTGTATCTCAGCCTGGTTGAGAAACCCTCTGCATTGGACTGGATCGCCCCCAAATTGCTGGGGAAGCGGAGCGAAACGAGACATACCTCTTATAGAGGTAATACTCGAGGTGGGTGCCTGCACAGAGACTGGCACAGCAACAGGGACGGCCTGCAACACAGGTTGTACCGGAGCAGCCACAGTGGGAGATTCCAGGTGAGCCGTGCGACTCAGGAGCATTTGTAACGCCATGGCAAACTGATCCATGCGGTGATCTTGCTCATCCAATCTGGAAAAAATATTACCAACAACTGGATTGACTGTATCTTCTGAATTCATGGCCTTCGCCTACTGTCAGAGACCATGAAATCAGACCAAGACAGAAGTACAGTTAAATTACATTTGTTTAATAATAAAAGTAAATAGAACAAATGTGGTCAAAACATAGCCAGAGTTCAGGAACCGGAACGGATAGTCAGACAAGCCAAACAGCAGGGAGCTGGAGATGAGCGTAGTAAAACAGCAAGCAGGATCTGGAGCCAGAAGGAATGTCAGCCAAGCAAGTCTTTTAACAGGAATGCAGGAGAGCGTCTCTGTGATGTTGACTAAGGCGAAGGCAGAGATCCTCTGGGCTGGACGGCTTAAGTAGGCAGGACTGAAGAGCAGGATTTCATCAACAGCTGAGTAACTGTGGAGAGATAGGAGCTGACAATTAGCCGACAGCTGAGTGGCCAGCTCAGAGAAGGAAGGGCTGAGCCCTGCCCTGACAATTACCCTGGTTGAGTAATACTACTCCTGCTGTCTTCTCCACCCAGTCAGACCCTCTCTCCCCTCAAGGTTCCCCTCCTGATGCAGGGAATGGACAGGTCTCTAACTCTCCCCAGAACCCATGCTGGCACATATACTAGCCATACGAGACTGCACAACTGGAATGTATCCATATGGATTTCTTCCTCGTCACACCTATCGATAAAGACGGATTCACAAAGCCCGTCTAGGTGTACCACACGGCTTGCCTACAGGTCATTCCTTTTGGGCTCTCCCCGCAACCACCACAGACGATTACAGCTCTCCGACAGGTGGTGAGATTCTCATAACAGAATGTACCATGCTACCATTTATTGGATGCCCTATTTTTTTTACTTGTTTGTAAGTTCAATGTAATAAGGGAGGGGTTTTTTCCGTATATTAAAAGCTTTACAGTTTTACACTATGAGCCTCCTCTCTCCCTATTTGCCCGAGTACTAAGGATAGCTTTCAGCTGACTGGATCTGGGTGAATTAGAAGACAAGAGTGCTGGCCTCCCTATTTGCTGATAGGTCACTGTGGATTGGATTGATGTTCGTTTGGCAGCGATCGCAGCCACTTCACATACACCACAAGGTTTTCGATTGATCTTCTTTCTGGTGAGTGCAATTCCTAGAGGGATTTCAAGCACTAGATTTATCGATTGTTGAAGTTTTTAAACAACTGATGAATCACTTATGAACATTTATTTGCAAAACACAATGGCTTCTCCAGTTTTAAACAACAGATGAATCACTTATGAACTTTTATTTGTAAAGCACTATGGCTTCTCCAGTTTTCATCTGAATATACAGATTTTTGAGCTTCTATTTAAAATCTTTAGCGCTGCTGAAGTTTTGAAAGATTGCCTTTTGATTGAAATTATACCAAATCGTAGTTTTGATTGCTTCCCTTGTTTCATGGATTTCTTCCTATTGAAGCAACATGTGCAAAATCTGCGCGAGAGGACCGGTAGCGGCCGAGGATCGTATTAGCTCGCTGGAAGATACGGTGCATCCCTTGTCTGCCACAGTGCACACCGCCACGGATGAGCTGGGGACCCTCAGAGCTAAACTAGATGACCTAGAGAATGGTTCTCATAAGAACAATCTCCGCTGTGGGTTCCCTGAGGGTTCTGAGAGATCCCACCCTGAATGATTTCTCTATTCTTGGCTGCGAGAGGAAAAGTGCACTCACCTCATGTTGTGATTGAACGTGCACACCGCACTCCTCCTCGCCCCCCGCCATCAGGAGCCCCTCCACGTTCCCTTATTAAATGGATGCTATATCTTGCTAGGGAGAAAGGGCCACCCAAATTTAATGGAAACACTATATCTATCTACCCTGACTTTTCGGCTGAAGTCAAGCGGCAACACACCTCCTTCGCAGCTGGGAAGGACCGTCTACACACTGAAGGTCTTCAGTATGCCATGGTTTTCCCTGCTAAGCTGAGAATTATCCATGATGGGAAATCTCACTTCTACACTAATCCGAAAGAAGCTATGGCCTGGCTGGATGATCGTTTTGAAACAGAGACGCATCTAACTGTGGCTGTCATTACCGCTGCACGCTCTTTGTTTTTATCTAAATGGGCCCTGTCTATTCCATGTACTACAGCTTTATGACCTCGTATCATAGCATGGGTACGGCTCCTCTACACTTCAACGATGGCTCGTATACGGGTTAAACTCTCAGGTCACTATCACTTTCCCAATAACTAGGGGCACTAGGCAGGGGTGTCCCTTGTCACCCCTCCTATTCATCCTAGCTATGGAACCACTTGCCATATGGGTTCGTAGCTCCCCTTTTATCAGAGGTCTCCCCATTTGCACCATAGAGGAAAAGATTTCTCTTTACGCAGACAACACCCTGGTCTACTTAGCTGACCCTCTTGGTTCCCTAAACAATCTTCTGTCTGAAATGAATACATCTGGTGTTTACTCTGGCTTCCGGATGAACTGGGAAAATTCCATTCTCTTCCCTCTGGACCAAAATACTGTCCCCACGATTCACCCTGATTCCAGATTACGGGTTGTACCCTCATTTAGATACTTGGGTGTCGTGGTTCAACTACCCTTATCCTCGTATATTAACAATAATTTGTGTCCCTTGCTGTCTCAGCTGCAAATGCAAACCAAGCAATGGATGGATCTACCTTTAGACCTCTAGAGAAGAGCCAATGTCATTAAGATGATTTATCTCCCTAAACTGCTCTATATTATGGCCAATTCTCCAAGCAAAATCCCTGTATCAAATTTTTAAACTTATTGACACGATATGCAAGGCATTTCTGTGGAAAGGCCGCCCCCCTAGAGTAGCACTTGAAACATTACGATTCCCAACCAATTTGGACTGGCATTTCCCAATTTCTATTTGTATTACTTGGCATCCCAACTGGTTCCCATCCATGATTGGCTGCATCCAGTTTCTGCTAATGCCTGTATCCAGTGGCGGCTGAAGTTTTAGGATGGGGTGGCGCCAGACCCCGCCCCTTTTTGACCCCTCCCACTTGGTGAAAATGGGCGTGGTCTGAGCGAAATTGTGGGCTTGGCTCTAAGGTGGTGTGGTTAGCGTCTGAGATTAACGAGGGATGGAGGAAGAGGGAGAGAGGGATGGAGGACAGCAGGCCCAGATCCTACACAACAATAGAAATATGTGTATTCTAGAAATCTTAACAATCAGCAGATAAAGATACTTCAAACATCTGGTGTTAGCATCTGTTTGGCAACACAGTGGTGTAGTGGTTAGCACTCTCGCCTAGCAGTAAAAAGGGTCGCTGGTTCAAATCCCAACCATGACACTACCTGCCTGGAGTTTGCATGTTCTCCCTGTGCCTGTGTGGGTTTCCTCCGGGTACACCGGTTTCCTCCCACACTCCAAAGACATGCTGGTAGGTTAATTGACTTCTGTTCAAAAATTGGCCCTAGTATATGAATGTGAGTTGGGGACCTTGGATTGTGGGCTCCATGAGGGTAGGGACCAATGTGGGTGTACGATGTATGTGTGGAGTGCTGAGTGAATTGACAGCGCTATATGGGTACCTTAAATAAATCGGGATGATTGTAGATACGCACCCACACTGACTCAGGTTAAACTGGATGGACTGGTGCCCCATTAAATGTAGCTTCTGTTACTTCAAACCCCCGTCCTGTTCTCTGCACAGCGGTTCTTACCTTGCTGTTGTCCTCTCCTGCGGTGTCTCCTTCCACTGGCAGCGGCAATGGGAGAGAGAATCAGAAAGTGACATCAAACTCAGATGTCAATCAAATCTGAAGCGCCGAGTAGCTTCTGCCCGGCGACTGTAGTATATATTACTATAGGCACTGAGTGGAAGCTACTCGGTGCTTCAGAAAGCGCCGCAACGTGGGCTGAACGCCCGCAAATGAAGTGCCACGTCTGCAATCTCATGATTGCATAGACGTGGCGCTTCCCATAAGTGCACTGTGTCCGGCGTCGCACTGTGTCCGAACACAACGCACTTAAGGAACTTTTTTGGATTTTTTTTTTTTTTTTTAAGGGCCAGTTTTTAAAAAAAATTTTATCTTTTTTTTTTTTTTTTTTTTTTGTGGCTGCCTGGAGGGGGGGGGGGGGGGCGGCGCCCATGCGCCCCCTATGGACGGGCCGCCACTGCCTGTATCACTACGGAAGGGGCTATTGCCTCCTCTCTCCAGAAACCCTTCACAATATTGTCTATAGGGGTTGTGTTCCGGATGAACCGGGTACATCAATTCTATGTACCTCTCTCTCCCTGTTCCAGTCCATAGTAGCTAAAATTTCCAAGGGCTCGTGGTCAACATCCCCCAATAACCCCTTGTGGTTTAACCCTAACGTTAGAGAACTGTATTCTAATCTTGATCCACAGAGATGGTATTCTAAGGGAGTTAAATACCTATGCCACCTGTATGCCCCGCAAGGCTTTAAATCCTTTTACCAATTGCACATGGACTTCAATCTGCCACGTACATACTTATTCTGTAACTAATAACTCAGACATGGCCTGCTGCTAACAAGGATCCAGCTGCAGTCCCAGGCAGAGTGATATCAACTACACCACGCCTTCCTGTATCCCTGCTAAGGCCAAGGCTGGGATACAGAGAGGCGAAGTGCAGTTAACATCACTCTGCCTGGGACTGCAGCCAGAAGTAGTATTGCATACCTCCCAACTTTTGAACTTCCCAATGAGGGACACTTGAGGCAAGGAACAACCTGCGGCACGCACCACGGCAAAATGTGGTTGTGTAATTTACAGAGCGCAGGGGTCGGGAGTGTGTAATACACAGAAAGCAGGGGTCAGGAGGGTGTAATGCACAGAATGCAGGGTCGGGAGGGTGTACTGCACAGAAAACAGGGGTTGGGAGGGTGTAATGCACAGAACGCAGGGGATGGGATGGTGTAATGCACAGAACGCAGGGTTTGGGAGGGTGTAATGCACAGAAAGCAGAGGAAGGTAGAGGGAGAGGGGGGAAGTGAGAGAGATCCTAACCCTGTCTGCAGTCCATTCAGTGGGAAGGTGTGTGTGTGTGTGAGACACAGTACTTTCCATGCAGTGTGCAGAGTCCGTTCTCATAGCGCGGTGGTCACGGTCGGAGCTGCTCTATCCAGCGGATCTCCTGCTGTCCCTGGCTGCCTGTTCCTCTTGGCCACCCGTTCTAATCTCCGGTCAGCCTGTCCATTGGTCCTGCGCTGGGAGGTCTTTGGAGCTCTTCTCCCTGCTCCAGGGCAAACGGTTCTGGCTGCCCTCACAGCTCTTTATCTCCGCCGCCTCCTGGAGCCCTCGGCCGGGCGCTGTCCCATTCCCTGGACTTGCTGCTGCCACTCTCAGTCTGCATGTTTGCCCAGGGCAGTGCCCGATTGGTCAGGCTGCCCCTGGGTCCACAGAGTGCCAGAGGGGGGAGGTGGAGTCAGCAGCGCTGACATGAAGATCATGCAGGGAGACGTGAGCAGCGTTGGCTGAAAAAAAGCCCTGCGCCACCGCGCCCCTGCCAATAATTTCAATGGAGCCAAGTGGTGGAACTTGTTCTGGCACTTGGCTCTGCTCTGGGACACAGGGTCGATCCTACCCGGGGTGCGCAGGGTGCTTTGCACCCGGGCGCCTGCAGAGGTGGGGGCACTGAAGAGCCAGAGTTCTCCCCTCCCTCCTTCTCTCCTTGTGAGTGTCCATCCAGAACACCAGTGTGAGCGTAGGGCAGCCCGTCCAGCCTGGCAGTGCCGGGGGGGGAGGGGCGCTCCTCTTCCCGACACGAAGGTTCAAGTCAGTGGCTGCTGAGTGCTGATGTGCGGGAATGAATTCCTCACACTGGGAGCACGCACTGTCTCTACCAACACCAGTTGGAATGCCTCCCCCTCCCATCTCTATCTCGGGCTGCAAGGAGAGAGAACCAAGGTGAGTCACACTCAGTGTTCAGTATGATGTGTGTAGGAATGGCATCCCCAGCACACCTTTATATGTGCTCTGGGCTGCCCCTGCTAGGAGATGTTTTATGGCATGATAGATTACATAGGATACACAGCCCCTGTCCCTTCCTGCACCTCAGTAGTCCATCTACAGATGTGATGTATAATGAGATGTACTAAGAGCCCTTTCACACTGACAGTGCGGGGGCGTTGGCAGCAATGCGCCGCTACTTTTAGCGCTTTACTGTCGCTTTAGAGGTACATTTAACCCCCACTAAAGGGTTCAAAGGCGCAACTGTGGAGGCACTTTGCAGGCACTTTAGGAGCGGTGTATACACTGCTTTTAAAGTGCCTCAAAGAAGCTACTTGCAGGAATTTTTTGAACGCCAGTGCTCTGCTCCAGTGTGAAAGCATACGGGCTCTCACACTGGGATTGCAGATAAGGCTTTTTCCAGGCGCTATTTTTAACACTAAAGTGCCTGAAAAACGCCTCCAGTGTGAAAGGGGTCTAATGGACCATCTCCTGTACTATGTCTGCAGTAAGGATGAGCTTCGGCATGTTCGCAAACTTTCCCGATGTGCGGCTGCAGAGATCAGGAAATGTCTCACTGCCTGCGATTAGCGCTGAGCATTGCCGACTTCCTGGTGGGGTCTGCACATGCAGCTTGCGAACATGCCGGAGCTCATCCTTAGTCTGCAGTCTCGGACCATCTGTTGTATTATGTCTGCAGTCTCTGACCATCTCTTGTATTATGTCTGCAGTCCCTGACCATCTCCTGTACTATGTCTGCAGTCTCTAACCGTCTCCTATATCATGTCTGCAGTCTCTGACCATCTCCTTTACCATGTCTGCAGTCTCTGACCGTCTCCTGTACTATGTCTACAGTCTCTGACCATCTCTTGTATCATGTCTGCAGTCTCTGACCATCTCTTGTATCATGTCTGCAGTCTCTGACCATCTCTTATATCATGTCTGCAGTCTCAGATCATCTCCTGTATTATGTCTGCAATCTCTGACCATCTCCTGTATTATGTCTGCAGTCTCTGATCATCTCCTGTACTATGTCTGCAGTCTCTGACCATCTCCTGTACTATGTCTGCAGTCTCTAACTGTCTCCTATATCATATCTGCAGTCTCGGACCATCTCCTGTACCATGTCTGCAGTCTCGGACCATCTCCTGTACCATGTCTGCAGTCTCGGACCATCTCCTGTACCATGTCTGCAGTCTCGGACCATCTCCTGTACCATGTCTGCAGTCTCTGACCATCTCCTGTACCATGTCTGCAGTCTCTGACCATCTCCTGTACCATGTCTGCAGTCTCTGACCATCTCCTGTACCATGTCTGCAGTCTCTGACCATCTCCTGTATTATGTCTGCAGTCTCTGACCATCTCCTGTACTATGTCTGCAGTCTCTGACCATCTCCTGTACTATGTCTGCAGTCTCTGACCATCTCCTGTACTATGTCTGCAGTCTCTAACCGTCTCCTATATCATATCTGCAGTCTCGGACCATCTCCTGTACCATGTCTGCAGTCTCGGACCATCTCCTGTACCATGTCTGCAGTCTCGGACCATCTCCTGTACCATGTCTGCAGTCTCGGACCATCTCCTGTACCATGTCTGCAGTCTCGGACCATCTCCTGTACCATGTCTGCAGTCTCGGACCATCTCCTGTACCATGTCTGCAGTCTCGGACCATCTCCTGTACCATGTCTGCAGTCTCGGACCATCTCCTGTACCATGTCTGCAGTCTCGGACCATCTCCTGTACCATGTCTGCAGTCTCGGACCATCTCCTGTACCATGTCTGCAGTCTCGGACCATCTCCTGTACCATGTCTGCAGTCTCGGACCATCTCCTGTACCATGTCTGCAGTCTCGGACCATCTCCTGTACCATGTCTGCAGTCTCGGACCATCTCCTGTACCATGTCTGCAGTCTCGGACCATCTCCTGTACCATGTCTGCAGTCTCGGACCATCTCCTGTACCATGTCTGCAGTCTCGGACCATCTCCTGTACCATGTCTGCAGTCTCGGACCATCTCCTGTACCATGTCTGCAGTCTCGGACCATCTCCTGTACCATGTCTGCAGTCTCGGACCATCTCCTGTACCATGTCTGCAGTCTCGGACCATCTCCTGTACCATGTCTGCAGTCTCGGACCATCTCCTGTACCATGTCTGCAGTCTCGGACCATCTCCTGTACCATGTCTGCAGTCTCGGACCATCTCCTGTACCATGTCTGCAGTCTCGGACCATCTCCTGTACCATGTCTGCAGTCTCGGACCATCTCCTGTACCATGTCTGCAGTCTCGGACCATCTCCTGTACCATGTCTGCAGTCTCTGACCTTCTCCTGTACCATGTCTGTAGTATTTCCGGGGGCTCTTTCTAACAGACTCTCTAACAGAAGTGCTCTCTGTCTCCATCAGAGAGGCCCCCCTCCAGGTCCCAATAAAGTACTCTTGCTTCTTTTCCTGTATTTTGTTTATTGTACCTGTAAGCAGTGGCGTCGCTAGGGGGTGGCTTTTGGGGCTATAGCCCCGAATCTGGGGCCCATAGCCCCGAGTCTCTGCAGGGTTCTTCATGGGGAGGGGAGGCTCTCTGGGGACCCTAATGTAAGGGGGGCTCTCTGGGAACCCTAATGTAAGGGGGGCTCTCTGGGAACCCTAATGTAAGGGGGGCTCTCTGGGAACCCTGATGTAAGTGGGGGGCTCTCTGGGGACCCTGATGTAAGGGGGGCTCTCTGGGGATATACACACACACACACACATATATTATAGAAATGTGTATGCCCGCCCAAGCGTATGACTTTCTTTACTACGCTGCTATGGGCTATAGCCCCAGATCTTTTGTAGACCTAGCAACGCCCCTGCCTGTAAGGATCCCAGGGTGATGAAGATTTTGTGTTGGAGTATCTCTGTGGTTGAGTCGTTGCCATAGAAATATTTGTAAAGGGGAGGAGTTACTAAAATGACCACGCCCATGTGGGGGCGCCAGAAATATTTCTGCACCCAGGTGCCTGTGACCCTAGGATCGGCCCTGCCGGGACATTACTATGATTGGCCTGGACCCCGGGACATAGATCCATGTCCGGGACGGTCCTGGCCAAACCGGGTCCGTTGGAAGTTATGGTATCTGTTGATGCGGCCAACTGCTCTCTCTGTAGCCAGCACAGTCCCACTGCTTCCATATGACTCCACTATAATTGAGGTATTGCAGACTGCAGGTTGGCATGCCAAGGGCACGATCTACCAGTCAACTGGCTGCAATCGACAGGTAGATTGCAATCAACAAGTTGTAAACCAACTAAGTTTAATTTGTGTACTTGTTTCAGTACTTATGTTTTAGGTTTTGTATTTCAACCATTACAGTGCTGCTTTTTTAGAATTCAATTTTTCTTTAGGTACACTTAAAGCAGGAATTAATTTGTATCTTTATTGCATGAAGATCAATGCAATCAACTGAACAAGCATGTCAAAGTGCTGAGTAGATATGCCAACAATTATCAAATGTACAAGCAGGATACACTGAACACACATAGATAGAATATTAGCTGTAATCAGCCGTTACAGTAGAAACTGGCCAACATTCAGCCTCTAAGGACCAGCTTGTGTTAAACTGGCATGCTGGAAAACCAGCATTCGATCGGCATCTGAAAAGCGCTCACAGCCATTGGCTGTGTATTGTGGCCAGGGGGGCCCTCTTAGAACACAATAGCACAGCAGGGGAGATCGCTGTACTAACATTGCTTGTGCTAGTACAACGATCTGTCAGGTTTTTTTCGTTTTTTCATTCAGCCCACTGGGTTGAATGAAAAAAAAAGTATTCTGTGCACCAGGCAACTGAAAAAGCCAAGGAGAGTAAAATGTCTCCTTGAGGGGAGATTGGAGAGGGAGCCGGAAGGAGGCGCAGGCACCGGGCCGCACGCCCACAATTAGACCTCTATGATCGAGTATTAACTTCTGGATTTGTACATGCTATGAAGAAAGTAATAGCGTGTCACGGGTGGCATGTGACAGGCTGCATCTGGTGGCAGGCTATGGGTGGCAAATGAAAGGCTGCATCTGGTGGCACGCTGTGGTTGGCAAGTGAAGGGCTACATGTGGTGGCAGGCTATGGGTGGCAAGTGACAGGTGGCATCTGGTGGCAGGTGATGGTGGCAAGTGACACACGGCATTTGGTGGCATATAACTGTGGCAAGTGACACGCTCAGGATTCCCACTGATTCTGCAATATAGTGAGTTGAACTATTTAATTATATAATACAGTGTAGTAATAGAAATAACGTGATATAATCATCCTGACATCCAAGCATGGTGTCGGGATGAGTAAAGTGCTAACACCGCCCACCTCGAACTGCAACCACCAACCGACCATGGCTTGAATAATAGAAATAAATATTGAGCTTTGCACCTTCACACCTCAGATCAACCCATTTTCTGCACCTTCACACCTCAGATCACCCCAATATCTGCACCTTCACACCTCAGATCACCCTATTTCCTGCACCTACACACCTCAGATCACCCCATTTCCTGCACATTCACATTTCAGATCCCCCAAATTCAGTGGCGGTTGTTCCATTAGGGGTGCCGCCCCCAATTCATGCAGCCGGCCCCTAATCTACATACAGGGTGCCCGACGCATGGATTTCAATGTTTTTTGTTTTTTTTTTCTTTTAGAAGCACATGATTAGAGCCTAATGCAGCGTACACACGGTCGGACTTTTCGACCGGACTTGTCCGACGGACGCCGACGGACCAAATCCGGCGGACAATCCGATCATGTGTGGGCTTCACCGGACCTTCAGTGGACTTTTCCATTAGGAAATCTGACGGACTTTAGATTTGGAACATGCTTCAAATCTTTACATCGTAACTCCGCCGGACCCAGAAATCCACTCGTCTGTATGCTAGTCCGACGGACAAAAAAACGACGCATGCTCAGAAGCAAATACGAAACGGAAGCGTCGGTCTGGTAAAACTAGTGTTTGTATTGTAGGTAGCACATTCCTCACGCTGCAAATTCTGTGATCATTGAATGCAGTGCATTAATTGTTTTCTTTATAATGCTAGAAGAACGAAGTTGTTTTGCTGTTCCTATTCACACAGAGTTCTCCCAAACTGATTTCTGGATTATTTCTCTTGATCTCATGAATGATATTGTATTTGTTTTAAAAGCCATATCTCCATACTAATGTTTACACAATTGTTTTTTGGAGTCATCTTTTATTTTTTATTTCATCAAGATGTATGATTATTATGTATGATTATTGTCAAAATTATTTTATCTTTATCTCCATATATTTTTTCTTTGTTTGTAAAGTTACCACAAAGAACCATTTTTGTTTTGTTTTGTTTTTGTTTTTTTTGGGGGGGGGGGTTCGTAAATTTAACACAAAGAAACAATTTTTTTTGTTTTTGTTTTTTTTGTAAAGTTACCACAAAGAACCATTACTTTTGTAATTTTTTTTTAATTTTTGTTTTGGTATAAAGTTACCACAAAGAACCTTTTTTTGTTATATTTTTTGTTTTGTTTTGCAGCCTCAAGGAGGTTGTTGTCCCTTGTTAATTTGACATTGTCTCTAAAAAAATGATGTTAATTAAAACACATAAAGTATTTTCATAAACTAAAATATCCATTTATTTATGGTAAACAAAATAAAGATGAAGTCAATGCTGGCTAAACGTTTTGAATTGGTGAATACTTTTGGCCCCAGGGCACACATCAAGTCTGTGGAAAAGAAAATTGTGATCTTGAGGAGTCCATATAAGAGGGAGCACAATCTGGTCCAGGAATCTCAGAGATCAAGAGCAGCAGCAGATGACATAGATGTCTCCAGGCTGTGGTACTGCACCAGCCTGCATCTTCTGTCAGACCAGAGTGAACCCAGGTCATCACTTTCTTCTCTTCCCTGCAGCCTTTCCTCCACGCTGCCCTGCACCCTTACCTGCAGCCTTTCTTGTAGGCTGTGGCTCTGGTGGTTGACTTGTGGCAGGAGGAGGAGGAGGAGGAGGAGGAGGAGGAGGAGGAGGAGGAGGAGGAGGAGGAGGGGCTTGCTTATATATCTGGCTATTCTCAGTTAGCTGGCCCCTCAGCCCCTTGTGAATAGCATCTGAAAATATTTTTTCACACAGGAGGCGTTGGCCCCACTCCATTTGCAGCAACCTGCTGGCTAAATAACATCAATAGTCCTCTACAGCTTGGGGGGGCTCTTCAGAAAATTAGTAGCTTCTCTCATGAGGCGCAGTGATGCCTCCTCTGTCACCGTCCCCTTCCTGGCCCTTTTTGTAGGAAGGCGGAGGGGAGCCTGATTCTCTCAGGCGCCTACTGGGCCCGGCCACCTCCTGGCTGACACTGGGCCTGGCCACCTCCTGGCTGACACTGGGCCCGGCCACCTCCTGGATGACACTGGGCCCGGCCACCTCCTGGATGACACTGTGCCTGGCCTCCTCCTGGATGACACTGGGCCCAGCCTCCTCCTGGCTGTCCCTGGGCCCGGCCTCCTCCTGCCTGCCACTTTCCACACCTTCCTTCTGGCTGACCTCATCCTGTGTATAAAAAAGGGACATAGTTTTAGTTTTTGGTTCATCAATGACACACAATTTTCTTCTCATGACTTGCAAATTCAATGTTAATACATATATTAAGAGTATAGAAATATGACACCAGCATAAAGCAGGTGACAAACATTTTTGGCCACTACTGTCAATTGATATGTATACATCATTTTTAGGATAAAATCCTTAATCAATTATAACATCTAGTTAACATCATTAATATTAGGACACTAAATATGTCTCAAATTAATTTACCTGACTCCAGATGGTCACATTCGGTTCATCAAGGATAGAAGACCCAGTTTGGTTCTCATCAGCCTCTGCAGGGGTGGAGGGAAGGTTGGAGGGAAGGGTGCATGGAAGGGTGGAGGGAAGGGTTGAAAGTGATGCCCTGGCTTCAGTCTGGTCAGCAAGAAAACGTAGTTTCTCGTAGTACCACAGCCTGGGTACATATACATCATCTGCTGATGCTCCTGATCTCAGGGAAAGCTGGATCTTGTTATGCTCCCTCCTATACATATTTCGCAAGATCCCAATTTCTTTTCCAAAATCTCAGAATAAATAGGTATGCCACATGATTTACAAAGAAGAGTAAGCTATCATTGATAGGTACCATCATCCTGGGTATGAATAAGGCCAAGAGATAAGATTGAAAGAGGAATCGGAGCAGGGACCTCTCCAATAGGGTCCTGCCTCTTTCAAAAAAAGGGAGAGAAAAGGACTATTGCGGTACCATAAAAAGAAAACTTTGTTTAAAAATATATAAATTTATTTCAAAATTGATAAAAAGTCCTGTAGGGGACATATATTGTACATATTGATAATTTGACATACAAAAACAAAAACAATAGTGATTGTTTACAGCAATGTTGACACTAAGTTTAGTATAGCTAATGCCCACACAGGTGCATAGACAAGGGTTATATGGTGTGATACTTGCAGACGTAACCTCTACGGTTTCGCGGTCACAGCCGCTTCTTCAGGAGGCGTCTGGTAGTATATAGTCTATGAAGGTGAAAAATACAGTATCAACATAACAAGCACAAATACATAATTGGTTTTAGAGAATACACAACTTAAATTGGAGAATATACTTAAAGTTTAAAGATTGCACTCACCACACTATAACCTGAAAGGTTTTCCTGGAGCGATATTGTGAGACGCCCTCAGAGAGGCGTTTCCCGGGGGGGCGGGCCAGGGAGGCAAATTGGGGTATAGCTATTATGAAAAAAATTTTTTGAAAAAAGTTTTAAGGGTCATACAATGTATTCTGTTTAGGGGTCACCCGGGAGTGCCAAAACTGAGGTGAGGAAAGGACCAGAGAACTGGGAGAGCAGAAAGGAAAGAAGGGAAGGAGGGGGACGGGGGAAGAGGAGAAACATGGAAGGGAAGAAGGGAGATGGACAGGGGAAAAAACAAAGAAGAGGAAAAGCAAAGGGGGGAAAAGAAGGGAAGGGAAAAGGAAGGTAGAGGGGGAAAAGGAGAGAACAGAAAGGGGGGGGGGAAGGAGAAAAGAAGGCGGACAGGGAGAAAAGAGAAGGAGGGGGGGGGAAGAGGAGGATGAGAAACAGAGGGGGGAGAAGGGGGGAGAAGAGGGGGGGGGAAGGGGAAGGAAAGGAAAGAAGGGAGGGCCAAAGGGGGGGAGAGGATGTGGGGGGGGGAAGGGGGAGGGGGGAAAAAAGAGGAGAGGGGAAGAAGAGGGGGGGGAAGGGAAAAAAGGGAAGAAAAGGGGTTAGGGTGAAATAGATGTCCCAGTGCACCTGATAAGAAAAAGTGAGGTAAGAAAGAGACGTATAGGGCTAATAATAAAGGAATTCATGGTAATAAAGAAATTCCTTTACCTATCGTTGCTGTAGTAAAAGCCTAGACTCAGAGGCTGCTGAAACCCAGGAGGACGTGACTAGTGCAGTCAGTGGCTGGAGCGCCACATCACACTGTCACAGAGGATCGCTGCAATGAATGTAAATCAATGGGGGAAATATTAAAGACTGATTTGAAAGGTAGGCAGCAGTCATGAGATATTCAGTACCAAGGCGGGGGGGGGGGGATGCCATATAAACATAGTGGGAATCCCCACCTAACAAAGGGAAGCATAACATAGGTACTCACATGAGCTTCGGATAGCGTCAGCGAAGTACTGGGTGTCCACCTGAGGCTGTAGGCAGCTGGGTCTCAGGCATCTTAAATGCCTCCAACCCGGAAGTTTCCACGGCTAAAACGGCCGCCGCGATTGCTTCCGGGTCCGGTCCTCCACTATTGCGCATGCACGGGAAAGTCATCCGGCGCAGGCGCAAAGCTCAACAGTGATCAGTGCCTGAGCACTGATCGAAACGAAGCAGCAGCTGGGCTCATATTAGCCCAGCCCTCCGCCGGAGGAGCGCAAGCCCGCCACGGGGGGAGAATTAACTCCTCACATCCCTCCAGAACAGGGTGGCCGGTGCAATTCAAGTAGTAACTTGAGTACAAATCTGGTTGATGAGAAAATAGACTGGGAGGGGGGGGGGGAAAGACCGATGCATGGTCTCCAGCAGTGGGGGCAACAGGGACCCCCACGGCTGGGGATGCATGCATCCTGACCCGTCCCAGGATATATGCAGAACAAAATATAATCAGCATAATACATGATTTTGATTGACAAAAAACAAGCAAATCACTGAACAATTGGAATCAGCCACTAAAAAGAAACAATAAAGTATAAAAGGTTTTTTAAATATAGTGTGGATCCACTACATAAAAGGAGTCCACTAGTCCATGATCAGGGGGGAAAGAAATATACCTGGAGTCCATTAAAGCAAAATCCAAACATTATATGGTTTAGTTTTTATGTTATGTGTAATTGGGTCATGGCAGAGACTGGGGGGGGCGGGGGGGAAAGGAGGGGAAGGGGGGGGGAAAGGGGGAGGGGGGGGGAGAGATAGCAGAGTTATTCAAGGAAGTATTTGTATGAATGTGCCTCGTTAATGCCAGGAGGAACACATGCATCAAGTCGCTCAATCCAGAGGGATTCACGTTTAAGAATTTTGCGGTCCCAGTTGCCCCCGCGGGGGTCTTCAGGGACAACATCCAACACAGTAAACCGAATGTAATCGAGATTGAAGCGGTGGTGAATACCTATATGGTGGCCCACAGTGGTGAGCTTGCCATTTGTAGAGGCGTATAGGTGATCCCCCAGTCTCTGCCGTAGCTCCCTAATTGTTTTCCCAACGTAAAAAGCGTTGCAAGCGCAGGTCATGAGATAAATTACTCCGCGCGTGCCACAATGGGCTGAATGTCTGGGGAAAAACATTTCACCATTGGGAAGTAAAAAGTGTTGTCCTTCTTGAATCCAGGGGCAATGTGGACAATTGCCACATTTAAAAGTGCCCCTGGGTTCCGGAGGATTAGGGGAGGGAATCCTATAATGACTGTGTGTTAATCTATCCCTCAAAGAGGTGGCCCTTTTGAAGACCAAGTCGGGAGTTGGTTTGATATATTTTTTAAGGGTATGATGGTCGGTTAAGATGTGCCAATGGTTAGACAATATTTTTCGTAATTGCTGATGGTGAGCGGAGAATTTGGTAATGATCTTAGTCATGTATGGTTGTTTAGGACGTGCGGGGCCGTATAGAAGTGTTTGTCAGTCAAAAGCTAGGGCCTTGTTGAAAGCTTTTCTTAGCACGGTGCGTTTGTAGCCTCTAGCTAGCAATCGTGTACGGAGAGCGTTGGCCTGTTTGTGGAAATCCCCGTCCTCTGTGCAGTTCCTTCTCAGTCTAAGGTACTGAGCAAAAGGGATACTGCGAACCAGGGGATGGGGATGGAGACTGGATGCGTGCAACAAGGTGTTGCCGGCAGTGGGTTTGCGATAAAGGTCCCTGATAAGGTGACCAGTGGTGTCCTTGATAATCTGTACATCCAGAAACGGGATGCTTTGTCTGTCATAAGAAAAGGTGAAATGAAGATTGAAAGAGTTGATGTTTAGCTCTGCAATGAAAGTTTGCAAAAGTTGCTCTGTACCTGTCCAGATTACCAAGAGGTCGTCAATGAACCTGAACCATCCTAGAACATGGTCCAGGAATGGTTCCATAAGGTCATCACTGAAGACCGCCCGTTCCCAACCACCAAGGTATAAATTCGCGTATGAGGGGGCACAGGACGTGCCCATTGCCACGCCTTGAATTTGAAGATACGTTTGATCCATAAATAAGAAATAATTTTTTGTCAAAATAAATTCTAGGAGTTTTAAGATGAAGGTGTTGGTGGGCCAGGTATGGTGATCCTGTTCCATCAAGAAGGAACCAGCCATCCGGACGCCCTGATCGTGGGGGATGCTCGAGTAGAGAGCCTCGACATCAATAGCCACGAGGAGGGCGTCCGGAGGGATCTGGATCCCCTCGATGTGTTTCAACAGGTCAGTTGTGTCCCTTTATATAGGACGGTAGTCTCATGACGTGGGGGAGAAGAAAGGTGTCCACCAATTTGCTGGCGTTCTCCGTTAGTGAACCTTTGCCAGAGACAATAGGTCGACCTGGAGGTACAGAGAGATTTTTATGAGTTTTCGGCAGGGCATAAAACGTAGGGGTACGTGGATGTTGTACAATGATGAATTTATAGGTGTCATCATCGATGAGGCCCTCAAGGAAGGCCCCACCGATGAGTCCCCTAAATTCATCAATGGTTTGTTGAATAAACTGGTTTTCAATAGGTAAGTACCAATTTTAAGACACATGGTCTGGTATTGATGATGAGTCATCAGTACCAGGTTTCCCCCTTTGTCGGATTGCTTTATGACCAGATCGGTGTTTTTTTGCAGTCTGGTGACTGCTCGAAACTGTTGTCGGGTCAGATTAGAGGGTAAAGTGTGCCAACGTTCTTTTTCAAGAGAGAGGATGCATTCGTGCAAGAAAGCCCAGATGGAGGGGCAAGTCAGTAGATCAGGGAAAGCTTTGGACTTTGTTTTTAGGGAAATTGTGGGATTGGGATGTTGGGATTGGGAGGTACTGGCCATTTGGCAGGCAGATGGAGAATCGGAATTATCATCTAGAGCATCCGACTCAACGTTTCCCTCATCATAGAGTAGCATGAGGTCCCTTAATGCTCTGGACTCCACTATGGTAAAATTTTTGGTCTTTTCCGCTAGTTCTTTTTCTAAACTGACACGTTTACGGTCAGGATCAAACATAAAGTTGAAAGTCAGTTTACGGGCAAATAGGTAAAGGTCTTTTATTGTCTCATAGATATCGATTGGCTCCGAAGGACAAAAACCCAGGCCTAAATGAAGGACCTGTTCCTCCTCCGGAGTCAGTCGGTAGGGAGTGAGATTAATAATGTTGAGGGAGTGAGGGTCATTGACATTAGTGGAGGTGGTTACTCGTGGGACGTGCTCGGAGTTGGGGCCCTTTGCACAAACGTGTCCAGATTCCCTTGTTTGGAGGGTTCTGGGCCTGGTTGTACTAAAAAACTGGGCTGTGATAAGAGTGTTTGAATATTTGGTTGTAAAAGTTTCGGGATAATATTGTGTAGAGTAGGGTGGAGGGAGCCCGTGAGGGGGGTCTGTCCACCTGGCCTTGGTGTTTGTGGTGTTTTTAGTGCTTTACCATGTTGTTTTCCTTTTTTAGGGTGTTTAGTAGTGGAGTTGTCGCCAGTGAGGGATCTCTTTCGAGGGGCACCTGGTGCTCGTGATAGAGTGGGACGGGTAGTTATCTGTGAGGATGCAGAGGATACCGATGAGTCAGATTCCGTATAGTCTGTTGCCGTCGGGGCTGGAGACTGCCGGTTTGGACGCTTATGTTTGTGAAAGGATGGTTTCCCAGACCATTTGTAAGCATAGCCCTCCGCAAATGCCAATTTATCCTGGGAAAATTTTCTCTGTTTTTTGATGATAATATCTTTGTTAAGACCTTCAATTTTGTCTTGTATTTCCTTCCATTTGTTAGTGAAGGAGCTTGACTCTTGAATGTTAGGAAACTGATTGAGTAATCTATCAATTTCCGCATCAAGAGATATCATATCAGAACGATATTGAGTGGTCAGTTTTGACATGAGTTCAATGCTACAATTGGTCAAAGTGTTTTCCCAGGATTTTTTGAAATCCACGGAGGGATCTTTAATTGTGGGAAATAGTTGGACACGGAGTCCGAGAGGGCAAACTTTTTCAGTAATATACAGTTCGAAATACTGGATATGCCAGTGCAGATGGGATTTTTTCTTAAGGAGGTTGAACAATCTATCTAGGAACGTTTTGGTTTCATCCTCTAGCTGTTGATTGGCTAAACATCCTGCCTGTATAGTGGACATGAAATCCCCCCAGGCGGTACCTAAAACATCCATAGCTAAAGATGTACAAAACACCAGGAAAAAGATCCTGACCGTGGACAAGAAGGACTCAAACCAAGAAAAATAATTAAATGAGCGGCTGCTTCAAGCTCAGGAATAGCCAGAATTTAAACGTTCATGAAATCAATTTGAGAGGTGGCAAGAGGGGGCAGGTAAGGGGGAGAACAAGGGGGGAAAAAAATTGGAACGAAAGATCCTGGGTGTGTTATCCACCCGCTATATTAGAATAAATAGGTATGCCACATGATTTACAAAGAAGAGTAAGCTATCATTGATAGGTACCATCATCCTGGGTATGAATAAGGCCAAGAGATAAGATTGAAAGAGGAATCGGAGCAGGGACCTCTCCAATAGGGTCCTGCCTCTTTCAAAAAAAGGGAGAGAAAAGGACTATTGCGGTACCATAAAAAGAAAACTTTGTTTAAAAATATATAAATTTATTTCAAAGTCCTGTAGGGGACATATATTGTACATATATTGTACATATTGATAATTTGACATACAAAAACAAAAACAATAGTGATTGTTTACAGCAATGTTGACACTAAGTTTAGTATAGCTAATGCCCACACAGGTGCATAGACAAGGGTTATATGGTGTGATACTTGCAGACGTAACCTCTACGGTTTCGCGGTCACAGCCGCTTCTTCAGGAGGCGTCTGGTAGTATATAGTCTATGAAGGTGAAAAATACAGTATCAACATAACAAGCACAAATACATAATTGGTTTTAGAGAATACACAACTTAAATTGGAGAATATACTTAAAGTTATTTAGGTATATAGGTATTCACCACCCCTTCAATCTCGATTACATTCGGTTTACTGTGTTGGATGTTGTCCCTGAAGACCCCCGCGGGGGCAACTGGGACCGCAAAATTCTTAAACGTGAATCCCTCTGGATTGAGCGACTTGATGCATGTGTTCCTCCTGGCATTAACGAGGCACATTCATACAAATACTTCCTTGAATAACTCTGCTATCTCTTCCCCCCCCTCCCCCTTTCCCTCCCCCCTTCCCCTCCTCCCCCCCCCCTCCCCCCAGTCTCTGCCATGACCCAATTACACATAACATAAAAACTAAACCATATAATGTTTGGATTTTGCTCTAATGGACTCCAGGTATATTTCTTTCCCCCCTGATCATGGACTAGTGGACTCCTTTTATGTAGTGGATCCACACTATATTTAAAAAACCTTTTATACTTTATTGTTTCCTTTTAGTGGCTGATTCCAATTGTTCAGTGATTTGCTTGTTTTTTGTCAATCAAAATCATGTATTATGCTGATTATATTTTGTTCTGCATATATCCTGGGACGGGTCATGATGCATGCATCCCCAGCCGTGGGGGTCCCTGTTGCCCCCACTGCTGGAGACCATGCATCGGTCTTCCCCCCCCCCCCCCAGTCTATTTTCTCATCAACCAGATTTGTACTCAAGTTACTACTTGAATTGCACCGGCCACCCTATTCTGGAGGGATGTGAGGAGTTAATTCTCCCCCCGTGGCGGGCTTGCGCTCCTCCGGCGGAGGGCTGGGCTAATATGAGCCCAGCTGCTGCTTCGTTTCGTTCAGTGCTCAGGCACTGATCACTGTTGAGCTTTGCGCCTGCGCCGGATGATTTTCCCGCGCATGCGCAATAGTGGAGGACCGGACCCGGAAGCAATCGCGGCGGCCGTTTTCGCCGTGGAAACTTCCGGGTTGGAGGCATTTAAGATGCCTGAGACCCAGCTGCCTACAGCCTTAGGTGGACACCCAGTACTTCGCTGACGCTATCCGAAGCTCATGTGAGTACCTATGTTATGCTTCCCTTTGTTAGGTGGGGATTCCCACTATGTTTATATGGCATCCCCCCCCCCCGCCTTGGTACTGAATATCTCATGACTGCTGCCTACCTTTCAAATCAGTCTTTAATATTTCCCCCATTGATTTACATTCATTGCAGCGATCCTCTGTGACAGTGTGATGTGGCGCTCCAGCCACTGACTGCACTAGTCACGTCCTCCTGGGTTTCAGCAGCCTCTGAGTCTAGGCTTTTACTACAGCAACGATAGGTAAAGGAATTTCTTTATTACCATGAATTCCTTTATTATTAGCCCTATACGTCTCTTTCTTACCTCACTTTTTCTTATCAGGTGCACTGGGACATCTATTTCACCCTAACCCCTTTCCTTCCCTTTTTTCCCTTCCCCCCCCCCCTCTTCTTCCCCTCTCCTCTTTTTTCCCCCCTCCCCCTTCCCCCCCCCACATCCTCTCCCCCCCTTTGGCCCTCCCTTCTTTCCTTTCCTTCCCCTTTTCCCCCCCCCCTCTTCTCCCCCCTTCTCCCCCCCTCTGTTTCTTATCCTCCTCTTTCCCCCCCCCCCTCCTTCTCTTTTCTCCCTGTCCGCCTTCTTTTCTCCTCCTCCCCCCCCCCCTTTCTGTTCTCTCCTTTTCCCCCTCTACCTTCCTTTTTCCTTCCCTTCTTTTCCCCCCTTTGCTTTTCCTCTTCTTTGTTTTTTCCCCTGTCCATCTCCCTTCTTCCCTCCCATGTTTCTCCTCTTCCCCCGTCCCCCTCCTTCCCTTCCTTCCCTTCTTTCCTTTCTGCTCTCCCAGTTCTCTGGTCCTTTCCTCACCTCAGTTTTGGCACTCCCGGGTGACCCCTAAACAGAATACATTGTATGACCCTTAAAACTTTTTTCCAAAAAATTTTTTCATACTAGCTATACCCCAATTTGCCTCCCTGGCCCGCCCCCGGGGGAGCGCCTCTCTGAGGGAGTCTCACAATATCGCTCCAGGAAAACCTTTCAGGTTATAGTGTGGTGAGTGCAATCTTTAAACTTTAAGTATATTCTCCAATTTAAGTTGTGTATTCTCTAAAACCAATTATGTATTTGTGCTTGTTATGTTGATACTGTATTTTTCACCTTCATAGACTATATACTACCAGACGCCTCCTGAAGAAGCGGCTGTGACCGCGAAACCGTAGAGGTTACGTCTGCAAGTATCACACCATATAACCCTTGTCTATGCACCTGTGTGGGCATTAGCTATACTAAACTTAGTGTCAACATTGCTGTAAACAATCACTATTGTTTTTGTTTTTGTATGTCAAATTATCAATATGTACAATATATGTCCCCTACAGGACTTTTTATCAATTTTGAAATA
Organism: Lithobates clamitans; assembly: GCA_037952925.1. NCBI lineage: Eukaryota > Metazoa > Chordata > Amphibia > Anura > Ranidae > Lithobates > Lithobates clamitans. The sequence continues at coordinate 877,223 of JBBGZY010001967.1, forward strand.
AATTTATATATTTTTAAACAAAGTTTTCTTTTTATGGTACCGCAATAGTCCTTTTCTCTCCCTTTTTTTGAAAGAGGCAGGACCCTATTGGAGAGGTCCCTGCTCCGATTCCTCTTTCAATCTTATCTCTTGGCCTTATTCATACCCAGGATGATGGTACCTATCAATGATAGCTTACTCTTCTTTGTAAATCATGTGGCATACCTATTTATTCTAATATAGCGGGTGGATAACACACCCAGGATCTTTCGTTCCAATTTTTTTCCCCCCTTGTTCTCCCCCTTACCTGCCCCCTCTTGCCACCTCTCAAATTGATTTCATGAACGTTTAAATTCTGGCTATTCCTGAGCTTGAAGCAGCCGCTCATTTAATTATTTTTCTTGGTTTGAGTCCTTCTTGTCCACGGTCAGGATCTTTTTCCTGGTGTTTTGTACATCTTTAGCTATGGATGTTTTAGGTTCAGCCTGGGGGGATTTCATGTCCACTATACAGGCAGGATGTTTAGCCAATCAACAGCTAGAGGACGAAACCAAAACGTTCCTAGATAGATTGTTCAACCTCCTTAAGAAAAAATCCCATCTGCACTGGCATATCCAGTATTTCAAACTGTATATTACTGAAAAAGTTTGCCCTCTCGGACTCCGTGTCCAACTATTTCCCACAATTAAAGATCCCTCTGTGGATTTCAAAAAATCCTGGGAAAACACTTTGACCAATTGTAGCATTGAACTCATGTCAAAACTGACCACTCAATATCGTTCTGATATGATATCTCTTGATGCGGAAATTGATAGATTACTCAATCAGTTTCCTAACATTCAAGAGTCAAGCTCCTTCACTAACAAATGGAAGGAAATACGAGACAAAATTGAAGGTCTTAACAAAGATATTATCATCAAAAAACAGAGAAAATTTTCCCAGGATAAATTGGCATTTGCGGAAGGCTATGCTTACAAATGCTATAATCGGGACATGTACTGGGGAAGGGGGGGAGGGGATTCTCGATATAAAGTATCAAGTGGGACAGTAGTTTCGTTAGCAATGAGTGACCAGAGGTATATACATTAAAAATGCGATTTATTAAATACTATAAATTCCACAATTGGCAGAGGAGGCTAAACATAAGTTACATCTAACAGTGTAAAGTGAATGGCAAAGAAAAAACAATAATAAAGTGACTAAGGTATTGCTGTACCTTAGATAACATACACGACAAACACACATACAGTACGACACCAACACTGTCCGGACTGGTATACTGTTCGGCAGCTAGTGGGTCAAATGGGAGATGATCAAGCACAATGGCTTGGTTACGGTTGTGGGCATCAATTTTAAATGACAGTGCTGCCGAAGAGTATACATAAGAGGGGGGCAGGAAGGGAAGGGGGAGGGGAACTTAAGGGTGGCCAGGCGGGGATGGTTGCCTATTGGCCAGCTGACAGGGATGGACGATCAGCATGGATGGATGGTCTGGCTGTTCCTGCAGGCGCAAGATGGTGCTGGTTGACATAAGCTGATTACCAGTAACTTGGAATGTTCATATAGCGTGGGTTAACACTGGTTTACAGGTAAATCCTATTGGTCGGGTTCTAATCAGCTGCTTTGAAATTGAAAATGTAGGTACTATATGAGGATCAATCATGCGACTGACAGTCGCAAAGTACTATGCATACATTTGAGCAGTGGCTTAGTTAGTAGCGTTCATACATTACCAGCCCAATTGGTAGAGAGAGGAGGAACTCAAACCCTCTGCAATGAAAGTCCTTTTAGGTACTGTGTGTAGTCTCACAGACTCATATGGGCGACAGTGTAACCTCTGTTGGTAAGGGGAGTCAGATATGGTGTTATAAGCCAGAAGTCTATACGGCGTCTGTCCTCTGTCCTGTCTGGCAGGCATCCATGATCTGTGTTTGCTGACGCCCAGCTGACACCCAGCTGATGATCGCAGCTGTTCCGCTCCTCCAACACGATCCGCCCGATCCGCCCGATAGGACGTGGCGGTGTCGTGATGACGTCAACGCGTTTCGCTGTACTCGTTAGCGTAGCTTCTTCCTGGACGTTTGATTGGTAGGGCCTGCACACTGGTTATATTGTGTGCTGTGACGGCCATTCAACCAATCAGCTGTGTGGTTTAGGTAATAGAATTTATTCTGTGCCATAAACAAACTTAAAACCGACGGCCGCCTATTGTTAACGCTGATCTTCAAAAGGTTTCAAAATGTAGCCAGAATTTAAACCGCTCGTTGAGCATTTACTGCCACATTCGATACCTTAATAGGTTATTTTCGACAGTCCGTCACATGCGTGAGGATGGAGAAGGGTACGATACAGGAGACATAGAACTGCTGTAGATTGTAAGCAGGGGGAAAAGGAGAGGACGAGAGGGAAAAGAGAGGAGAGAGGGGAAACATGTGCAATTACATAAAGACTAACATAACATGGAACAGATAAGGGGCTAATAGGGAGCTCAGGGTCAAAGCATAAAAGATTGAAATCGTGTAGGATTTCAGTATACCAGTGTATTCTGCATTGGTGAAAATCGCAGACGATTTCGGCAGGTAGAAAGTCTCTAGTGACTTGGATGAAATTCCTATATTTTACATCAAAGAGAATCCCATACTATTTCGCCAGGTAGAAATCTCTAGTGGCTTAGATGAACTCACTTTACTCATAGATGGTAGTTAGTGTTCTAAAAAGGGCTGTAGATTGAGTTCAGTATTGAGGCCCAACGGGGCAAGGGCCTTCAAACAGTACACCCAGCGCTTTTCTTTTTGCAATAGTGCTCTGTCAAAGTCGCCTCGTCGACTTGACAGCTTAAGTACATAGATGCCTTTCACCTGCATACCTTTAGTATTTCTGTCATGTTTTAATGCGAAATGTTTCGCTAAAGGTTTTTCCGGAATTTTTTCTTTGTCTTTAATCTCCCTCAGATGCTCGCCAATGCGAACTCTGAGGGGTCTCTTTGTCTTCCCCACGTATATTTTCGGACAGGGGCAGGTTATCATATAGATCACCCTGGGGGTGGAGCAGTTGATCAAGTCTCTTATTTGGTAGTTTTTTTGTCCTAGGGAGTCAGAGAAAGTAGCTGTTCTATGGACAAATGGACAGATCTGACATTTATTGCAAGGGAACATCCCCTTGCTACGGGGATAGTTTGTTAGCCAGTTAGAATCTGGTGTTTTTATAAATTCAGATCTGACCAATAAGTCCCCCAGATTTTTGGCCCTTCGAGCCACTAGTTTTGGTGAAGTGCCAACTATTTTGAGTAAAGTTGGTGAATTGGTAAGGACACCCCAGTGTTTTTCCAGTATGGAACGGACCTCCGTCCACTGGGGGCCAAAGGTGGTAATTATTCTGGTTTGATCATTTTCTGTCTGTTTGAGTGCGTTTGAGTCGGGTGTGCACAGTGTGAGTAAACTGTCACGGTCTCTGGCGGCTGCCTTCTGTCTCGCCTTTCTGATTTGTCTGTGCGAGTAGCCGCGTTTCTTTAAGAAACGTCAGCAAATACCCTCCTAAGTGCCACCAGCCATCATCCGCATTGGCTTAAAAATGGCATTCCAATAGGGCAGTTTCTAAGAATAAAAAGAAACTGCTCTAAAAACAGTGACTATAGGAGGGAATCATTGCAACTCTATGCGAGATTCCGCGAACGCGGCTACTCGCACAGACAAATCAGAAAGGCGAGACAGAAGGCAGCCGCCAGAGACCGTGACAGTTTACTCACACTGTGCACACCCGACTCAAACGCACTCAAACAGACAGAAAATGATCAAACCAGAATAATTACCACCTTTGGCCCCCAGTGGACGGAGGTCCGTTCCATACTGGAAAAACACTGGGGTGTCCTTACCAATTCACCAACTTTACTCAAAATAGTTGGCACTTCACCAAAACTAGTGGCTCGAAGGGCCAAAAATCTGGGGGACTTATTGGTCAGATCTGAATTTATAAAAACACCAGATTCTAACTGGCTAACAAACTATCCCCGTAGCAAGGGGATGTTCCCTTGCAATAAATGTCAGATCTGTCCATTTGTCCATAGAACAGCTACTTTCTCTGACTCCCTAGGACAAAAAAACTACCAAATAAGAGACTTGATCAACTGCTCCACCCCCAGGGTGATCTATATGATAACCTGCCCCTGTCCGAAAATATACGTGGGGAAGACAAAGAGACCCCTCAGAGTTCGCATTGGCGAGCATCTGAGGGAGATTAAAGACAAAGAAAAAATTCCGGAAAAACCTTTAGCGAAACATTTCGCATTAAAACATGACAGAAATACTAAAGGTATGCAGGTGAAAGGCATCTATGTACTTAAGCTGTCAAGTCGACGAGGCGACTTTGACAGAGCACTATTGCAAAAAGAAAAGCGCTGGGTGTACTGTTTGAAGGCCCTTGCCCCGTTGGGCCTCAATACTGAACTCAATCTACAGCCCTTTTTAGAACACTAACTACCATCTATGAGTAAAGTGAGTTCATCTAAGCCACTAGAGATTTCTACCTGGCGAAATAGTATGGGATTCTCTTTGATGTAAAATATAGGAATTTCATCCAAGTCACTAGAGACTTTCTACCTGCCGAAATCGTCTGCGATTTTCACCAATGCAGAATACACTGGTATACTGAAATCCTACACGATTTCAATCTTTTATGCTTTGACCCTGAGCTCCCTATTAGCCCCTTATCTGTTCCATGTTATGTTAGTCTTTATGTAATTGCACATGTTTCCCCTCTCTCCTCTCTTTTCCCTCTCGTCCTCTCCTTTTCCCCCTGCTTACAATCTACAGCAGTTCTATGTCTCCTGTATCGTACCCTTCTCCATCCTCACGCATGTGACGGACTGTCGAAAATAACCTATTAAGGTATCGAATGTGGCAGTAAATGCTCAACGAGCGGTTTAAATTCTGGCTACATTTTGAAACCTTTTGAAGATCAGCGTTAACAATAGGCGGCCGTCGGTTTTAAGTTTGTTTATGGCACAGAATAAATTCTATTACCTAAACCACACAGCTGATTGGTTGAATGGCCGTCACAGCACACAATATAACCAGTGTGCAGGCCCTACCAATCAAACGTCCAGGAAGAAGCTACGCTAACGAGTACAGCGAAACGCGTTGACGTCATCACGACACCGCCACGTCCTATCGGGCGGATCGGGCGGATCGTGTTGGAGGAGCGGAACAGCTGCGATCATCAGCTGGGTGTCAGCTGGGCGTCAGCAAACACAGATCATGGATGCCTGCCAGACAGGACAGAGGACAGACGCCGTATAGACTTCTGGCTTATAACACCATATCTGACTCCCCTTACCAACAGAGGTTACACTGTCGCCCATATGAGTCTGTGAGACTACACACAGTACCTAAAAGGACTTTCATTGCAGAGGGTTTGAGTTCCTCCTCTCTCTACCAATTGGGCTGGTAATGTATGAACGCTACTAACTAAGCCACTGCTCAAATGTATGCATAGTACTTTGCGACTGTCAGTCGCATGATTGATCCTCATATAGTACCTACATTTTCAATTTCAAAGCAGCTGATTAGAACCCGACCAATAGGATTTACCTGTAAACCAGTGTTAACCCACGCTATATGAACATTCCAAGTTACTGGTAATCAGCTTATGTCAACCAGCACCATCTTGCGCCTGCAGGAACAGCCAGACCATCCATCCATGCTGATCGTCCATCCCTGTCAGCTGGCCAATAGGCAACCATCCCCGCCTGGCCACCCTTAAGTTCCCCTCCCCCTTCCCTTCCTGCCCCCCTCTTATGTATACTCTTCGGCAGCACTGTCATTTAAAATTGATGCCCACAACCGTAACCAAGCCATTGTGCTTGATCATCTCCCATTTGACCCACTAGCTGCCGAACAGTATACCAGTCCGGACAGTGTTGGTGTCGTACTGTATGTGTGTTTGTCGTGTATGTTATCTAAGGTACAGCAATACCTTAGTCACTTTATTATTGTTTTTTCTTTGCCATTCACTTTACACTGTTAGATGTAACTTATGTTTAGCCTCCTCTGCCAATTGTGGAATTTATAGTATTTAATAAATCGCATTTTTAATGTATATACCTCTGGTCACTCATTGCTAACGAAACTACTGTCCCACTTGATACTTTATATCGAGAATCCCCTCCCCCCCTTCCCCAGTACATGTCCCGATTATAGCATATTGTTTACAGTTCATAGCAATAACACCGACTTCGGTGTGTTACCAGAGGCTGACCAGCCATTAGACTGATCAATTGGACACTCAGCATTTGCCCTCATCCCCACCCTTCCCCCCATCCCCTTTATATAGTATGCTTACAAATGGTCTGGGAAACCATCCTTTCACAAACATAAGCGTCCAAACCGGCAGTCTCCAGCCCCGACGGCTACAGACTATACGGAATCTGACTCATCGGTATCCTCTGCATCCTCACAGATAACTACCCGTCCCACTCTATCACGAGCACCAGGTGCCCCTCGAAAGAGGTCCCTCACTGGCGACAACTCCACTACTAAACACCCTAAAAAAGGAAAACAACATGGTAAAGCACTAAAAACACCACAAACACCAAGGCCAGGTGGACAGACCCCCCTCACGGGCTCCCTCCACCCTACTCTACACAATATTATCCCGAAACTTTTACAACCAAATATTCAAACACTCTTATCACAGCCCGGTTTTTTAGTACAACCAGGCCCAGAACCCTCCAAACAAGGGAATCTGGACACGTTTGTGCAAAGGGCCCCAACTCCGAGCACGTCCCACGAGTAACCACCTCCACTAATGTCAATGACCCTCACTCCCTCAACATTATTAATCTCACTCCCTACCGACTGACTCTGGAGGAGGAACAGGTCCTTCATTTAGGCCTGGGTTTTTGTCCTTCGGAGCCAATCGATATCTATGAGACAATAAAAGACCTTTACCTATTTGCCCGTAAATTGACTTTCAACTTTATGTTTGATCCTGACCGTAAACTTGTCAGTTTAGAAAAAGAACTAGCGGAAAAGACCAAAAATTTTACCATAGCGGACTCCAGAGCATTAAGGGACCTCATGCTACTCTACGATGAGGGAAACGTTGAGTCGGATGCTCTAGATGATAATTCCGATTCTCCATCTGCCTGCCAAATGGCCAGTACCTCCCAATCCCAACATCCCAATCCCACAATTTCCCTAAAAACAAAGTCCAAAGCTTTCCCTGATCTACTGACTTGCCCCTCCATCTGGGCTTTCTTGCACGAATGCATCCTCTCTCTTAAAAAAGAACGTTGGCACACTTTACCCTCTAATCTGACCCGACAACAGTTTCGAGCAGTCACTAGACTGCAAAAAAACACCGATCTGGTCATAAAGCAATCCAACAAAGGGGGAAACCTGGTACTGATGACTCATCATCAATACCAGACCATGTGTCTTAAAATTCTTTCCAATGCCAATTGGTACTTACCTATTGAAAACCAGTTTATTCAACAAACCATTGAAGAATTTAGGGGACTCATCGGTGGGGCCTTCCTTGAGGGCCTCATCGATGATGACACCTATAAATTCATCAATGTACAACATCCACGTACCCCTACGTTTTATGCCCTGCCGAAAACTCATAAAAATCTCTCTGTACCTCCAGGTCGACCTATTGTCTCTGGCAAAGGTTCACTAACGGAGAACGCCAGCAAATTGGTGGACACCTTTCTTCTCCCCCACGTCATGAGACTACCGTCCTATATAAGGGACACAACTGACCTGTTGAAACACATCGAGGGGATCCAGATCCCTCCGGACACCCTCCTCATGGCTATTGATGTCAAGGCTCTCTACTCGAGCATCCCCCACGAGCAGGGCGTCCGGATGGCTGGTTCCTTCTTGATGGAACAGGATCACCATACCTGGCCCACCAACACCTTCATCTTAAAACTCCTAGAATTTATTTTGACAAAAAATTATTTCTTATTTATGGATCAAACGTATCTTCAAATTCAAGGCGTGGCAATGGGCACGTCCTGTGCCCCCTCATACGCGAATTTATACCTTGGTGGTTGGGAACGGGCGGTCTTTAGTGATGACCTTATGGAACCATTCCTGGACCATGTTCTAGGATGGTTCAGGTTCATTGACGACCTCTTGGTAATCTGGACAGGTACAGAGCAACTTTTGCAAACTTTCATTGCAGAGCTAAACATCAACTCTTTCAATCTTCATTTCACCTTTTCTTATGACAGACAAAGCATCCCGTTTCTGGATGTACAGATTATCAAGGACACCACTGGTCACCTTATCACGGACCTTTATCGCAAACCCACTGCCGGCAACACCTTGTTGCACGCATCCAGTCTCCATCCCCGTCCCCTGGTTCGCAGTATCCCTTTTGCTCAGTACCTTAGACTGAGAAGGAATTGCACAGAGGACGGGGATTTCCACAAACAGGCCAACGCTCTCCGTACACGATTGCTAGCTAGAGGCTAAAAACGCACCGTGCTAAGAAAAGCTTTCAACAAGGCCCTAGCTTTTGACCGACAAACACTTCTATAGGGCCCCGCACGTCCTAAACAACCATACATGACTAAGATCATTACCAAATTCTCCGCTCACCATCAGCAATTACGAAAAATATTGTCTAACCATTGGCGCATCTTAACCGACCATCATACCCTTAAAAAATATATCAAACCAACTCCCGACTTGGTCTTCAAAAGGGCCACCTCTTTGAGGGATAGATTAACACACAGTCATTATAGGATTCCCTCCCCTAATCCTCCGGAACCCAGGGGCACTTTTAAATGTGGCAATTGTCCACATTGCCCCTGGATTCAAGAAGGACAACACTTTTTACTTCCCAATGGTGAAATGTTTTTCCCCAGACATTCAGCCCATTGTGGCACGCGCGGAGTAATTTATCTCATGACCTGCGCTTTCAACGCTTTTTACGTTGGGAAAACAATTAGGGAGCTACGGCAGAGACTGGGGGATCACCTATACGCCTCTACAAATGGCAAGCTCACCACTGTGGGCCGCCATATAGGTATTCACCACCGCTTCAATCTCGATTACATTCGGTTTACTGTGTTGGATGTTGTCCCTGAAGACCCCCGCGGGGGCAACTGGGACCGCAAAATTCTTAAACGTGAATCCCTCTGGATTGAGCGACTTGATGCATGTGTTCCTCCTGGCATTAACAAGGCACATTCATACAAATACTTCCTTGAATAACTCTGCTATCTCTTTCCTCCCCTCCCCCTTTTCCCCCCCCTTCCCCTCCTTTCCCCCCGCTCCCCCCAGTCTCTGCCATGACCCAATTACACATAACATAAAAACTAAACCATATAATGTTTGGATTTTGCTTTAATGGACTCCAGGTATATTTCTTTCCCCCCCTGATCATGGACTAGTGGACTCCTTTTATGTAGTGGATCCACACTATATTTAAAAAACCTTTTATACTTTATTGTTTCTTTTTAGTGGCTGATTCCAATTGTTCAGTGATTTGCTTGTTTTTTGTCAATCAAAATCATGTATTATGCTGATTATATTTTGTTCTGCATATATCCTGGGACGGGTCATGATGCATGCATCCCCAGCCGTGGGGGTCCCTGTTGCCCCCACTGCTGGAGACCATGCATCGGTCTTTTCCCCCCCCCCCTCCCAGTCTATTTTCTCATCAACCAGATTTGTACTCAAGTTACTACTTGAATTGCACCGGCCACCCTGTTCTGGAGGGATGTGAGGAGTTAATTCTCCCCCCGTGGCGGCCTTGCGCTCCTCCGGCGGAGGGCTGGGCTAATATGAGCCCAGCTGCTTCGTTTCGATCAGTGCTCAGGCACTGATCACTGTTGAGCTTTGCGCCTGCGCCGGATGACTTTCCCGCGCATGCGCAATAGTGGAGGACCAGACCCGGAAGCAATCGCGGCGGCCGTTTTCGCCGTGGAAACTTCCGAGTTGGAGGCATTTAAGATGCCTGAGACCCAGCTGCCTACAGCCTCAGGTGGACACCCAGTACTTCGCTGACGCTATCCGAAGCTCATGTGAGTACCTATGTTATGCTTCCCTTTGTTAGGTGGGGATTCCCACTATGTTTATATGGCATCCCCCCCCCCCCGCCTTGGTACTGAATATCTCATGACTGCTGCCTACCTTTCAAATCAGTCTTTAATATTTCCCCCATTGATTTACATTCATTGCAGCGATCCTCTGTGACAGTGTGATGTGGCGCTCCAGCCACTGACTGCACTAGTCACGTCCTCCTGGGTTTCAGCAGCCTCTGAGTCTAGGCTTTTACTACAGCAACGATAGGTAAAGGAATTTCTTTATTACCATGAATTCCTTTATTATTAGCCCTATACGTCTCTTTCTTACCTCAATTTTTCTTATCAGGTGCACTGGGACATCTATTTCACCCTAACCCCTTTTCTTCCCTTTTTTCCCTTCCCCCCCCTCTTCTTCCCCTCTCCTCTTTTTTCCCCCCTCCCCCTCCCCCCCCCCACATCCTCTCCCCCCCTTTGGCCCTCCCTTCTTTCCTTTCCTTCCCCTCCCCCCCCCTCTTCTCTCCCCCCTTCTCCCCCCCTCTGTTTCTCATCCTCCTCTTCCCCCCCCCCTCCTTCTCTTTTCTCCCTGTTCGCCTTCTTTTCTCCCCCCCCCCCTTTCTGTTCTCTCCTTTTCCCCCTCTACCTTCCTTTTCCCTTCCCTTCTTTTCCCCCCTTTGCTTTTCCTCTTCTTTGTTTTTTCCCCTGTCCATCTCCCTTCTTCCCTCCCATGTTTCTCCTCTTCCCCCGTCCCCCTCCTTCCCTTCCTTCCCTTCTTTCCTTTCTGCTCTCCCAGTTCTCTGGTCCTTTCCTCACCTCAGTTTTGGCACTCCCGGGTGACCCCTAAACAGAATACATTGTATGACCCTTAAAACTTTTTTCTAAAAAATTTTTTCATAATAGCTATACCCCAATTTGCCTCCCTGGCCCGCCCCCGGGGGAACGCCTCTCTGAGGGCGTCTCACAATATCGCTCCAGGAAAACCTTTCAGGTTATAGTGTGGTGAGTGCAATCTTTAAACTTTAAGTATATTCTCCAATTTAAGTTGTGTATTCTCTAAAACCAATTATGTATTTGTGCTTGTTATGTTGATACTGTATTTTTCACCTTCATAGACTATATACTACCAGACGCCTCCTGAAGAAGCGGCTGTGACCGCGAAACCGTAGAGGTTACGTCTGCAAGTATCACACCATATAACCCTTGTCTATGCACCTGTGTGGGCATTAGCTATACTAAACTTAGTGTCAACATTGCTGTAAACAATCACTATTGTTTTTCTTTTTGTATGTCAAATTATCAATATGTACAATATATGTCCCCTACAGGACTTTTTATCAATTTTGAAATAAATTTATATATTTTTAAACAAAGTTTTCTTTTTATGGTACCGCAATAGTCCTTTTCTCTCCCTTTTTTTGAAAGAGGCAGGACCCTATTGGAGAAGTCCCTGCTCCGATTCCTCTTTCAATCTTATCTCTTGCCCTTTTCCAAAATCTCCACGGTTGCTTCTGGGATGAAAGTATGCACAAATGCCAAAAGTATCTCCAGCGTTGACTTCCTTACTGGTTTGATGTAATGAGGGTGTTTGACCTCCCACAGATTCCTCATCTCCCTGTACTTATCAATAAATGCTGACATAAATTCTGGGTCCTTAAATTTGGCATTCATGTTTTCCGTAAAAGATAAGACACAAGACAAAAACATTAATGTTTCAGCTAAACCCTCATCATCTTATCCCAACATAGGCCTAATCAACCTTTAAGCAGTATAGGCTGCTTGCTACAAAGTTTAACAAAAAACTACCTTCGTTTCTGGCGTTCCAGTCCTCTATCCTCTACGCACAGAAGGTACGTACGACACAATGCATAATAACTTTTTATACACTGCGCATGCTTGAAACTCCGCCTGTGTCGCCCGCCCCTGACGTTCTTTTTTAACGCATATTCTCCGCCCCCTGGTCTCTACGCACAGAACGTACGTATGACACAATGCGTAATAGCTTTTTATACACTGCGCATGCTTGAAACTTCGCCTGCGTTGCCCGCCCTTGACGTTCTTTTTTAACTAATATTCTCCGCCCCTTCTCTCTACGGTGTGTAGTGGGAGAAACAATGGTGGAGACACATCAGGTGTGTACTACCTCAGGTAGTGATGAAAGCCCGGAGCCTGGAACGTCCCGATCCGGGAAGCGGAGATTTAAGGCCTCCAATATGGCCTTTCAAGAGATGGTGGAGATGGTGGCAATTTTGCGAAAAAATGACTATGATGGGAAGTATGGACCGTACGCCCGACCTAATTTGCATCTTCGTTTTGGGGTACGGCCCTCGAAAGATCAGCTTAGGAAAAGATGGTCCGACCTCAAACTCCGGGAGCCGGATCAGTACAGTACAGTGTGTATATATATATATATATATATATATATATATATATATATATATATAATCTATTATATGTCTTCAACTAGGAACTCTGCCCAAACAGACAATTTGTACACCACTTCACTACGTTTCATATTACTTTATTACATAGGGGAGAAAAGACTCAAACAAGCAGAACCTAGTGACCCCCGTCCGCAACACCCAAATTGGGAAATCAGCCCAAGCCCCACAGAGGATGTTGAGGAAGAAGAGGTGGGCGACATGGGCACCCCACCCCAGGTGAGTGTCTGGCACACCAGCTTACGGGAATCTATGTATGGCTGCATATTTCGAGATACATTTTTTTTATCATCTATTTTAGGTGATCTGGTTGTGGAAGAGCAAGAAACAAGGACCAGCGCCACCCCCGAGGATGTGTACGAAGTAGAGTTGGAGGAAGTAGGCGACATGTGCACCCCACCACGTGAGTGTCTGACACACCATCTTACGGTAATCTATGTATGGCTGCATATTTTGAAATACATTTTTTATCATCTATTTTAGGTGATCTGGTTGTGGAAGAAGCAAGCACCAGCGCCACCCCCAAGGGTGTGTATGAAGTAGAGGTGGAGGAAGTAGGCGACATGGGCACCCCACCACGTGAGTGTCTGACACACCAGCTTATGGTAAGGTAATCTATGTATGCCCACATATTTCTAAATACATCTTTTTTTCCTTAAATTTTAGGTCATGTGGAACCTTTTAGCACAGACAGTGCACAACGCCTAATTGGACAGATAATGGCCTGGAATGGGTATATTGATGCCATGCGTAATCGGCTGGATAGTATGCAGCAGGAAATGAAGAACATGATCGCTGTTTTGGGGAGAATCTAAATTCCCTTTTTCACAAAAAAAAAACATTGATCGTGTTCTTCATTTCCTTGTTTGCTGACCCCATTCTGGGCCTTTGATTTTAGGATTTAAATTATATGCCTGTTTCAAAAAATTATTTTTAAAAAATCTAATAAAAAAAATGAGGCCTGTTTGTTTTAAAAAAACTAAATAAAGATATATAGAGGCCTGTTTGTGGAGAGAGAGAGAGAGAATCTAAATCAACTTAATGACACACAGACTATTTGAGTGAATTTTAGGGGGGGTCTAAATTAAGTTAATGACATACAGACTATTTGGATGAATTTTAGGGGGGATTCTAAATCAACTTAATGACACACAGACTATTTGGATGAATTTTCGGGGGGGGGGGTTCTAAATCAACTTAATGACACACAGACCATTTGGATGAATTTTAAGGGGGGGAGGGGATTCAAAATCAACTTTATAACACACAGACTATTTGGATGAATTTGAGGGTAAAAGAACTACAATGCAGCTGACAAAATACATTAAGTGAGTAGACTAGGTGGATATGGGCCCAGAATTGCATGCTGGGGAGGTTAGTGAAGGCATATATGCATGCAGGACAAAAAAGAGCATTAAAAGATTACAGCATGCATGAGGACAAAGGGGACATTCACACTATATTGCAATGATGGTAATTAGTGTTTAAGTAAAGAAATACATTACATTAGCAAACATTAAATACAATAAAATGTGATGTTAAAGGATAAAAATTCTTACCTTAATATAGTCCTTCTGCAGGACCTGAATTATGGCAGAACTGATAATGATCCCCAGAGCCTGGGGGGAGATTCCTGTCGAGAACTTAAGGTCCTGCAGGCTTCTCCCTGTCGCCAAATAACACAACGTGGCGACTAGCCTCTGCTCCGGAGTGATGGCTTGCCTCATGCAGGTATCCTGCCTGCTGATATAAGGGGTCAGCAAAGCCAACAAATGGTCAAAAACGGGGTCCGTCATCCGGAGAAAGTTCCGGAAATCCTCAGGATTATACTCACGGAGCAATGGCATGTGACAGAATTGGTCACGCTGGAGCAACCAATTCTTCGTCAATGAACTCCTCGCCCTGTTCATGGACTGGGCTTGGGCTGAAGAATGAATTACAGCACCAAGCATGTACAATGCACAAGCTCTACGACGAGTACGTACACGTAACATCAGGGGCGGATTGCCCCCCCCCGAAATAACTCTGAATGTTATTGTATCCTCCTCCTGCCGCTCCGCTGCCGGCCCGAGTCTCTCTCGGCGCCGCTGATCGGCACATGTGAGAGAGAGACTCGGGCCGGTACGTGTGTGTGGTACGGGCGGCGGCGGTCACTGTCTGACACTGAAGGAAGGAGGTGGGTGGAGCCTCTTCCCTACGGCCCTGGCGTTAGCAACGAGTGACGTCAGTCATACTGCATGTGTGAGTGAGAGTCACGTCGTCACGTCGGAGGTCGGACTCGAGTCTCTCTCAGACTCAGAGCCGACCGACCCGGTCCCGACGTGACGGTGACAATGTGACACAGCCTGGAGCGGCGCCTCCTTACAATACAGCAGACAGCAGTAACTACTAGTACTAACTAACAAGTATATAACAACTGAGAGTGCACTGCACAGCACAGCACACGTCCAGCACAGGCTTTCTCCGCCCTTGACTGTGTTGGCCCCACCCACCGGCACCCTCCTCCTGGCTCCCTCCATGTTGTCCACACTAAAGTACAGGCCACCACGTGGCAGGTGACATTGGCAAGTGACAATCCGCATGTTGTGGCAGGCGACATTGGCAAGTGACAATCCGCATGTTGTGGCAGGCGACATTGGCAAGTGACAATCCGCATCTTGTGGCAGGTGACATTGGCAAGTGACAATCCGCATCTTGTGGCAGGCGACATTGGCAAAAGACAATCCGTATCTTGTTGCAGGCGACATTGGCAAGTGACAATCCGCATCTTGTGACAGGCGACATTGGCAAGTGACAATCCGCATCTTGTGGCAGGCGACATTGGCAAGTGACAATCCACATCTGGTGGCAGCCAACAGTGGCAAGTGACACGCTGCATCTGGTGGCAGGCGACGGTAGCAAGTGACACGCTCAGGGCTCCCAATGATTCTGCATTATGGTGAGTTGAACGATTTCATTTTACATTATAATGTAATAATATAAATAATGCGCTTCAATCATTCTGACACCACATCAACCATGGTGCTGTGATGATTGAAGCGCCAACACCAGCCATTGCCCCGACAAATTGGCCGCAAAATTTTATGGCAGTGCCCCTCCCGAGACTAGGCTCTGGATCCGCCCCTGCGTAACATGGCTTCAAAACGGTCAGCTGGTCAGAACGCACTTAACAGAACGCACTGAAGAACAGCAAGGCCTGTGAATAGTGAACTGAAAATCAGCAACGAGCGAACAATAAGACACTGAATAACTCAATGCAAACTAACCACACGCACTGCATAGCAGATACAAACCTCACAAGCACAAACTGAACAACAGTTAAAACGATCTGAAAAATACGAGTCTCACCAGTGCGAATCGTCCCTCAGCAAATTTCTACTAACACGAGATAAACACAAGAGTAGCAGAACTTCTGTTTTATAGTTTGGTCGGACTTGGTGTACGGCACCGCGTTCTAGGCTGTCGGACTTTTGTGTGATCGTATGTAGTCAAGTCCGTTCATTAGAAAGTCCGCCGGAAGTCTGCCAAAAGTCAGTCAAAAGTCTGTCCGACAGGCTGTTGGACTTTTGTAGCCGAAAAATCCGACCGTGTGTACACGGCATTAGACTCCTCCCGGCCAATCAGATAGCGGGTCCTGAGACCCGATTGGCCAGGGAGCCTTAGGACCCACTTCCTGTTCGGCCGGGAGGAGAAGCAATGGCCCTGCTGTTTCATCAGAATTGGTGACCCGTCACCAGCTGGAGCGAGGTGCAGCAACATCCCCTTCCAGGATCCAGCACCGCCTCATCATCGGAAGGTAAGGCACAGATCACCGCCTTCCTGTCCGACCCACTGGGGGGGGGATTGGTTTCCCCTCCAAAATATTCAGCAACAGCCACCACTGGCAAGTGACAGGCTGCATCTGGTGGCAGGCTATGGGTTGCAAGTAACAGGGGAATTCCTGCACCATCACACCTCAGATCTCCCCAATTCATGCACCTTTACACCTCAGATCACCCCAATTCCTCCACCTTCAAATCTCAGATCAGGCTCAATTCCTGTACCTTCACATCTCAGATCAGCCCAATTCCTGTACCTTTACATCTCAGATCAGCTCAATTCCTGCAACTTCACACCTCAGATCAGGCCCAGTTCATCCACCTTCACACTTGTCAGAAACCATGAATCAGAACGAGACAGAAGTACAATTAAATCACACTTGTTTAATAATAAAAGTAAATAGAACAAACATAATCAAAACATAGCTAAAGTTTCGGTAACCGTAACGGAAAGTCAGACAAGCTAGAAAGTCAGGAAGCCAGGAATCAGTGCAGTTTAACAGCAAGCAGGATCTGGAGCCAGACGGAACGTCAGCCAAGCAAGTCTTTAACAGGCACGCAGGAGATAATCTCTGTGATGTTGACAAAAAAATGGAATTTAACATGTATCAGGGTGATACTGTGGATACACTGGTAGCAATGTGCCAGCGTCCCAAAATAAGGTGGAAAAGACTATGAATTTGCAGAAAATGGACTTTGTGGGCATACAATATAAAAGGTATTGAAGTTCTTTAATTGGATAAAGTTAAAAAAGTGATGTACAAAACATAAAAAACACACACGCATCATGCTTAAAATTGACACAAATAGTATGACCACAGAGACTCAGATAACACCTCCAATTACTGAAACGAATCCACTGGGATAGTAACAATGTAGTATAATATGACCGGTAGCAATATCCTCAGGGGATGGGGTGCATGGAGTCATATATAGGGTCACAGGAAGGAATTCGCTCTACATGTTGCACGCATCACTGCGCTTCTTCAGGAGCCTATAGATCTGGTAAACATGTAAAAAAACATCAAATGAGTACATATAAATAAATATATATATATATATATAAATATATCTATATATATTGTCATGGTTATGCAATAGAGTTTCTCTATCAGCTTACCTGTCTCCATGTGTTTCTCTAAAGACCAGCTGCCTCTCACCTGACTGGTTTTATAACCTCTCCTCTAAGCATGGCCCCACCCCAGGCCCTATCAGTGAACCCTATATTAACCTGTGCACTGCAAGCCAGCAGTGCTGATCAACCATTGTGTGTTAGCTTCCGTGTGTACTTGCTGTGTTTCCTACGTCTGATTCCAGTCACCGACTTTGGCCTGTTAACTATTCCTGTCTGCTCGTGACCCTGACCTTTGGCGTGTCCCCGACCATCCCTGTTTGCCTGTGACCCTGAACCTTGGAGTGAACTCTGTTGTCCTTGTCTGCTTGTGGCCCTGACCTTGGCTTGTCCCTTACTTTCCTTGTTGTTCCAGCCTGCTGCCTCCTTCCTCTTCTCCTGTAGTCTACCGTGAGCGTGAGCTGTGAGACCCTGGGGGCCGCGACCTGGAGCCAGACTGCAGTGCAGTCCATGCTTACCACTAAAGGCTCTGGTGAACACCTGCTGGCTCTTAGACTCCACGCCCTGGGGAATCTATGCTCTAGCTCCCAGTGGGATCTGTGTCAGTGATCCAGTAGACCTGCTTCCTGAACCTCCCAGGGTTCAATCCACAGCAGTCAGTCCTAGGGTCCACTACCTAGCGGTGCACTTTTGACTCCTACAGAGTGCATCTGTCACCTAGCTTCAAGGTGACCTGACAGTTTGATCAGCCATGGACCCGGCTGATGTGCCGCTACCCGCAGATGATCCGTTACAGGGCTTAGTTCACAGACTTGAGACCCAGGAATCGCATCAGACCCAAGTGATGCGATTCCTTCAGGATTTGGCATCCCGTTTTGAACAGGTTCAGGCCTCATTAGGACCCCCGGTTTAACAACCTCAACCGCTATCTGCTGCTGCACCTATCGCACCAGTCGCAGCCACACATTCATTACAACTGCCAGCTCCGGCCCATTTCTCTGGGGACTCCAAGGCTTGCAGGGGGTTCCTTAGCCAGTGCACGATTCATTTTGAACTTCAGCCCAAAAACTTCCTGTCCGATCGGGCGAAAGTAGCCTATGTTATATCCCTTCTGTCCGGCGAGGTGCTAGCTTGGGCTGCCCCTCTGTGGGAACTGAATGATCCTGTGGTTTCTAGCCTGTCTGATTTCTTGAAACTTTTTTGGAATATCTTCGAGGAACCGGGTCGTGTCTCCTCAGTGGCTAGCGCTCTTTTACGTCTCCGTCAAGAGTCCGCTTCTGTGGGACAGTATGCTCTTCAGTTCCGTATCCTCACAGCTGAATTGAGCTGGAATAATGAGCCCCTAGTTGCAACCTTTTTACATGGCCTCTCTGATAGAGTGAAGGATGAATTAGCAAGAAGATCCCTTCCTGCTGATCTGGACGGTATCATCACCTTGTGTAACCAGATCAATATTTGCTTTCAGGAGAGGGCCCTGGAAAAAAGACGCCAGCATTCCCCGTTCCTTAGGCAGCTTGAGCTCCCAGTCACTTCTCTTCAATCCGAGGAGCACCCCCTGCCCGATGAGGAACCTAATGAAGCTGGGCTGGACCAAGTTGTCTCCTGAAGAACGCGCTAGGCGCAGAACTCTGGGCCTGTGCCTCTATTGTGGGGCCAAAGGTAATTTTCATGACACTTGTTCTCTTCGTCCGGAAAAACGATCGGGGTTAATACATCTGGAAGGTGTAGTATTAGACCCTGAAGTATCACCTTCACCTTCTCGTCTTCTTCTTTCTGTGTTCCTTCATGTCGGCGCTTCCCCTCGTTCGGTCTCGGCACATCTGGATTCCGGAGCCGCTGGCAATTTCATGGATTGGGAAACTGCATCTTCCATGAGACTTACCCTTTTGCCCCTTATAACGCCATTGGTGGTCTTGGCGATTGATGGCACTGTTCTCCCAGGGGGTCCTATCTGCTTCCAGACCCTTCCTGTTAAGATGTCGGTAGGGACACTCTACCAGGAGTGGATATCCCTTCTTCTCTTGCCTAAAGCTTCATCGCCTATCATATTAGGTCTTCCTTGGTTACGGTTCCATTCTCCACACATTGACTGGACTGCTGGACGAATCCTGGCTTGGGGTTCCTCCTCTTCCTCTTCCTGCCTACTCAAGGTTACCCCAAAAGAGAAACTTCCTGTTGCCACCATCCCAGTATCTTCTGCTCTTCCCGCTGCATATAGCGATTTCTGGAATGTCTTCTGCAATAGTCGGGCTGAGGCACTCTCTGGGTCATGTGGCACTCTAGATGAGCAGCCCACCTGTAAACTTGAGCCGATCATTCACTCCAGTTTGCATGGTCATTTACCTTTGCCTGTTCCTGGATCCCCTTGAACGCACACCCAGGCTGACTCGTCTACCAGTTCCACAGTCGCTACGCCCTGTGATATGATTCTGGTGGTCGCTGCACCTTGCAATACTGTTCAGTCGGCCTCTGCACCAGTTCAGCCTATGCCCAGTGAAGCTATCCAGCTTGACTTCTGTCACACATCACTTTCTAACCAACCTGGCCTCAGGGATCCACTGACTTCTGCCCAGTCTGATGATCCCATTTTGGATGTCCAGCTCATCTTTAAGGGTCTGGGGGACCCTGCTCAGACTCCTGATGGTCTTCTTATGCCTTTACCCATTCCTAAGAAGCCTTTAGCCCTCAATAAGTCCTCTCGCCCTTTACCTACCTCGGTTCGGCCTCTGAGGATAATCTTAAGTACAAGGTTAGTCAAGTTCTCGATTCCCGGCGCCGTAGAGGCATTCTTCAGTACCTCGTACATTGGGAAGGGTTTGGTCTTGAGGAGAGGTCTTGGATCACTGCATCTGAGATCTTTGCGCCTCAACTGTTGAGGAGGTTTCATCTGGAGCTTCCCTTTCGGCCAGGGCCCAGGCGGTGGAGGGGGAGGCCTCATAAGAGGGGGGGTACTGTCATGGTTATGCAATAGAGTTTCTCTATCAGCTTACCTGTCTCCATGTGTTTCTCTAAAGACCAGCTGCCTCTCACCTGACTGGTTTTATAACCTCTCCTCTAAGCATGGCCCCACCCCAGGCCCTATCAGGGAACCCTATATTAACCTGTCCACTGCAAGCCAGCAGTGCTGATAAACCATTGTGTGTTAGCTTCCGTGTGTACTTGCTGTGTTTCCTACGTCTGATTCCAGCTACTGACTTTGGCCTGTTCTTAACTATTCCTGTCTGCTCGTGACCCTGACCTTTGGCGTGTCCCCGACCATCCCTGTTTGCCTGTGACCCTAAACCTTGGCGTGAACTCTGTTGTCCTTGTCTGCTTGTGGCCCCGACCTTGGCTTGTCCCTTACTTTCCTTGTTGTTCCAGCCTGCTGCCTTCTTCCTCTTCTCCTGTACTCTACCGTGAGCGTGAGCTGTGAGACCCTGGGGGCCGCGACCTGGAGCCAGACTGCAGCGCAGTCCATCCTTACCACTAAAGGCTCTGGTGAACACCTGCTGGCTCTTAGACTCCGCGCCCTGTGGAATCTATGCTCTAGCTCCCAGTGGGATCTGTGTCAGTGATCCAGTAGACCTGCTTCCTGAACCTCCCAGGGTTTAATCCGCAGCAGTCAGTCCTAGGGTCCACTACCTAGCGGTGCACTTCTGGCTCCTACAGAGTGCATCTGTCACCTAGCCTCAAGGTGACCTGACATACGAGTTTCCTATGTATAATACAAGATGGGGATCATGTATGCATAAATTCAGACTGTTATAAAGTCCCCAGTATTTGAAGTAGTATTCTATAAAAAAACAAATTAATACAACGTAGTGAATGTTTGTATTGAAAAAAAGGAATTATAATAGATAAAAATAATAAAGCTGATGTCCATGACCATATATGTATAATGCGTGTCAAAAGGGAACCTGGCAACCAATTAATGCTGCATATGTTATGGTGTAACAAAGAATAATGGGTATAGCAGCTTACCAGTAATTAAATGGCCTATAGAGAAAATGAAGGTAAGTAACCGTGCAAACCAGGTTATATTCAATAATCACGCACTCTGGCTGAAGGGTAGTTTAACACAGCAAACACAGTTGACAATTGTAGCTGTATAGTTAGCCAGTAGGATACACTATCCAGTGTGTGGCCACAGCAGCAGACCAACAATGCCTAGTAAAGAAACAACAGGAGAAGCCAAAGTTCAATAATATATAGTTGCAGAAGTAGTGGAAAAATAGTCAAGTAGTTGGCAGTTGGAGGCTGAAGATAGTAACCACTGATATACCTTAAATAGGTGATTGCAGGTAATTCAGAGAGAGACAAGAGGTGCGTGTAGTCCCGGGCAGGAGCGCTGGCCTAATTGATTAATAAGCTGGTGGCCGTTTAAGACTATGTCCATACCAGAAGTCTGTCCCCCCAACTGGTGACGAAGACCGGCATGATCACAGGCTACCGTGCATGCGCCGCAATTCACCACTAACAGAAGCGGCCAGCGGCCAATGAAATGGTAGCAGAGGCGGGGCAGAAGGGAACCCGAAATCTCTAATAATAGCAAGAGTAAAATATAACGCTCATTCAAAGCGGTAGTGGCCAAGGCCTCCGGAACTACTGCAGATGGTATAGGGCAACCCAACTGTTGGATAGCAACATGGTTTAGTATCACAACTCAAATTAACAATGGTTTGGCTCAAGCCCACCTGCTGTTATATGTGTGATCGCAAGTTTCAAAGAGCTGTGGAGATTTGACACAGGGCTAATAGAGCTGCCCCTAGTGGACAATACAGCATGCTTCCTGGAGAATGGGCAGACATTTGAAGGAATACCTCTCGGCAATATCTATTGGATGGAAGGCAAATGGGGATGGCTACGAGTGGGCGTGTATGTTTGAATGAAAGGAGCACGTGGGCAATTGTTCTTTCTCTTTCTTGCTGGAAAACCTTACCATGAGGTTGTCTCTCTGCCATCTTGGGACTTTGCTCTGAATGCTGGCTTGGGCCTAAACTCCATGCGGCACAGAGCTCTCTCTTTCAACATCGTGAGATCGGCCGACGAGTCTAGCTATAGGATTCGATAAGTATATTCTTGTATTGTATTCTGATTGTAAGCTTTGTAACATTGCAATTTCTTGTAATACCTTTATGTTAGTTTTTTCCTAATTCTGCTGTTTTAGTACATTCCCATTTTCTCGGGAATAAATGTAACTTGTTTTCTAAGCAGATGTGTTTGTTATATCATTGTGCTTATCAGACTCTTATAGACTAGCAATTATAGGGACTAGACAATTTAATACATGTATGCAATAGTTATATAGGATATAATAGATTGTATATTATTGCAGCGATTACATCACCAACAATGCAGCGACTAGTAGGGGCAGGTCTGCAAGGGACAACTGGATAGCCAACCACCCCACCAATCGCCGCGCACCCGGTCAGAGGAAGCGACTGTGTGGGCGGCGCTGTGTGACCACACAGGGGCAAGGAGACCTCAAACATACCCTGGGGTCAAAGAAACAGGCTCATGCATCCAACCGGCCCAAAGAAATAAATCATCAAACATACAGAGATAAGTAACAAGTTATTGTAGGTGTAATATAGACAATCACATATAACCATATTACCAAAATAAAGGTTTTTTAAGTATAAACAATCCATGGCCCTAAGTAGCTATTCAAGGCGTAACATATTAACCTGCAATAAGTATAAATAGTATTTTTCTCAATTTGTAGGTTTTGTGAAAACGAAAAAAACAAGAAGTAGATTTTTATAGTCAATACAGATTATTACATGTAGGTGAGATTTGACTCAACTACGGAGGCAAGAGATCAAGCCAATGACAGTTAAAATATATAAGGGAAATCGCCCACGGATGGAATAAGTGAGCAATGAAATTGGAATAAATCGCTCCAGACTGATCAGTATAGTGACCATGGATAGAGCAGTTTGGGAATCTTGAAGCACAGCGACAGACTATAAGAAAGGTTTGTATGATTGTGTTTCATTCAAACCAGGGTACGTTCGATCCAGAGGGTTTCTTTCTGGAGAATGAGTTTATCCCATTCTCCCCCCCTGGGGTCCTTGGGAAGGAAGGAAGGATGGTCAGAACATAAAACGAGACAGAGGAAGTGTCGAATTTGTGGTGAAGATCAAGGTGCCGGCTGACAGGAGTCAACATTTTGCCATTACCTGATGTATATATGTGGTCACTTATTCTCTGTCTCAGCTGTCTGGCCGTCTTCCCCACATAGAAGGCCCCACATATACAATTCATCAAGTACACCACCCCCTGTGTGGCACAGGCCGCGGAGAACTTGGGGTAAAACATTTCCCCATTTGGGAGTTTGAATTTGCAGCCCGGCAAAACCCATCTACAGAACGCACAACCACCACATTGTGAGGTGTCAATGGTAGGTTCATAGTGTAATGGCTAGAAATGCGCTTATCCCTCAATGATTGAGCTAAAATTGTCTAAAAATGGTTTCAGGATGTTGACCAATATACAGTATATCACAAAAGTGAATACACCCCTCACATTTTTGTAAATATTTTATTATAACTTTTCATGTGACAACACTGAAGAAATGACACTTTGCTACAATGTAAAGTAGTGAGTGTACAGCTTGTATAACAGTGTAAATTTGTTGTCCCCTCAAAATAACTCAACACACAGCCATTAATGTCTAAACCGCTGGCAACAAAAGTGAGTACACCCCCAAGTGAAAATACCAGGTGTGTGCAGTTGCGCCATAATCTAATATATTGGGCGTAGGGTATATTGCGTATTAAGGCTGGTGGATGTGCGCTTTCTGCGTACAAAAGCGTGTTTCCCGCAGTGTTTTTATGATAAAGGTCAGTTGCTAAGTTGTTGTCTTTGAAAATGGTGAGATTAAAAAAAGTTGTTTCTGTTTGTCACAGTTGTATGTGAATTTCAAATTAAAATTGTTTTGATTTAGTGATTTGATAAATCTGTCAAGTGCATCCCTAGTGCTGGTCCAGACAATAAAAATATCCTCGATATAATGCATCCAGCATAGAATGTGGTTGGTAAAATTTAAGAGGGAGTCATTAGAAAATAGATGGCGCTCCCACCCCCCCAGATACAGGTTGGCGTAGGCCGGTGCGCAACAAGTGCCCATGGCCACGCCCTGTATCTGGAGGTAGTGGGAGTCTTTGAAACCAAATCAATTATGAGTAATTATGACCCTAAGGAGTTTCAAGACAAATTCAATAAATTTCCACCGGTGGTGGCCTTCTTCGTATAGGAAGGTACATATTGTCCCGACACCCTGCTCGTGAGGGATGCTGGAGTAGAGTGCCTCCGCATCCAGAGTCACGAGCAGGGCATCGGGAGAGACGACCATTCCTTCAATTTATTTTAAAAAATCTAGCGTATCCTTTGTATAGGAAGGAAATGATATCACATGCGGCATTGGCATTGAATCCACTAATTTGCTGACATTTTCCGTGAAATTATCAGTTTCCCAGGGGGCGAAAGGGGTTCTTATACACTATGGGTAGCGCATAGAACGTCGCCTCCCTGGGAGACCGAACATTCAGGTAATCGTACATATCCTGGTCAATGAGACCATCAGCGTGAGCCTCATTGATAATCTCTAAAAATTCATTTTTAAAAGATGCAGTACGGGATTTTGGTATCCGTCGGTACCATTGAGGATTGGATAGAATCTTGAGGCACATGGCTTCATAGTTGATTCTAGTCATTAGGACGGTGTTACCACCCTTGTCCGCAGCCTTGACTACCAGATCAGGGTGGTTCGATGATTTCAAATAGTCTGTCGCTGTGCTTGTGTTAGATTACTTTCTCTTGGGACAATGTCGAAACGTTTAATGTCACTGACCACATTCCGTAAGAACGTCCAGGCCTGGGGATTGGTGGTGAGATCTGGAAAGTTTTTAGATTTAGGTTTAAATTTATTAGAGGGAGGTGATGGCATCACCCTCACCTCAGGACTGGGAACCTCTAAGCTTGTTGTAATGTTTGAAGTATCAGTATTATCGTTCTCATCCAATAGTAGCATGAGATCCTGAAGTGCTCTAAAGTCGTCTATCTTAAAATGGTTGATACTATCTGAAAGCTCACGTTCTGATTTAGACCGTAAACGGTCACTATCAAACATAAATTTATATGTCAGATTTCTAATAAACATATGGACGTCCTTAATGACCTCATATCTATCTATCTTTTGGAAAGGACAGAAGCTTAAACCATATTTAAGCACATCTAGTTCTTCAGTTGTGAACTGATAATGAGTAAGGGTGAGGACATCTAAACCTACCTTTGGGATGAGTGAGTCCCGAGTTTAGGAAAATTAAGAATTTGTGTGTTAGTTTGGTTGATGTGGGGGTCAAGAGTGCTTTGTTTCTTAAACATTTGTAACTGTGTTGCCGGGGGTAAATTAGGAACCTCTTGAGTATTGGATAAGTTGTGATGTGGTGTAGCATCCATAGATGCCGGTGAAATTTGTGTGCTGGTGAGTACTGTGCCATGTGTATTAAGTGAATGAGATGTAGATGCAGTATTGTGCATCTGAGTTTGTGCATTCATTATCTGTAGTGCTTTGGAGGCAATGGGCCCCATATAATTTGTTTGTGACAAATGCCCACCACCGTTATCAAGAGTGACACCCTGACAAAGTGGATAATCAAAAGATCTTGTATCCTGATTGTCTGGACTCTTTTTAGAATAGGGTGTAAAGTTCCCTCCACCATAGTTTTTCTTACGTGTACCCAAATCATTGTGCGTAGTCGGAGGTCCCCTTCTTGGAGGTAGCTGCGAAGAAAAAGTAGACATAGATGAATCAGATTCTGTATCTTCATCTGTAACACCAGATTCATTCCCCAAACATTGGTTCCTAGATTTAGAATTTCCCCTGAAAAGGATTTTGCCATCGATAGGCAAAACCTTCTGCATAGGCTGCTCTATCCTTCACCAATTTACTTTGTTTTTTGTATATAATATCCTTATTTATTTTGGTAATATTAATAATGCTGGGTGCGTTATATCGAGGATATTTTTATTGTCTGGACCAGCAGTATGGATGCACTTGACAGATTTATCAAATCACTAAATCAAAACAATTTTATTTGAAATTCACATACAACTGTGACAAACAGAAAACAACTTTTTTGGATCTCACCATTTTCAAAGACAAAGACAACAACTTAGCAACTGACCTTTATCGTAAAACCACTGCAGGAAACACGCTTTTACACGCAGAAAGCACACATCCACCAGCCTTAATACGCAGTATACCCTATGCCCAATATATTAGATTACGGCGCAATTGCACACACCTGGCTGATTTCCAAAAACAGGCTAAACTCCTACAGGGACGTCTGCTCTCTAGAGATTATAGTAAATCGTTACTTTGCCAGGCCTACAACAAGGCTGCTGGGCAAACACAAAATGAATTACTCTGCAAAATAAAAACTCCTGTTACAAATCCAACTATGAAACTTATCACAAGGTTTTCATCCCATCATCCTGAAATTAGGAACATCATGACCAATCATTGGCACTTATTACAGAGGGATCCTATCCTCAGCAAATATATTGGTCAACATCCGGAAATCATTTTTAGACTAGCTCAATCATTGAGGGATAAACTAGTTTCTAGCCATTACACTACGAACCTACCAAATGGCCCTGCACGGCCCATTTGCACCTCGCGATGTGGTGGTGCGTTCGGTAGATGGCTTTTGTTGGGCCGCAAATTCAAACTCCCCAATGGGGAAATGTTTTACCCCAAGTTCTCCGCAGCCTGTGCCACACAGGGGGTGGTGTACTTGATGAATTGTATATGTGGGGCCTTCTATGGGGGGAAGACGGCCAGATAGCTGAGACAGAGAATAAGTGACCACATATATACCTCAGGTAATGCCAAAATGTTGACTCCTGTCAGCCGACACCTTGATATTCACCGCAAATTCAACACTTCCTCTGTCTTGTTTTATGTTCTGACCGTCGTTCCCAAGGACCCCAGAGTGGGAGAGTGGGTTAAACTCATTCTCCAGAAAGAAACCCTCTGGATCGAACGATGAAATGCTACACGGTACCCTGGTTTGAATGAAACACAATCATACAAACCTTTCTTATAGTCTGTCGCTGTGCTTCAAAGATTCCCAAACTGCTCTATCCATAGTCACTATACTGATCAGTCTGGAGCGATTTATTCCAATTTCATTGCTCACTTATTCCATCGGTGGGCGATTTTCCCTTACGTATTTTATCTGTCATTGGCTTGATCCCTTGCCTCCGTAGTTGAGTCAAATCTCACCTACATGTAATAATCTGTATTGACTATTAAAATCTACATCTTGCTTTTTCGTTTTCACAAAATCTACAAATTGAGAAATACTATTTATACTTATTGCAGGTTAATGTTATGCCTTGAATGGCTACTCAGGGCCATGGATTGTTTATACGTATAAAACCTTTATTTTGTTTATATGGTTATATGTGATTGTCTTTATTACATCTACAATAACTTATTTATCTCTGTATGTTTGATGATTTATTTCTTTGGGCCGGTTGGATGCATGAGCCTGTTTCTGTAACACCAGGGTATGTTTGAGGTCTCCTTCCCCCTGTGTGGGTAACACAGCGATGCCAACCCAGCCGCTTCCTCTGACTGGGTGCGCAGCGATTGGTGGTGTGGTTGGCTATCCAATTGTCCCTTGCAGACCTACCCCTACTAGTCGCTGCATTGTTGGGTTGCCCTATACCATCTGCAGTAGTTCGGGAGGCTTTGGCCACTTTGAATGAGTGTTATGTTTTACTCTTGCTATTTTGAGAGATTTCGGTTCCCTTCTGCCCTGCCTGTGCTAACATTTCATTGGCCACTCGTTAGCGGTGAATTGCGGCACCTGGGCGGTACCCTGTGATCATGCCAGTCACTTTCGGTTGGGGGTGACGCACTTCCGTAATGGACGTAGTCTTAAACAGCTGCCAGCTTATTAGTCAATTAGGCCAGCGCTCCTGCCCGGGAATACATGCACCTCTTGTCTCTCTCTGGATTACCTGCAATCACCTATTTAAGGTATATCAGTGGTCATTATCTTCAGCCTCCACCTGCCAACTACTTGACTATCTTTCCACTACCTCTGCAACTATATGTTATTGAACTTTGGCTTCTCCTGTTGTTTCTTTACTAGGCATTGTTGGTCTGCTGCTGTGGCCACACATTGGATAGCGTATCCTACTGGCAAACTATACAGCTACAATTGTCAACCGTGTTTGCGGTGTTAAACTACCCTTCATCCAGAATGAGTGTATATTGAATATAATGTGGTTTGCACGGTTACTTACCTTCGCTTTCTCTATAGGCCATTTAATTACAGGTAAGCTGCTATACCAAATGTTCTTTGTTACACCATAACATTACACCATATGCAGCATTAATTGGTTGCCAGGTTTCCTTCTGGCACACATTATGCATATATGGTCATGGACATCTGCGTTATTATTTATATCTATTACAATTCATTTTTTTCAATACAAAAATATATAGAATACTACTTCAAATACTGGGGACTTTATATCAGTCTGAATTTATTCATACATGATCCCCATCTTGTATTATGCATAGGAAACACGTATATTATGTAAGTATCCATTTCCATGATATAAGTTTCACTTTGTACAAAACACATTTTAACTGGTTAAGGCTGTTGTAACGACACCCCGAGTATGAAAGGGGTTAAAGAACATTCCATTTCCGAACACAAAGGCAGCTACCGAACAGTCCAATCAGCTGAACAAGAAACCCATACGATTTGGGGGGGTAATTCTTACCCCCCCCAAATACGAGATGAGGCTCTGTACGGGGGGTCAAACAGGAATCAGACTCCTTTTTTATTAGAACCAGAATACAGTCTTATATACAGTAGAAGAAGAGGTCCCCCTCATGTTCATATTACTCTAACAATACAACTGTAACCAGGAACACAATTTACATGAACTGATTAACTAACCCCTTAAAGCAGCCGATGTGACTCCGTGCCCTCCTGGGGATTGTATGATTAATCAGGATTTCACTACAGGTCAGACTTGTTGTCACCGAGCTTCACACATTAGTATAAACACAAGACACCTTCTCACAATAGCAGGAGCCAATTACAATTAACAATACAGTGATCTCTCCCCTCCTCAGCCTAGTAGGCAACAAACTGTAGTAGGAGTAGACTGTCCGGCTCCTACCCAGTTCTAGAGGCCAATGTGATCAGCTCTCTCAACTAACATGTTGAGTTCAGAATCAAACAAATCAAGAATAGTCTTTACATATATCCTGGGAGATATTGTGGATAAATATTACTGTCCCATTTTAAGTAATCCAAGATATATTTTCTCAGTCACCCTGTGCCCAAAAGTGACTCCCGTTACAGCTGTATACTATATGACTGCGTCCTCATAGGGATTATTGCTTCTTGCTGGGACTGGGGTCAGCGGGGCAAAGAACAGGGGGCCATACTGGCAGGGAATCCAGCAAAGCTCTTCCTCCCCACACATCACATAGCTGAGATCAGATTCTTTTACAGACATAGCCTCTATCTGAGCATTGCGTAGATGGCAACTGCAGCTTTGCTGCTGTTCTGATCTGGAGATGTCAAAGATCAGAGCAGCAACACAGCAAGCAGCTATATACTGTTAAGAATGAGGTTGTGTCTGTAAAAGAATCCTATTTCAGCTATGTGGGAGAACAAGATCTGCTGAGTGCTCCATGCATGGATGGGAGGAGCAGAACCGCGGGCTGGGCACAGTATCAATGGAAGTGGGGCACAGCATACCCTAGGTCCAGCTGAACACCAGCCTATGTTCACAAGCAAGCCAAATGAGGTGGGGGGAATGGAAGTGGACAGGACAGACGCAGGAAAGAGCCATCGGGGATTCCTTCTGTGTACCCAGCTACAAGCACCCGCCAGACAATTTTCTTGATGTGTAGGCCAGGTATCCCAGGCTTCCACCACATGCCATCATAAATGCGGCTATGTGCCATGTCTGGCACGCATGCCATGGGTTGCCGACACCTGCCTTGGGTGATCTGCTCATCTGTAAAAGGTTTCAGTCCAGTAAACTTCTCAAAAACCATATTATCTCTGCAACATTGTATTAATTCTATAGAGCAGTCCACTCTCTGCAGTAGCTAATTCAATACACTGTTGATGATGAGTCACAAATCCCCATACACTTTGTACACAGTGCAGAGGTCTTCCAGACATTCCTTCCTCTTCTGATTGAATGTGTTTAGCCTTTAACATTATCTCTATTGGCTGAATGTTCTTCAACTCTCCTGATTTCTCCTGAAGTTCTTAAAGCCCAACTATTGAAAAAAATGTGGGCTGAGCCCACACTGCAATGGTTAAATTCTCACTTCTGTCTAGGGGACAGAAAAGCACTTTTTACCCGATCCTCCACGCCCCCAGCAGACATCTCTTCTCCATGCTGCAATAGTAGATTGTTACTCAGCATCCTCACACCAGTGCAGGGTTATGGGCCCTTGCATCAGGCTTGATGAGGTCAAAGGACCTTAGACTGCTCAGGTGGAGGGGAGAAGAAGCTATAAGGACCAGTCTAGCAGTGCAAAGGAACATGCAAGAGTGGAGAATCAGGGGAGTAAAACTGCTTTACCAAGTCCCCTAGACAGAAACAAGCAGGTAACCCTTGCAGTGTGGGTGCAGCTCCACTGCAAGGCAGCATTTTTACTATTACCGGGGTTCTGTTTTAAGGCTTTTTCTAATAGGATTGAAAGTTAGGGAATGTTACAACATTTTTTATAAATAGACCCCTTAGCTTTTAGGATAAGGGTCTCATTTAAATTTTCAATAAGTGTAGATGGCTAGATAAATGTACGACTATGTTTTGCCAAAGGGTTGATATATCTAGTAGAGCCAAACTCTTTCCAATCTCCAAGGGCAAAATCAGGGGGAGTAGAGGATGTATTAAAGCCTAACTTCAGGTTTAATTTAACTTTAAATAATTAATTATTTCCTACACGGATACATGCAGCGGCTGTCAGCGTTGTATAAACTATATGTAGCATCAACTACATACAGTATACAGTGCTAAGTTTTGGAAGTTATATGGGGACTTCCCGCTCCCAGAGCAAAATTTAGTCAGTCTGAGCACTGCTCAGCCATTCACAGGAGGCTTTGAATTTTATAAATAAAAATAAGGTTTCCTCTAATTATCTGAGAAAGAAATGGTGATGTCATCTGTCCAACTCTCCACCTCAGTCAATCAGAGAAAGCCTTATATTCATTCATAAAATACCAGTTTTTTTGTGAATGGCTGAGCAGCGCTTAGTCCGACTCAATTTTGTTCTGGGAATGGGATGGGAAGTCCCCATACCACTGCCGAAACACAGTGCTCTATACTGTATGTACGCTGTAGCTGATGCTACATATACTGTCATTTATACAATGCTGACAGCAGCTGCATGGTCCATACAAACTAGTTAAAGTTAAATGAAACCTGGAGTTAGATGTAATATTTTCTATTTTGCAATCACTCTGAGAAAAGTGTTTGTACCCATGTCCAGGTGCAAGACATATTAAGAATGAATACATCTCCAAAAGAATTTGTTGAATCCCAAAAAACAATTGAATGATTTTGAGTTGCCTGGATATTCGCTGAGTCCAGGGCCAGAAAAAGGTCCTCATTCCATTCTAAGATAGATGAAGCTTTTTTTTTTACAATTTGACGAGTGATAGTTTTAAAATAACAAGTGTTACTACAGTTATAAAATGCACATTTTATTCTGCAGTTTGTTCGGTTTGCTTTGATACCAAAATAATGTCTAGGCATGGAAAAGTTACTTCCAAACAAAATAAAGGACTTTTTTTTTACATTTTTTCATATGCATCTTTCAAAACATTTGTTAGAAAAAAAACTAATGAAGAAATTAACAAAAACATAAATACAATTTTTATGAATAGTATTTTTTTTTTAATTGAAATAAGGGGTACATAGAAAAAAGAGATTGAATATTGGCTAATAAACTGTAACAAGGGGTAATCAATGCTTAAGTAGGAAAGATTGTTTAAATAAAAACAAGATTTAACCCTGCTTTCAGGGTTTCTTTAGAACGAATTGGCGCTACGGTGCACCAATGCCATAACACAGAGTGGTTGAATGGGTCCCTAGTTTATCTAATAGTCTCAGATTGAAACATGGAATCAGCATTTGTTACATTTTGAATCCATTACACTGCCAGGGAAATTGTAATACTGCCATTTACAGTTAAAATAGCTGCAAAGAACAACTATCACACTAAGCAGCACATTTTACTTTTGTATACATAACCAGCAATTTACCATTGTGGCTATTGTGGTCGTGAAAACGATCACAATAGCTTTCATTCATAACTAAATGCAGAGAAGGACTGAGCTATCACACTGACAGCTCAGTCCTGAGATTATGCAAGCAGAGCATGGCTCTTTATTACAGCAGGCTTCATTGATTAACAGCTGCATTCTTAGCTTGGTTCCAATTTTTTTTATCTCACACCTGCTTTAACTTTTTCCTCTTTTTTATATATTTTTTTAAAGTGCAGGGAAAAGGGCACTTATGAGCATGTTTAGTACATACTAACCTTGTACAAATTTACAGATTTTCCTAGTGAAATTTAAATTTGCTTAAAATAACACTAAACAATATTGTTATTTTCCAAAAATAATCCATACACATCCACTACCTAATGACCCTGTGAACTATGTCTCATTAAATAATTTCTTACTGTGTCTTTCTTCCTTCTCTGTGCGCAACTGAATGTCTCCTTTTCTCCTTCACCTCTGTTTGGAGCAAGTAGTGCATGATAGTTGTGGTCATGTGCACTGCTCTATGCATACTACAGATTTCATAGTCCATTGTACCTAGTCTATCTCAGGAGGAAGCAAGAGATGGGGGGGCTACTTTTCTACACTAAAGCTGGGTTCATACTGCCTTGCGGAGCAGCTCACAGTAGCGGTCCGGTGCGTCCCTTTTCACTGTTTCAGGTCAGAATTTTTGGCTGAATTCGGACCTGAAACGGACCAGAAGACACACAGGACTCCTGTTCAACTCACTCCCCCGGAGCTGTGTGAACCGGCTCAATTGGGAGCCGGTTACAGTCTCCTGACATGTGAATTGGATGCGGGGAAACCATTCAATTTGCAATAGTGTGAACCCAGCCTTAGTGTAACCATGAAGAGCAAACATCCACTCTCTAACAGGAAGTCAGATTACAGCAGGAAAAAAGGAGGTTGACAACAATAAAAGATACTTTTTTTAGTTAGGAATACATATTTGAACAAAATATAATTTTTAAAAAACTGGGGTATAATGTAGAACTGTACTTTTTTCAAGTTAATGGGCAATAAATATTGCTGTCTGTGCTGCAACCCCTCTCTCTTTTGTTTCTTTTGGTAATTGCCAGGAACAAACCCGATTACATTCATAGACTGTCATATTGTTTCCCGATGCAGGTGTCCTCCCTTAAAACATATTACATTGTAAGCTTTCAGGGGCAGGACCCTCCTAGCCCTCTTGTATCGAATTGTATTTTAACTGTACTGTCTCCCTTTAAAATATAAAGTACTGTGCACTATAAGCAGTAAATCCTATATGATAATAGTATTAACAATAATCATCATCAATAATAATATTGTATTGTGATATTGCAGAGGGATGATAACTGAAATAACGTATAATTCTCCATGTTTCCTGTCAAATGTGAGAAATTAAAGTGGATGTAAACCAGATTCATGAAATTTGACCTGGGCACATATATCTGTAGTATTTTCTTATCTCTCTTCAAAGCACTATGTCCCGTAGCATTCTCCTGCTCCACTCTTCTGTTATTAGCATGAGAATGTCTGACAAGTTCTCCGACACAGGTGCTAAAAGCAGCCTGAGTTCTGTGTTGGGGAGGATGCTATAAATAGATTAGCACAAAGCTGAACCATTCAACGAACAGTTCTGAAAGTCTCTACCTATGAGGAGAGGGGGTGTGTGCCTTTCCTCCAGTCAGCTGTCTTGGCTGTATCCCCAGGCTTCACTGCAGTGCTAACCAGGAAGAGAAAATCTCCTAAGCTGATCTGAATTTTCTAAAGAATATATAAAACTGAAGACAGCAAATATGCATGTAAAACTTATGTAGGGAGATTTGTTTCATCCCTGTGTATCATCTGAGGTTATTAACTTTACTGGGTATATGTGAGGGTTCACATCCACTTTAAGGCCTGTAGATACAGTATCTCACAAAAGTGAGTACACCCCTCACATTTTTGTAAATATTTTATTATATCTTTTCATGTGACAACATTGAAGAAATTACACTTTGCTACATTGTAAAGTAGTGAGTGTACAGCTTGTATAACAGTGTAAATTTGATGTCCCCTCAAAATAACTCAACACACAGCCATTAATGTCTAAACCGCTGGCAACAAAAGTAAGTACACCCCTAAAAATGTCTAAATTGGGCCCAATTAGCCCTTTTCCCTCCCCAGTGTTATGGGCCTTGTTAGTGTTACAAGGTCTCAGCTGTGAATGGAGAACAGGTGTGTAAAATATTTTGGTTTTATCGCTCTCACTCTCTCATACTGGTCACTGGAAGTTCAACACGACACCTCATGGCAAAGAACTCTCTGAGGATCTGAAAAAAAAGAATTGTTGCTCTACATAAAGATGGCCTAGGCTATAAGAAGATTGCCAAGACCCTGAAACTGAGCTGCAGCATGGTGGCCAAGACCATACAGTAATTTAACAGGACAGGTTCCACCCAGAACAGGCCCCGCCATGGTCAACCAAAGAAGTTGAGTGCACGTGCTCAGCGTCATGTCCAGAGGTTGTCTTTCGGAAATAGATGTATGAGTGCTGCCAGCATTGCTGCAGAGGTTGAAGGGTGGGGGTCAGCCTGTCAGTGCTCAGACCATACGCCGCACACTGCGTCAAATTGGTCTGCATGGCTGTCATCCCAGAGGGAAGCCTTCTCCAAACACACCTCCAGAACAACCACTGCCTTTATAAAAAAGCTGAGGGTAAAGGTGATAGGGGCCAAGCATGTCTCCAGACCTAAACCCTGTTGAGCATCTGTGGGGCATCCTCAAACAGAAGGTGGAGGATCGCAAGGTCTCTAACATCCACCAGCTTCGTGATTTCATCACGGAGGAATGAAAGAGGACTCCACTGGCAACCTGTGAAGTTCTGGTGAACTTCTTGCCCAAGAGGGTTAAAGGGGTTATAAAGGCTTGTGTTTTTTTCACCTTAATGCATCGTATGCATTAAGGTGAAAAAACGCCTTGCAGTGCCCTGCCCCCTAGACCCCCCCCCCCCCCGTTTTACTTACCTGAGCCCTGAATTTCCTTGGGTGCAATCCCACATCGTTCTCTCCACGGCTTCTCGGCTCTTCATTGGATAGATTGATAGCAGCTATGGACGCTGAGTGTATGACACGGGAGCATGCCCCCAAGGTAACCCCCTCAGGAGAGAGCTTCCCAGAAGGGGTTATCTATTGCGGGGAGGAGCCACAAGTGCTGCCGTGGGACCCCAGAACAGGTGAATCGGGCCACTCTGTGCAAAATGAACTGCACAGTGGAGGTAAATATGACATGCTTGTTAAAAAAAAAAACTGAACCTTTAGTGTCACTTTAAGGCAGTACTGGAAAATAATGGTGGCCACACAAAATATTGACACTTTGGACCCAATTTGGACATTTTAACTTAGGGGTGTACTCACTTTTGTTGCCAGCAGTTTAGACATTAATGGCTGTGTGTTGAGTTATTTTGAGGGGACAGCAAATTTACACTGTTATACAAGATGTACACTCACTACTTTACATTGTAGCAAAGTGTTGTCACATGAAAACATATAATAAAATATTTACAAAAATGTGAAGGGTGTACTCACTTTTGTGAGATACTGTATATCTAGGGGCCTCACCAAAGGTAAAGTGTGAGTTATGATTAAATGTGGCCCTAAGGCAGAAAAAGCATTTCAGGCTTTGAAGTAGGGATGGGCCGAATGACCCCCTGTTCGGTTTGCACCAGAACATTTGAACATCGCGAAAGTTCAGAACCGATTAATGAACCCCATTGAAGTCTATGGGATCCAAACTGGAAAAATCAAAAAAGTGCCCATTTTGAAGGCTTACTGTATATGCAAGTAATTGGATATATAATGTTTACGGGGGTCCCGGTACTACCCTAGGGGACATGTATCAATGAAATGAAAAAAAAGTTTGTAAAAAACGTCATTTTTTAAATGAGCAGTGATTTATTGATATTTTTGTATATGGTTAGCGCAATACACCTTTACCATTTTATCTAGTGATTTATTGATGTTTAAAGTGAAAGCATAAAAATGAAAAATTCCATTTAACCACTTCAGCCCCGGAAGGATTTACCCCCTTCCTGACCAGAGCACTTATTACAATTTGGCACTGCGTTGCTTTAACTGCTAATTGCGCGGTCATGCAATGCTGTACCGAAACGAAATTTGCGTCCTTTTCTTCCCACAAATAGAGCTTTCTTTTGATGGTATTTGATCACCTCTGCCGTTTTTATTTTTTGCGCTATAAACGGAAAAAGACCGAAAATTTGGAAAAAAAATGATATTTTCTACTTTTTTTATAAAAAAAATCCAATAAACTCAATTTTAGTCATACATTTAGGCCAAAATGTATTCGGCCACATGTCTTTGGTAAAAAAAAATGTCAATAAGCATATATTTATTGGTTTGCGCAAAAGTTATAGCGTCTACAAACTAGGGTACATTTTCTGGAATTTACACAGCTTTTAGTTTATGACTGCCTATGTCATTTCTTGAGGTAGTAAAATGGCAGGGCAGTACAAACCCCCCCCCCAAATGACCCCATTTTGGAAAGTAGACACCCCAAGGAAATTGCTGAGAGGCATGTTGAGCCCATTGAATATTTATTTTTTTGTCCCAAGTGATTGAATAATGACAAAAAAAAAAATTACAAAAAGTTGTCACTAAATGATATATTGCTCACACAGGCCATGGGCATATGTGGAATTGCACCCCAAAATACATTCAGCTGCTTCTCCTGAGTATGGGGATACCACATGTGTGGGACTTTTGGGGAGCCTAGCGGTGTACGAGGCCCTGAAAACCAATCACTGCCTTCAGGATTTCTAAGGGCGTAAATTTTTGATTTCACTCCTCACTACCTATTACAGTTTTGAAGGCCATAAAATGCCCAGATGGCACAAACCCCCCCAAACGACCCCATTTTGGAAAGTAGACACCCCAAGCTATTTGCTGAGAGGCATGTTGAGTCCATGGAATATTTTATTTTTTGACACAAGTTGCAGGAAAGTGACAAATTTTTTTTTTTTGTACAAAGTTGTCACTAAATTATATATTGCTCACACAGGCTATGGGCATATGTGGAATTGCACCCCAAAATACATTTAGCTGCTTCTCCTGAGTATGGGGATACCACATGTGTGGGACTTTTTGGGAGCCTAACCGCGTACGGGGCCCCGAAAACCAAGCACCGCCTTCAGGATTTCTGAGGGCGTAAAGTTGTGATTTCACTCCTCACTACCTATCACAGTTTTGAAGGCCATAAAATGCCAAGATGGCACAAAACCACCCCAAATGACCCCATTTTGGAAAGTAGACACCCCAAGCTATTTGCTGAGAGGCATGTTGAGTCCATGGAATATTTTATTTTTTGACACAAGTTGCAGGAAAGTGACAAATTTTTTTTTTTGCACAAAGTTGTCACTAAATTATATATTGCTCACACAGGCCATGGGCATATGTGGAATTGCACCCCAAAATACATTTAGCTGCTTCTCCTAAGTACGGGGATACCACATGTGTGACACTTTTTGGGTGCCTAGCTTCATACGGGGCCCCGAAATCCAATCACTGCCTTCAGGATTTCTAAGGGTGTAAATTTTTTATTTCACTCCTCACTACCTATCACAGTTTCGAATATTCTATATATTTTTTTGTGTTTTTTTTTCTTTTTTTTTAATTTTTTTAGTTTTTTGTTTTTTTACACTTTTTTTTGTAACTTTAACTTTTTTAACTGGTACCAGGTTTGGGTCTCTCAAAATGCGATGGCATCTTGGGAGACCCTGTGAAAGTGTGTCCTAGTCTGTGCAGTGCTGTACCCTACGCTAATACTCAACTAGTGTATGGTAGCATTCAAAACATTCACCAATGCAAAGACCAGGATTGTCAGGACAGGAGGGACAATAATACAGGGTGTCACGCCTAAATCCGCGCTTGCTGCAGACACGACATCTTTTTTGGGGGGCTCGTTGGGTAGGGGTACTCGGGAGGACATATTGAAAATGCCTCTCATGCAGCCGGCTTACTGCATTTGGTTGGGGATGGTGAGGTGGAGCACCGTCTGGATACAGAAGGGCTCTGACAATCTTTTCCTGGAATTTAAAGAAGGATCCAGTCCGTCCTGAAGCTCTGTATAGCACATAAGCATTCAGCAAAGCCAATTGAAATAAATAAACAGACACTTTTTTGTACCAGCGTCTGGCCTTACGGGCAACTAGGTACGGTGCCAACAACTGGTCGTTGAGGTCCACCCCTCCCATATTTTGGTTATATTCGTGGACACAGAGGGGTTTCTCCACAACACCAGTCGCCGTAGTAATTTGGATCGTCGTATCTGCATGAAGGGAGGTAAGAACGAAAACATTCTTTTTGTCCCTCCACTTCATAGCGAGCAAGTTATTACACTGCAAGCAGGCTCTCTCCCCCAGCCTAAGACGGGAATCTACAAGCCGCTGGGGAAACAAGTGGTACCCCTTTCCGAATAAGGGTGACACCAAGTCCCACACTATCTTGCCAGGGCTTCCTATGTAGTCAGGGCAGTTTGTCGGCTCTACATGACTATCTTTGCCCTCGTAAACCATAAAACTACATGTATAGCCTGTGGCCCTGTCACAGAGCTTATACATCTTGACCCCGTATCTGGCACACTTGCTGGGAAGGTACTGTTTGAATGACAAGCAGCCAGAAAATTTAACCAGGGACTCATCAACGCAGACAACTTGATGGGGAGTAAACAAGTCTGCAAAATATTGGTTTAAGTGGTTTACGAGGGGCCGAATTTTGTAGAGCCGATTGTATCCAGGGTCTCCACGAGGACGACAGAGTTCATTATCGTTGAAGTGCATGAACCGTAAAATCTGCTCGTATCGTGCCCTGGCCATGGAGGCAGAGAACACGGGCATATGGTAAATTGGGTCAGTGGACCAATATGACCGCAACTCACTCTTTTTATTTATGCCCATGTTGAGGGAAAGGCCCAGAAAGAGCTTAAATTTGCAAACCGTAATTGGTTTCCAATCTCTGGCAAGGGAGGACTGGGAATAGTGGCGATGTGTTGACCAGCGTACAAATTGCTTTGGTCCACAATAGATCTAAAGAGAAAACAGCAAATAAAAATCCAGTGGCGTAAAATCAACCGTTTCCACCTGAATTCCGGGTTGGCCAGTGAATGGGGGAAGTACGGGTGCTGCAGAAGTGGTGGGTACCCAATTCGGATTGGCGAATGCAGCAGGAAGGGCACTATGGGCACGACGGGTCTGTGTTCGTCTTCTTGGTGGCAGCGGGACACTACTTGTGCTTGCCACCTCGCCAGCTTGAACTTCACTTATGGGACTCGCCACGTCACCAAGTGTTACTGCAGTGCTGGATATTTGACCAGGGTGTACTAGGCCGCTGGTGCTTGCCAGTTCACCAGAAGGAATAGCGGCACTAGTATTTCTCTGCTCCATACGAGAGCCCTGCGGTTCTTGCACTTCAAGGACAGAGGAAGAAGATTGGGGTCTGGTACACCTGACCTTAGCAGGAACCACAACTCCGTCGTCAGAACTATCTGTCATGGAGCCGCTGTCCTCTACAGGATCGTATTCTGAGCCTGACTCTGACAGATGAGTGACTTCCTCTTCACTATCTGTCATGCTCAGAAACGTGTAGGCCTCTTCACTAGTGTACCTTCGATTTGCCATTTTGGGCTCTAAATTTAGGGGTACACTAGTGAGACTCACAAGCAAAAAAGCTCCTGACTATTAGCGACTGATTCAAAACGCTACCAAAAAATGTTAGCGATCGCAAGGATCAGGCCTGACTCTGCGAACGCTGCAGTTATGTGTGCTTAGTGTTTTGTAAGTGACAGTTATCGATCGATACTGCACTTGGGTTGGCTGGGCTGGGCCGGGCCGAGTGGCAAAACGCAGGTGCTAGCAGGTATCTGGGCTGATCCCGCTAACACTGTGTTTTTGGGAACCCTAAACTGCTGGGGATGCTAGTATAGATCTGATCGGATCAGATTTCGATCCGTTCAGATACTATAGCACTAAGGGAGGTGTATGCTGCGTGCGTGGGTGTTAGCGGTACTGGCGCTAATCTGACGCTGCCTTGGGTGACGCAGACCTTATCTGATCCTAAAAACTTAACTCATATCACCGCCGGGCAATTAGGGGGTTAAACCTTTATAAGGTAATAAACGGCAGATGCCCTAAAACTATAATAAACTATAATAAACTATAAAAAACAAATTAACTAACCAGCGTCACCCGTAACACTTATACGGTGATCGCTGGTGAAAGGGTTAACTAGGGGGCAATCAGGGGGTTAAAACCCTTAGTAGGTAGTATATGGGGGTCCCTGTCGCTATAAAACACTGACAGCGAACCTATATACTTACCTCCCTAACTAGCGTCACCTGTGTCACTAATACAGCGATCAGAAAAACGATTGCCTAACGACACTGACAACGGGGGGTGATCAAGGGGTTAATCTTTATTAGAGGGGGTTAGGGGGGTACCCTAGACCTAAAGGGGGGTACCCCAGACCTAAAGGGGGCTAACCTAACTGCCCTAACGCTTATAACTGTCACAAACTGACACCAATGCAAAAAAAAAACAAACTGCTATTGGTGTCAGTGTGACAGGGGGTACAGGGGGGTGATCGGGGGGTGAAGGGGGGATGAAAAGTGTGCCTAGAGTGTTCTACTGAAAGTGTAGTGTTGGTGCACTTACTTGATGTCTTCTCTCCTCGGCGCCGAAACGAAAAGACCGGCTCAAGGAGGGATGACATCACTTCCTCTCCCTCTGTTTACATTACAGAGGGAGAGGAAGGATTTTCATTCGCTGGGAGCAATCGGGAGGGGGTGGCCACGAATGGATGGCCTCCCCCTCACCTCTCATCGACCGCGAACTAAAGCCGACCACTTGATTTTGCCTGCCCCTGCCATTCTGACGCAGTATATCTGCGTGAGGTGGTCGGCAAGTGGTTAATATAGTGCCTGGGAGGTCCCCTTAGTCCACCTGTAAAGTGGCACATCTGTACTGTGTATAGAAGCTGCTGCAGTAATAAGCCCAAAAAATGAACCTGCAAGATTTCTTTATTTTGTAAGCAACAGCTTGGGGAGCCAGTCTGTATGATGAGGACACAATGTAGTGCACTGGGAACAAGATTACAGATTTTTTGGAAAAATTCTGGTTTTCTACCACAGACTTTTGGATAGAAGTAACGGGTGCGGAAAAATTGGTCTTTGGTTGTTGGTGGCACCTTCACACCGTAACCCTATAGAGGTACTCTTGATGAAAGCAAGAATTGACCTTGCTGTCAAAAATTGCAATGATATGCACCTGTCAAACAGGTGCCGAAAAATTGGTTGGTGTCATGTACCTGGGTGTCATTGAACTGGAATGTTGCTGGTTCCACAGCTGCAGCCTTACTTGTTGTGCCACGGGGGAGCTCTGGAGTTGTTGCAATGTTCTCCCAGCCTGATGCATTGCCTTGGACTCACTAGCCCCACCTGCTGCCAGCTGCGGACAATGTACAATCAAGCAGCCCATAAATAGGAGCACTTCCTGTTCCCCAGTGCCTGTTTGTGTGGACTAGCTCCCTGGATGTATTGATAGCCCTGTGACTCTGATTACCGTGTATGAACTTCTGCCTGAATTCTTGACCACTTGCTAGCCTGCTGATTTTGTACTGTGCCGCCAGCTCGTGTTTGACCTCTGCCTGCCTGACCACTCTCTGGATTTCGATTGTGTACCGCTTTGCCTGATCTGTTCCTGACCTGACCTGCCTTACTACATTTTCGCCTGAATCCTCAGCACACAAGCTCCACTTCGGACACTACCTACCACAGGTACCTTTCATTACAAATGGGCCACAATGGCAGTGGACCCTGCAGAGATTGTTAAGGCGATTTCACATCAGGGACAATTGGAGCTCATGAACATCATCTTTCTTCTCTGGACACTAAGCTAGATGAACTTTGGCCTATGCTTAAGTCTTGTTTGTCTGATTTCTCTGCATCTGTCCAGACTCCAGCTCCTACTCCTGCTCCAATCTAACCCACCTCTTCTGTGCCACCCAAACTTCCCTTGCCTGAAAAATTTGGTGTTGATGCTGAGGACTGCAGAGGTATTTTAAACGTTTGCCGTTTGCATTTCTGCAACAACCCTGGGACTTTCAGCACTTCTTCTGCCAAAGTGACTTTTGTGATTTCATTGTTAAAGGGGGAAGCCCTGGCATGGATCTCTCCTCACCTGGAACGCAATGATCCTGTGCTGCAAGATGCTGATAGATTTCTTGCTTCTCTCCAGACTGTATTTGGCAAGCCAGAAAGAGCTTCTGCAGCTGAGTGCTCACTTTTGGACATACAGTAAGGTACCAGCACTGTGGCACATTATGCTATTGAGTTCTGTACCCTGGCTGCTGAGACTAATTGGGAATCAAGGGAATTACGTGCAGCTTTCTGTAAAGGTCTTACAGATTGCATTAAGGATGAATTGGTCCATAAGGATTCCCCCTGAGGACCTTGAAAAATTCATAGAGCTGTGTGTTCTTCTGGATGTCCGGTATCATGAAAGGTGCCAGGAGAGACTTAGAACTTTCAAGCTTCCTAGGCCAGTTTACGGTTTGGCCCCTAACTCCCAAGCACCACCTAAGCCTGAACCTGAAATTTCAGTTGAGTCCAAGACACCTGTGGAACCCATGGAAGTCAGCCATCTCCACCTAACAGAGTCAGAGAAAGTAAGGAGGCGTGCATTGGGCATATGCTTCTACTGTGGACTTAAAGAACATTTGTTATCTGTTTTCCCTTCCCGTCCAGTAAAAGACAGGGTCTAATCAGTGTTGGAGGAGCTGGGTTAGACCTTACAAGTACTTCCTCCAAAACCAGGATTACTGTACCCATGATCTTCCATTTAGCCTCTAAACTTGTCTCCTGTGAGGCTTTTGTGGATTCTGGAGCCGCTGGCATATTCCTTCTTTACTCTTTTGCTAAGGAAAACAACATCCCATTCGTTCCCAAGTCTAGACCCCTGAGCATCACCACCCTGAATGGACAACCATTGAGAGATGGCCTTGTATAGTTTTAGACTACAACAATAACCCTTCAGGTAGGCGCACTCCACAAAGAGGAAATCGTCCTGTCTCTTATCGATTCTCTATTTCTGCCTGTTATCCTTGGTTACCCATGGTTACAACAACACAACCCTTCTTTTGATTGGGTAAATGGAGAACTAACCTCTTGGGGGCTTTCCTGTTATCTGAACTGTTTGTCTCGACCCAAAAGACTTTCTGGTTGTCTGTTGGCTTCCGTGGCCATCCCTCCTACCTTGCCTCGTGAATACCATAGATATGCAGATGTATTTTGCAAGCAAAAGGCAGAGGTTTTACGTCCACATCGTTCCTTTGATTGTACGATTAATCTGATTCCTGGAGCACCTCTTCCCAAAGGGAGGGCCTATCCCCTGTCACTGCCTGAACAAAAGTCCATGGAGGAATACTTTAAGGACAACTTGGAGAGAGGTTTTATCCGACCTTCTTCTTCTCCAGTAGGGGCAGGTCTTTTCTTTGTTGAAAAGACCATGCTTAGACTAACGAGGGCTAAATCAGATCATCGTAAACGACTCCTACCCTTTGCCTCTTAATCTAGAATTGTTTGATGTGCTTAAGGGAGCCGTTATCTTCACTAAGCTGGACCTCCAATGGGCTTATAATCTGATTCGAATTAGAGAGGTAGATGAGTGGAAGACAGCATTCAACATCCGCAATGGACATTTAGAGTATCTGGTTATGCCATTTGGACTGTGTAATTGCTCTGCTGTCTTCCAACATTTCATGAATGACATTTTTCATGATTTCAGCAACAGTTTTGTGCTTATTTACTTGGATGACATTTTATTCTTTTCCAAGACTCATCTAGAGCACATCTCACATTTAAAGCAAGTATTACAGTGACTGAGAGAAAACCACCTTTACGATAAGATTGAGAAATGCAGTTTTCATCAAAACTGCATACCTTTCCTTGGATACATCATAAGTGCTGTCGGTTTCCAAATGGACCCGCAAAAACTTTCTGCTGTCTTGCAATGACCCCAACTGACCACATTGAGGGGGCTACAAAGCTTTCTAGGGTTTGCAAATTACTACAGGGGCTTTCTTGAAAGGTTTTGTCTCCATTGCCGGGCACCCTTACTGCTATGACTAGGAAAGGTACAAATTGCAAAGTGTGGCCCTCAGAAGCAGAATCAGCTTTCCAGCAATTAAAAGGCATGTTCAGCAAGGCTCCAGTTCTTCAGCCTCCA
Source organism: Lithobates clamitans (assembly GCA_037952925.1). Classification (NCBI taxonomy): domain Eukaryota; kingdom Metazoa; phylum Chordata; class Amphibia; order Anura; family Ranidae; genus Lithobates; species Lithobates clamitans. Next base: position 922,151 of record JBBGZY010001967.1, read on the forward strand.
CACCCTGATCTCCAGTACATAGTTGAGGTTGATGCCTCTAAAGTAGGAGCATGCCCTGTGCTGTCACAGAGACAACCTAAGTCCAGTAGAATCCATCTAGTGCAGGGCCGGATTAACATAGGGGCTGATGGAGCTGCAGCTCCAGGCCCCTGCCTTAAAATAGGCCCTCACAGCCAGCAATATAAGCCTGGCTTCTCCTGTCCATAAACTTCTATGGGACAGAAGAAGCTGTGTGTAAATGTAGGGGTGTCTGGCTGCATCTGTGTTGGCTCACTGTGTTTATTACAGTGTCACAGTGCACAGTTCCCCCCCTACACAAATGGCTCTGCCTTCCCCCTCCCCTCTCTCTTCTCTCTCTGTGTGCAGTGAAGGAGCCGTGTGGGCTGGGAAATTATGAACAGAGCAGCCGGCAGATAGAAGGTGAACTAAACACATATGTGAGTGATAAGCTTCCAACCATCCAAGTGTGAGCTCAGTGACTGGACTCTTATCTCCCTTCTCTCCCCCTCTTTTACCTTTATCTTCAGCAATGGCTGTTATAACTGCAGTCAATATGTAGACTTGGCTCCTTGTGCTTTTAGGTGGGTTCACACTCATTTGCTGTGTTTTGGCCCATTGCTGGTGTATCCGCAGTTTTCCTGCGTTTTACCGACAGTCCTATTGATTTCTATTAGGTTGCATGTTTTTTCTGAAAGCGCACCAAAATCAATAGGTCTGCAGCTAAAACTGCAGATACACAAGCAGTGCGCCCAAACTGCAGCAAAACAGTGTGAGCCCAAAGGCTGTACACACAACCCTCTATAGAACTTGATCTGATCAATACTCCTGGCATTCATTTTACACACAACCATACCATCCCAGATGAGGAGGGGTAGGGGCTTCAGGGATTTGTTTGACTATGCTGGCCCTGTCCCTTCTCTACCCATCCTGGAAGAGTCCTGGAGGGAGTGGCAGGCTGCTGGTGGCAGTTGGCACACTGTATCTGGTGGCAGGCTGCTAGTGGCAAGTGGCACATTGTATCTGGTGACAGGCTGCAGGTGACAAGTGGCACACTGTATCTGGTGGCAGGCTGCAGGTGACAAGTGGCACACTGTATCTGGTGGCAGGCTGCAGGTGACAAGTGGCACACTGTATCTGGTGGCAGGCTGCTGGTTGGCAAGTGGCACACTGTATCTGGTGGCAGGCTGCTAGTGGCAAGTGGCACAATGTATCTGGTGACAGGCTGCAGGTGACAAGTGGCACACTGTATCTGGTGGCAGGCTGCAGGTGACAAGTGGCACACTGTATCTGGTGGCAGGCTGCTGGTTGGCAAGTGGCACACTGTATCTGGTGGCAGGCTGCTAGTGGCAAGTGGCACACTGTATCTGGTGACAGGCTGCAGGTGACAAGTGGCACACTGTATCTGGTGGCAGGCTGCAGGTGACAAGTGGCACACTGTATCTGGTGGCAGGCTGCTGGTTGGCAAGTGGCACACTGTATCTGGTGGCAGGCTGCAGGTGACAAGTTGCACACTGTATCTGGTGGCAGGCTGCTGGTTGGCAAGTGGCACACTGTATCTGGTGGCAGGCTGCTAGTGGCAAGTGGCACACTGTATCTGGTGGCAGGCTGCTAATGGCAAGTGGCACACTGTATCTGGTGACAGGCTGCTAGTGGCATGTGGCACACTGTATCTGGTGACAGGCTGCAGGTGACAAGTGGCACACTGTATCTGGTGGCAGGCTTCTAGTGGCAAGTGGCACACTGTATCTGGTGGCAGGCTGCTGGTGGCAAGTGGCACACTGTATCTGGTGGCAGGCTGCTGGTGGCAAGTGGCACACTGTATCTGGTGGTAGGCTGTGGTTGGCAAGTAGCACACTGTATCTGGTGGCAAGTGGCACACTGTATCTGGTGGCAGGCTGCTGGTGGCAAGTGGCACACTGTATCTGGTGGCAAGTGGCACACTATCTGGTGGAAGGCTGCTGGTGGTAAGTGACACACTGTATCTGGTGGTAGGCTGTGGTAGGCAAGTGGCACACTGTATCTGGTGGCAGGCTGCCGGTGGCAAGTGGCACACTGTATCTGGTGGTAGGCTGTGGTTGGCAAGTGGCACAATGTATCTGGTGGTAGGCTGCTGGTGGCAAGTGGCACACTGTATCTGATGGCAGGCTGCTGGTGGCAAGTGGCACACTATCTGGTGAAAGGCTGCTGGTGTTAAGTGACACACTGTATCTGGTGGTAGGCTGTGGTTGGCAAGTGGCACACTGTATCTGATGGAAGGCTGCTGGTGGCAAGTGGCACACTGTATCTGGTGGCAGGGAGCTGGTGGCAAGTGGCACACTGTATCTGGTGGCAAGTGGCACAATGTATCTGGTGGCAGGCTGCTGGTGGCAAGTGGTACACTGTATCTGGTGGCAAGTGGCACAATGTATCTGGTGACAGGCTGCTGGTGGCAAGTGGCACATTGTATCTGGTGGCAAGTGGCACACTGTATCTAGTGGCAGGCTGCTGGTGGCAAGTGGCACACTGTATCTGGTGACAGGCTGTCGGTAGCAAGTGGCACACTGTATCTGGTGACAGGCTGTGGTTGGCAATTGGCGCACTGTATCTGGTGAAAGGCTGCTGTTGGCAAGTGGCACACTGTATCTGGTGGCTGGCTGCTAGTGGCAAGTGGCACACTGTATCTAGTGGCAGGCTGCTGGTGGCAATTGGCACATTGTATCTGGGGGCAGGCTGTGGGTAGCAAGTGGCACACTGTATCTGGTTGCAAGTGGCACACTGTATCTGGTGGCAAGTGGCACACTGTATCTGGTGGCAGGCTGCTGGTGGCAAGTGACATGCTGCATCTAGCGGCAGGCAACTGTGGAAAGTGATACGCTACATCTGGTGGCAGGCTATGGGTGGCAAGTGACAAGCTGCATCTGGTGGCAAGTGACAAGTTCAGGTCCCACTGATTCTGCACGATGGTGAGTTGAACTATTTCACTATATATTACAATGTAGTAACTGAAATAATGGAATTTGATCATCCTGACACCATATCAAGCATGGTGTCAGGATGATTGATTTTAAGTACTAACACCAGCCATTTGCCTGACAAATCACCGCCACCGCCGATTTCCCCGCCAACCCCCGAGACTACACCCCCCACCCTTATCTTTTTTTGGGAAGAGGGGGTTGTCTCTGAATGACAGTTTGGAAATGTGGTCTCCCTATGTTGCTGCTGGTGAGAGACCGCATAGCAGGTGGTATTGGTGGTGTTGCTGCTGCTCAGAGGCTGCACGGCTAGTATTACTGGTGAGAGTATATTTAATTCGTTTTAGCGAAAAATTGTTTGCATTTTCATTTTGTTTCCATAAAAAGGCCCACCGAAATTCTCAGCACCAGGCCCATGATGCTCTTAATCTGGCCCTGATCTAGTGGTGTTTTTCTCTAAAAAGTTTTCTCCAGCAGGGATCAATTATGATGTTGGGAATCGAGGACTACTGGCTAGCAAATTGGCATTATCAGATTGGTGACATCTTCTGGAAGGGGCTCCCAAGCCTTTTTCTATCCTGACTGACCATAAAAACCTGCTGTATCTTCAGACTGCTAAACGTTTGAATTCATGTCAAGCTCGATGGGCTCTTCTACCATTTTGATTTTGTTCTTTCTTATGTCACTGGGCAAAAGAACAAGAAAGCCGATGCTCTTTCCAGATAGTTTGCTAATATTGAAGAAGATCGACCTACCAAGCAGTATATAATACCACCTCACAAAATTGTCGCACAGATCTCTACGGCTCTTCCTGCAGCTTGTCAGCTTTGGACCCATTTGACTATGGACTTCATCACAGTTACCCAAACCTGATGGCATGACTGCTATATGGGTCATAGTGGATTGCTTTTCCAAAATGTCTCATTTTTTACTGCTCCCTGTGAAAGGATAGATTACTGGACAGCCGACCAACCTTTGTTCCTTGGTAGCCCACAGTGACACCGTCAGAATTCTGGGGACCCCAACACACAAAAGGCAGGTTTCGTGTGCAAAGTGAATGTGAACTCTTTATTAAGAATGATATTTTTTATATGTGAGTTACAACACAAGAGAGGAGGGGTAAACTCGCTCCTAAGTTTCTAAGGGTTAAACAAGCTTCTACAGAGAGATTTTTTTCATCATTAGTTTAGGCAGCTGAAAGGAATTTACAAAGATAGCTTATCTGCAAGGACATAGACTACCGAGAATCGGCATACAGAGGGGGTTTTAATTAAAACTTGGCTCAAGCAAAAAGTCTAAAACTCTAACGAGAAAGAAGTGTAAGAGAAGGCACATTCCTTAAAAACACAAGAAATATAAAATGGAAGGGACATTACAAAAAGGAGTTGCAGTTGATCATATGCTCTATAACAATCCCCTCTTAAGTTATAAGAAATGACTGTCTTTACTACAGAGTTTTTTTTTACTGTAATAAAGACTGAGGTAAGCTTTACTTTCAGCACCTGGGTCAGGGTTCTAGTGGCTCTAGTAATTAAACACATGATTTTACCTTAATCTAACCATCTCATCAACAGCATAAGACTCCTTCAGCCAGATGATGAGGACGTGACGCTGTTGAGTTGGGGGAGAAGCCTGATAATGGCGCCGGACGAGAGTGCCTGAGAGAAGCTCTGGGTAGACCAGTGGGAGACTAACGGCGTGAGAGGCCGTGGCGAGCTCCCTGAATGACAGCCTCCAAGACTGTGCCACAGCAGGTTGTGAGCGCGGAGACCAGGAGTGGAGGAGCGTGGTGCTGGGTGCTGGCAGAGGGACAGGAGTGCTGAGTGTGGAGAGAGAAACGGAGGAACACGCTTAAAAGTTTGTGCCGGCTGGCCCAACCCCCCCCCGCCGTCCCCTCAGCTCAGGATCCAGGAGGAAATGTGCAGGGGGGAGAGGTGAGCATTAACAAGGAGCAAAGCTGGAAGTGCTGTAAGCGGAACCAGAGGAATCCAGGTACCATAATATGAAATATATATACTACACTGACTTTGCAACCCTGCATTTGTTCTTGTCCGCCTCCCCAGGTGGAAGGACTCTTATGTGTAAAGACCAGTCTGCTTATTAAGTATGGTCTGTGGCTAACTGAGTTGGAGCAGCAACAGAGTGGGAAAAAAACAGATGAAACGAGTAATAAAGCTGTAAAAAGGGAGCAGTGTAGTGCTTGAAGAGCTAGTGAGTGTGCTGCTATATAACAGTGAGCGTTAAAGAAAGTTGCAACAAATCGCTGTTTAAAACATATACAAAAGTAAACCGAGGAACAGTATATAACCTGAATTAAGGTATTACCACATGAGTTAAACATACTGCACTGACTTTGCAAACCTGCAATTTACAGAAGAGTTCAGGTACTATTGTATGAGCTTAATATACTCAACTCATTTTGATACCCTGTACCTGCCCTAGTCTGCCGCCCCAGGTAGAAGGGTGGGATTTAGGCGCACACATTGGGTACTGCCAGTGGCTGGCGATTTAAAACAGCGATTGAGTAGCAAAGGAATGGATGGAACTGTGCAATAAAGCCATGAAAAGGTAGCAAGAGAGTGGTGAAGGGCAGGTGATTAGCCTGCAATAAACATACAAGCTATAAAGAAAGCTGCAACAAGTCGCTGTTGAAAACGCATATGAAAGCAAACTGAGGAATGTTATATAAATTTGAATAAAGGTATACCAAATGGATTAAATATAACGTACGGACTCTGCAAACCTGCACCTTCCCCAATCTGCCCTCTTAAGTAGAAATATCCTTGTGTGCGGTGGAATTCACTAACTGTCTATTCCATGTGTATTTAAAATTTATCTGCATACTATGTATTGCGTGCTAACTACCTGGTTGGAGTAGTGTGCGAGCGATAAAAAAATGCAGAGGAGCTACCTGGATTGCTTGATGTACACAGATCCTACATACTTTTGGGGTGATCCATGTCCCCCCCCTTCCCCCCCCTTTTTTTTTTTTTGAAGGCTGATGGTTCTCAGCAAGCCCTGAAGGGCTCCATTTAATTAACTATTGAACATCACTCTGTGTATCTCAATTTATTGTTTGTCCAGGGACTCTGGGAGGTAGCAGAGGTACAGAAGTGGGCGATAGGCCCCCTGAATGGGGTGGAGAGGTATGGAGGAAGGGAGAGAACAGAGGAGACTGACTATAGTGTAAATACGGCACAGATAAGACATTGATGCATATTAAATATAAGAGGAGCCTTTTGGACGGATTGGAACATACTGTCCCCTCCCCCTTCCCTGTTTAAGTTTGCGCCTGTTGAGGTTTCTCCTCAGGCGTGGATCCCTTTAAGAGGAGATTGTAGGATAACGTGAAAGTTGCCTCTCTGCTGCTCCTTTGGAACACTGCTGGAGGAGAGGGGAGGAGAAAAACCCAGAAAAGATCTAGAGAAAATCCATCAATAAAAAGAGGGATTTCAAAAGAAGACACGATAATACACGAGGAAATACACAGGTGCTGTATATAGAACACTTAATAATTTTGGAAAGAAGAAATCATATTTAAAAAGAGAAATCAACCTGGGGAGGAAAAAACAGTAAATAAAAAACCCAGTATGAGAGGTAGAACTCTAAAAGGGACTGAGCCCAAAACCCCAAATGAGAGCTTGAACATGAGCATGATTCAGGAATATTTAACAAAAGAGGGGAGTCCAAAATCCCCAGGATCTGAAAAACAACAGCAGGGTACTAAAGAAAAGAAAGAAGACCCCGGGAAAAAGAAAAGAGAACTACAGGATAAACCCGGAACAGACATCACAATAGAAAGTGAAGTAGAGACAAGCAGAATCAAGGAACAAAATACCAGCGCTCAGATGCCAACTAAACTGGAAATAACAGACATGTTTGCAAGACTAGGAAATTCCATTAAAACAGAAATTGCCACAATGCGGGCTGACCTAGGTCAGTTGTTGAAGAGGGTAGAGGAAACGTAGGAAAAGACTGATAAGCAAGCCCAAGAAATTAAAGAGATAAAAATACAAGTCAAAACCTTACAAACTGGCCAGAGGGAAATGTTATATAAACTGGAAAACCAGGAAAATCAAAGTAGACGTCAGAACCTAAGAATCAGGGCACTTCCAGAAGACAGGGGAGAAGAATTGAAAAAAATAATGAATAAAATATTCAACCCCCTCTTGCACAGAAGAGAGGACAACGACTTAAAGATTGAACGAGTACATAGGATTAGGAAACCTCCAAACCTAAATGTGGAAGTACCACGGGACGTCATAGTAAGATTTCAATTGTATGAAGATAAAGCAGAGATTTGGGGTACACTGACAGGTAGGCCACCATTAAAATACAAAAGTGTGGATCTCCAGGTCTTTGCAGACCTATCAGCAGAAACAATAGCCAGAAGAAGGCTTCAAATACCACTATTGGATCAAATCAGAGCTGCTAACATCAAATATAGCTGGGGATTCCCGGCATCCTTAATAGCCCAGAAAGAAGGTAGATCAGTGAGATTAATGTTCCCTGAGGACTTACAGGAGTTTTGCAAGAGAATAGATATTCCAATCCTGGACATTCCAGGGTGGTCGAAAAGAGGAAGAACCCCATGGGAAGCAGAAGGACATTGGCAGAAAGCGCAGAAAGACGCAAGAAGAACTTAAAAACAAAAGATAAAAATGAGACTGCCTGAGTTGGACTTGGGGAGGTGGAGTTAAGAAAACTTTGGGGATGGGGGGGACGAGAATGGACAAGAGTGAGGCTGGACTTCTGGGAAACCCGGACTACCTAGTTGTCACTGGTCCTCCCCCCACCCTCCCCCCCATGTTTAGTGGGGGGAAGTGGGGGTTAGAAGTGGGTGATCATGGTCGGAGCTACACCTTAGGATAGGAGATTCGCAGAAAGGAAATGGAGAGGGACGCCATCTGTGAGTCAGGGGCCGGAGAGTGGCCATGGGGGGAGGGCCGGGAGGTGAAGAGGGGAGGGGGGAAAGGATATAATGGGGGGACGGGGAGGGGCTGGGGGGGAGGAGGGGAGGGAGGAGGAGAACCCCACAAGAAAGAATAGAAATAATTCAACATAAAACCTCGATATGTAGGCTAAGAGCAATGGCGGACGCATTCAGAAGGAGGGAGGAAACCTTAAAGAGTAAACTATGACATCAATTAATTTCCTAACATATAATGTACAAGGGTTAAACACACCAAGAAAAAGGCATACAATTTTGAAAGAGATTGAGGACTATAGGGCCGGAGTGGTTTTCCTCCAAGAGACACATATATCCCAAGAAACAAATGTAAAGCTTTATTCAAAACAATTTCCCACATGGTATTATGGGGACCCAATTTCAAAAAGGTCAAAGGGAGTGGCAATCGGTTTGGGTAGAGGTACTCGGTTCCTATTGGAGGACAGACTGACAGACCAGGAAGGAAGATATCTCTTCCTAAGAGGGAGATTACATGAAATGGAGTGTACATTAGTAAATATATATTGCCCAATATCAATCAGACTACCTGAAAGAGATTATGGGAAAGGTAATGGACTTCAAAAAAGGGAAAGTGATAATGGCTCGAGATTGGAATTTTTGCATGGATATGGGCCTGGATAGTACATCCCGTGCACAGGGGACTAGGAATGTCCAATTAAAAGCGGTAAAAAAGAAATTACATCAATGCCATATGATAGATGTATGGTGAATACAACATCCTAACACTCGAGATTACACGTTCTACTCCCCAGTGCATGTGACGTGCTCTAGGATAGGTTACATAATGGTAGAGCATAGGCTGTTGGACTTGGTAATTGTAACAAACATAGAAATAACTACCCTCAGACCACGCACCAGTGACTATGAAAATGAGGGTACCGGGGGTGCAGAGACAGTCTTATTCTTGAAGGTTAAATGAGGATTTGATTCAGGACAAACAAGGGAAAGAGATAATAAAAAAGAAAATTGAACATACTTTTGTTTAAACAATACTAACAAGATATCAGATGCCACCCTGTGGGAGACACACAAAGCCTATGTTAGGGGGATTCTGATATCATTGGGAGCTAGGGAAAAAAAAAAAGAATTAGGAACATGGAAATATTAATAAAAGAAATATTTGAATTAGAGCAGGGTCACAAGCAATATAGAGGGCAAGGCCAAGCCCTATACCAAGAATTGGTAATAAAAAGAGACAAATTAAAAGACCTAATAAGACAAGAGACGAGAAGGGCATTTAACAGAATTTCAAAAGAAAGATACCAGTGGTGAAATAAAAATAGTAAATACCTAGCAAGGATGTTGAGGGGGAAAAAAATCAAACTATATAGATAAAATACAAAATAAAAAAGGGGAAATATTATATAAGACAAAATAAATAGCTAATGTTTTTCAAGAGTACTATGGGTCTGTATATTCGGTAGCCCAGAAGAGACAACAGGAAATGGGAATAACAGGGAGGAGGGAAGAATATTAAAAAAAAAAAAAAAAAAGTAAAAAGTAAAGTTACCTAGACTAACCGAAGACAAAATTGCTTGGAGATACCCATTACAGAGGAGGAGATAAATAAGGTATTAATAAAAACAGCACCAGGTAAAAGCCCAGCCCCGATAAGTTCACGACCCAATACTTTAAAAAATTCAAAGAAATTCTAATAGCAAGACTATGCTCATATATGAACGGTCTGGGAGCACTGTATGAGATTAGTGAAGCCTTATTAGCATTAATAACAATATTCCCAAAGGAATGGAAAGATAGCACTAAATGTTGAAACTATAGGTCTATATCACTGTTAAATGCTGACACGAAACTGTTCGCAAAAGTCTTGGCAACAAGGATGAAAAGTCTAATGACTGAGCTGGTTAATGCTGACCAGGTAGGTTTCGTCCCGGGAAGAGAAGGGAGAAACAAAGGGGTGAGAACATTGATTTTGCTTCAAAAAATTAGAGAGGGAACGATCCCTGGTCTACTTCTGTCAATCGATGCCGAAAAGGCATTTAACAGAGTAGACTGGGGATTTATGATGAATACACTGGAAAGTATGGGAATTGGCCCAAGAATGCTACAGTGGATTCAAACATTGCACAAACATTCAACAGCAATAGTAAAAGTTAATGGAACAGTGTTGGCTCCCTTTAAAATATACAATGGGACGAGACAGGGATGCCCCTTGTCACTGCTCTTGTTCGTGTTAGCACTAGAGCCTTTTCTGGCAATAATAGATAAGAATCCGGATTTAGGAGGCTTCAAAATTGGGGACGAAGAACATAAGCTGGCTGCCTTCGCAGACAATGTATTGTTCTGTATATCAAACCCCCGAATCTCTATGCCTAACCTTTTAAAAGAATTAAAACAATATGGGGAAGTCTCTAACTTTATAAATTAACCTGGGCAAGTCAGAGATTATAAAATTTAAATGTAAGCCAACAGGATAAACAGAGTCTACAGCAGGAGTTTTCCCTTTCCATGGAGGAAGACTGAAATAAACTATCTAGGGGTAAAATTAACAACATCATTGGGGAAAATATACTATGCAAATTACCATATTTATCGGCGTATAACACGCACCGGCGTATAACACGCACCCCAATTTAGGAGGGAATTTAAAGGAAAAAAAAACTTTTAGGAGGGAAGTTGAAGGGAAAAAAAACTTACATTTAAACGCCCATCATTGCAGCCTTGTCAGTGCAGCCATGTCAGTGCAGCCATGTCAGTGCAGCCATGTCAGTGCAGCCTTCCCCAGTGCAGCCTTGTCAGTGCAGCCTTGTCAGTGCAGACTTCCCCAGTGCAGCCTTGTCAGTGCAGACTTCCCCAGTGCAGCCTTGTCAGTGCAGACTTCCCCAGTGCAGCCTTCCTCAGTGCAGCCTTCCTCAGTGCAGCCTTCCTCAGTGCAGCCTTCCCCAGTGCAGCCTTGCCCCAGTGATCCCAGCCATTCTGGGCTTCAAAATCGCTGATCGCGATTTGAAAATGGTGCCGCCGGCGCCGAAATACACAGAGCCGGTCCTCGGCTCTTTCCGGCGGCTCTCATTCACTTTCGGCTCCACTTGTAGTCCCGAGCGGAGCTATCCGAACCTAGCCGAGTAGGTTCGGATATCTCCGCTCGGGACTACGAGTCGGCGATTTTGAAAATGTGACAGGATCGGAGGGGATCGGCGTATAACACGCACCTGCGATTTTCCCCTGGTTTTAAGGGGAAAAAAGTGCGTGTTATACGCCGATAAATACGGTATATCCCACCGTTAGAGGAAATAAAAATGGAAATAAAAAAAAGGCATTAAGACCTCTTTCATGGATAGGACGAATTAACACCCTAAAGATGATACTTTTGCCTAAAATGATGTACAAGTTGCAGATACTACCTATATCGTTACCCCCAGCATATTTCAAAGTAATAAACGTATTATTACTAAATTTATCTGACAAAAGAAGAAACCTAGAATTGCTTTTGCAATGCTAGCTAAAGATAAGAACCAAGGGGGATTAAATCTACCAGACTTTAAAAAATACTACGAAGCAGTTTTACTATCACGAATGGTGGACTGGATGAATGTTGAAAGTGATAAGAGGTGGGTAAAAATAGAACACACTATGTCTAATACACAACTGGGTAAAAATATATGGATACCAACACAATATAGGGCACTAGGATATAACACTCACACTTTGACACGGAATGTATTCAAAATTTGGGATTTAATGCAGAAGCAGAGAAAATGGAAATATAACTTACCGTTAGTTGCGTTAAAAGACAATAATTATTTTGCACCTGGGAAAAGATCAGTGGGAGGGAACTGGGGACTGAGTATGAGGGTGGAAATGTGAAGATAAATTAATTTTATAGTTTCTTACCATGGCCACTTGTCTGCTCAACGTGAGTTTCATGTCTCTCTAGTCGAGAGAAGGGATGAGCTTCGTGTTCGAGTCGAACCCATGTTCGACTCGAACATCGTATGTTCGCCCGTTCGTCGAATTACGAACGATATGGGCCATTCACGCCAAATTCGAGTGGCATCGCAGTGCATTGCTGGCTGATGATTGGCCAAAGATGCACTATGATCCGCATGCTTGGCCAATCACAGCGCTGTCTGTACAGAGAGCCGTAATTGGCCAAAGCCAGGGTGGCTTTAGCCAATTATGGCTCAGAGGGTTTAGTACACGGCGGCCCTGCACGGCGGCCCTGTGTAGTGTGTTCCGGCATTGAAAGAGAGATAGACAGAGAGACAGTGTCATTTGATTTAAGTTAGATAGAGTAGGCAGGCGAGTCAGTTAGCTGCACTTAGAGTGTATTGTGTATATATATACATCCTAGGTGTTGTGTGTGTGTATGTATGTATATATATATATATATATATATATATATATATATATATATATATATATATATATATATATATATATATATATATATATATATACTCTGTATTCAGTTTAGCTAGATCTGTTCCTGTTATTCTCTTCCTACTGACAGGCAGGCAGGTGTTTTCACAGTATTTACAGCTACCTGAAGAAAATTCTTCTGATCCTATTAGTCCTATTAGCAACAGTATTTACAGTTAGTGTAGTGCATTCTCTGCACAGTGTGCACCTAAAGCTACCTGAAGAAAATTGGTGCTGTTCTTCTGATCCTATTAGTACCGCAGGCAGCTGTAGTATTTGCAAGTTAGTGTAGTGCGTCCTCTGCACAGTGTGCACCTAAAGCTACCTGAAGAAAATTGGTGGTGTTCTTCTGATCCTATTAGTACAGTACCGCAGGCAGCTACAGTATTTACAAGTTAGTATAGTGCGTCCTCTGCACAGTGTGCACCTAAAGCTACCTGAAGAAAATTGGTGGTGTTCTTCTGATCCTATTAATATCGCAAACAGCTGTAGTATTTACAAGTTAGTGTAGTGTGTCCTCTGCACATTGTGCACCTAAAGCTACCTGAAGAAAATTGGTGGTGTTCTTCTGATCCTATATTAATACCACAGGCAGGCAGCTATAGTATTTACAAGTTAGTGTAGTGCGTCCTCTGCACAGTGTGCACCTAAAGCTACCTGAATAAAATTGGTGGTGTTCTTCTGATCCAATCTTAATACCACAGGCAGGCAGCTACAGTATTTACAAGTTAGTGTAGTGCGTCCTCTGCACAGTGTGCAGCTAAAGCTACCTGAAGACAATTGCTGTTGTTCTGCTCCTATTAATACCACAGACAGGCAGCTACAATATTTACAGTTAGTGTACTGTGTCCTCTGCACAGTGTGCAGCTAAAGCTACCTAAATAAAATTGGTGGTGTTCTTCTGATCCTATTAATACCACAGGCAGGCAGTTACAGTATTTACGGTTAGTGTACTGCGTCCTCTGCACAGTGTGCACCTAAAGCTACGTGAATAAAATTGGTGATGTTCTTCTGATCCTATATTAATATCACAGGCAGGCAGCTACAGTATTTACAAGTTAGTGTAGTGCGTCCTCTGCACAGTGTGCACCTAAAGCTACCGGAAGACAATTGCTGTTGTTCTGCTCCTATTAATACCACAGACAGGCAGCTACAGTATTTACAGTTAGTGTACTGTGTCCTCTGCACAGTGTGCACCTAACGCTACCTGAATAAAATTGGTGGTGTTCTTCTGATCCTATATTAATACCACAGGCAGGCAGCTACAGTATTTACAAGTTAGTGTAGTGCCTCCTCTGCACAGTGTGCACCTAAAGCTACCTGAAGACAATTGCTGTTGTTCTACTCCTATTAATACCACAGACAGGCAGCTACAGTATTTACAGTTAGTGTACTGTGTCCTCTGCACAATGTGCACCTAAAGCTACCTGAATAAAATTGGTGGTGTTCTTCTGATCCTATTAATACCACAGGCAGGCAGCTAAAGTATTTACAGTTATGCCCCGTACACACGGTCGGACTTTGTTCGGACATTCCGACAACAAAATCCTAGGATTTTTTCCGACGGATGTTGGCTCAAACTTGTCTTGCATACACACGGTCACACAAAGTTGTCGGAAAATCCAATGGTTTTAAACGCGGTGACGTAAAACATGTACGTCGGGACTATAAACGGGGCAGTGGCCAATAGCTTTCATCTCTTTATTTATTCTGAGCATGCGTGGCACTTTGTCCGTCGGATTTGTGTACACACGATCGGAATTTCCGACAACGGATTTTGTTGTCGGAAAATTTTATCTCCTGCTCTCCAACTTTGTGTGTCGGAAAATCCGATGGAAAATGTCCGATGGAGCCCACGCACGGTCGGAATTTCCGACAACATGCTCCGATCGGACATTTTCCATCGGAAAATCCGACCGTGTGTACGGGGCATAAGTGTAGTACGTCCTCTGCACAGTGTGCACCTAAAACTACCTGAAGAAAATTAGTGGTGTTCTTCTGATCCTATTAGTACAGCACCGCAGGCAGCTGCAGTATTTACAAGTTAGTGTAGTACGTCCTCTACACAGTATGCAAATAAAGCTACCTAAAGAAAATTGGTGGTGTTCTTCTGATCCTATTAATATCGCAGGCAGCTGTAGTATTTACAAGTTAGTGTAGTGTGTCCTCTGCACAGTGTGCACCTAAAGCTACCTGAAGAAAATTGGTGTTGTTATTCTGATCCTATTAATACCACAGGCAGACAGCTACAGTATTTACAGTTAGTGTAGTGCGTCCTCTGTACAGTGTGCACCTAAAGCTACCTGGAGACAATTGCTGTTGTTCTGCTCCTATTAATACCACAGGCAGGCAGCTACAGTTTACAGTTAGTGTACTGTGTCCTCTGCACAGTGTGCACCTAAAGCTACCTGAATAAAATTGGTGGTGTTCTTCTGATCCTATTTTAATACCACAGGCAGACAGCTACAGTATTTACAAGTTAGTGTAGTGCGTCCTCTGCACAGTGTGCACCTAAAGCTACCTGAATAAAATTGGTGGTGTTCTTCTGATCCAATATAAATACCAGGGCAGGCAGCTACAGTATTTACAAGTTAGTTTAGTGCGTCCTCTGCATAGTGTGCACCTAAAGCTACCTGAAGACAATTGCTGTTGTTCTGCTCCTATTAATACCACAGACAGGCAGCTACAGTATTTACAGTTAGTGTACTGTGTCCTCTGCACATTGTGCACCTAAAACTACCTGAAGAAAATTGGTGGTGTTCTTCTGATCCTATATTAATACCACAGGCAGGCAGCTACAGTATTTACAAGTTAGTGTAGTGTGTCCTCTGCACAATGTGCACCTAAAGCTACCTGAATAAGCTTGGTGGTGTTCTTCTGATCCTATTAATACCACAGGCAGGCAGCTAAAGTATTTACAGTTAGTGTAGTGCATCCTCTGCACAGTGTGCACCTAAAACTACCTGAAGAAAATTAGTGGTGTTCTTCTGATCCTATTAGTACAGTACCGCAGGCAGCTGCAGTATTTACAAGTTAGTGTAGTGCGTCCTCTACACATTATGCACCTAAAGCTACCTGAAGAAAATTGGTGGTGTTCTTCTGATCCTATTAATATCGCAGGCAGCTGTAGTATTTACAAGTTAGTGTAGTGTGTCCTCTGCACAGTGTGCACCTAAAGCTACCGGAAGACAATTGCTGTTGTTCTGCTCCTATTAATACCACAGACAGGCAGCTACAGTATTTACAGTTAGTGTACTGTGTCCTATGCACAATGTGCACCTAAAGCTACCTGAAGAAAATTGGTGTTGTTATTCTGATCCTATTAATACCACAGGCAGGCAGCTACAGTATTTACAGTTAGTGTAGGGCGTCCTCTGTACAGTGTGCACCTAAAGCTACCTGGAGACAATTGCTGTTGTTCTGCTCCTATTAATACCACAGGCAGGCAGCTACAGTATTTACAATTAGTGTACTGTGTCTTCTGCACAGTGTGCACCTAAAGCTACCTGAATAAGATTGGTGGTGTTCTTCTGATCCTATATTAATACCACAGGCAGGCAGCTACAGTATTTACAGTTAGTGTACTGCGTCCTCTGCACAGTTTGCACCTAAAGCTACCTGAATAAAATTGGTGGTCTTCTGATCCTTTATTAATACCACAGGCAGGCAGCTACAGTATTTACAAGTTAGTGCACTGCGTCCTCTGCACAGTGTGTACCTAAAGCTACCTGAAGACAATTGCTGTTGTTCTGCTCCTATTAATACCACAGACAGGCAGCTACAGTATTTACAGTTAGTGTACTGTGTCCTCTGCACATTGTGCACCTAAAGCTACCTGAATAAAATTGGTGGTGTTCTTCTGATGCTATATTAATATCACAGGCAGGAAGCTACATTATTTACAAGTTAGTGTAGTGCGTCTTCTGCACAGTGTGCACCTAAAGCTACCTGAAGACAATTGCTGTTGTTCTGCTCCTATTAATACCACAGACAGGCAGCTACAGTATTTACAGTTAGTGTTCTGTGTCCTCTGCACAGTGTGCACCTAAAGCTACCTAAATAAAATTGGTGGTGTTCTTCTGATCCTATTAATACCACAGGCAGGCAGTTACAGTATTTACGGTTAGTGTACTGCCTCCTCTGCACAGTGTGCACCTAAAGCTACATGAATAAAATTGGTGGTGTTCTTCTGATCCTATATTAATATCACAGGCAGGCAGCTACAGTATTTACAAGTTAGTGTAGTGCGTCCTCTGCACAGTGTGCACCTAAAGCTACCGGAAGACAATTGCTGTTGTTCTGCTCCTATTAATACCACAGACAGGCAGCTACAGTATTTACAGTTAGTGTACTGTGTCCTCTGCACAATGTGCACCTAAAGCTACCTGAATAAAATTGGTGGTGTTATTCTGATCCTATATTAATACCACAGGCAGGCAGCTACAGTATCTACAGTTAGTGTACTGCGTCCTCTGCACAGTGTGCACCTAAAGCTACCTGAATAAAATTGGTGGTGTTCTTCTGATCCTATATTAATACCACAGGCAGGCAGCAACAGTATTTACAAGTTAGTGTAGTGCGTCCTCTGCACAGTGTGCACCTAAAGCTACCTGGAGACAATTGCTGTTGTTCTGCTCCTATTAATACCACAGACAGGCAGCTACAGTATTTACAGTTAGTGTACTGTGTCCTCTGCACAGTGTGCACCTAAAGCTACCTAATTAAAATTGGTGGTGTTCTTCTGATCCTATTAATACCACAGGCAGGCAGTTACAGTATTTACAGTTAGTGTACTGCGTCCTCTGCACAGTGTGCACCTAAAGCTACCGGAAGACAATTGCTGTTGTTCTGCTCCTATTAATACCACAGACAGGCAGCTACAGTATTTACAGTTAGTGTACTGTGTCCTCTGCACAGTGTGCACCTAAAGCTACCTAATTAAAATTGGTGGTGTTCTTCTGATCCTATTAATACCACAGGCAGGCAGTTACAGTATTTACAGTTAGTGTACTGCGTCCTCTGCACAGTGTGCACCTAAAGCTACCGGAAGACAATTGCTGTTGTTCTGCTCCTATTAATACCACAGACAGGCAGCTACAGTATTTACAGTTAGTGTACTGTGTCCTCTGCACAATGTGCACCTAAAGCTACCTGAATAAAATTGGTTGTGTTTTTCTGATCCTATTAATACCACAGGCAGGCAGCTGCAGTATTTACAGTTAGTGTACTGCATCCTCTGCACAGTGTGCACCTAAAGCTACTGGAAGACAATTTCTGTTGTTCTGCTCCTATTAATACCACAGGCAGGCAGCTGCAGTATTTTACAGTTAGTCTACTGTGTCCTCTGCACAGTGTGCACCTAAAGCTACCTGAATAAAATTGGTGGTGTTCTTCTGATCCTATATTAATACCACAGGCAGGCAGCTACAGTATTTACAGTTAGTGTATTGTGTCCTCTGCACAATGTGCACCTAAAGCTACCTGAATAAAATAGGTGGTGTTCTGATCCTATATTAATACCACAGGCAGGCAGCTACAGTATTTACAAGTTAGTGTAGTGTGTCCTCTGCACAGTGTGCACCTAAAGCTACCTGAAGACAATTGCTGGTGTTCTCATACTAATAATACTACAGGCAGGCAGTTGATTCTGCTAGCTACAGTATCAGTATGTATATACATCCCAGGTTTGTGCAGCTACATCTTACAGCAGGCCGTTAGTATGTCTGGAAGGCCAATAAGGAGAGGCAGACAGTCACAAGCCAATAAAAGAGGTCAAGCAGGCTCTGTGTCTAGAGGCAACAGTACTGGCTGTGGAGACGGTGCATCCTCATCAGCATGTGGCCGTGGGACACGCTTGTCCTTTTTTTCGGCAGCTGGCTGCGTTGAGCCGCAACATGCGGAAGACTTGGTAGAGTGGATGACCAAGCCATCCTCATCCTCCTCATCCTCTCTCACCCAGGCTCAGGGTACTTTGTCTGGCAAAGTAGCTGCCAACGTGGCCTCTTCCCTTGGCTCAAAGGCATCAGTCACTCCTTCCCTAGCCCCACCATGTCCTCCTGAGGAGTCCCCCAAAACTGTTTGACCACAGTGTTGGGTACATGCTCCAGGAGGATGCCCAGCGTTTTGAAGGCTCTGATGATGGTACCCAGCTAGAGGCAGTAACGTGAGCCCAGAGAGAGGGGGTGCCCAAGAAGGACAGCAATCTGGCAGTCACTCGGCCAATCCCCAGACGACGTCCTATCGTGACGAAACGCGTAGGGAGGAGCCTGTGACGCTGACGTCATTACGTTTTCTCTGTGATTGATGGGACATACACAGTTAGCAGGCGGAAGCTCGTGGAGACGCCGCGATCGTTATGTTCGGTTACACGCTGTCTTTGAAGGAAGATTCTTGTAAGTGCAATCTTTTAGCTCAATAAATCACACTGTTTTGCAATTTTACGCTATGGAGCTTTTTCTTGATTTTGTCTTCTGAGTTCCACATTTACTACTGGATAGATCGGCATAGGTTGTGGGTGACCTGATAATTTCCCAAATGCCTGGTGAGACCACTGTCATAGTGGTCATCTTGAGCTGGTAAGGAGCCTCATACCTCACTTGGGTGCAAGTCACTTTGGATGCTGGATTCACCTGTGTCACATCTCTCCTGAATATATGCACTTTGATCATCTACTCACTATATTTATGGACTTTTTTGATTTTTTGTAATATTTATAATTGGGACTTATTATATCACTTTTTTATTTTATAATTTCTCACATGTGATATATGGTGAGACATTTGTCTCTTTCTTTTATGGGAGACTTGTTCTGTGTATTTTATATTTCATTTTTGGTGGATCAATCACTTTTTTATGGTTATTTTTATTATGATATACAATTCATATTTAGTTTTAGCGCTGCACTCATTCTGTTTTTTTTGGAGTTTAGTATTGGACTTTTAGTGCTGGCAGCTTTTACAATTCACTTATCAATTTACACTGTTCTAGCGCAGCGTTAACCCTCTTCTTGGGTTTTTTATTTTAATCTGGCAGTCATGTTCCCCCAGCTGCAGCATACTGCCAGCTTTGCTCCAGTGATGAGGAGGGAGGGGATGATGAGGTCACTGACTCCATGTGGGTGCCTAATAGGAGAGAGGAGGAGGAGGAGGCACATCACCAACAAGGCAGGATTCCCTCCAGGGGCCAGCTTAAGGGCAGCACACCGACTGCATCACACCACAGAGCTCCGCAGGGCGCTGCTGTCTCTGCGCGTTACTCCAAAAGTTCTTTGGTGTGGGCCTTTTTTGAGAGGAGTGCATCAGATCCCACCGCTGCTATTTGCAACATATATCTCAAGCGTATCTCACGTGGCCAAAACATCACCGCTTGGGCACCACATGCTTGACCAGACATATGTCAACCTGCCATGCAGTTCGTTGGCAAGCGTACCTAAAAGACCCACACCAAAGAACAAAGAGGACCTCTCCTTGCTCCTCATCAGCTGTGATCTCCAACCCCACTATACGTTCAGTCCTCTCTGAGACCTGCACTGAGAGGAATGAAGGTGTAGAATTAGGTGTGTCACAGCCAAGTACTTGGGGGCAATCTGCTATCGGTACACCGATGTCAGATTGTACCAGGCAAATTTCCCTGCCCCAGCTGCTGCACCACCGAAAGAAGTTCGCTCCCAGCCATCCACATGCCCAGCGGTTGAATGCTAGCTTGGCTAAATTGCTAGCACTTCAACTGCTGCCTTTTCAGTTGGTAGACTCTGTACCCTTCTGTGAGTTTGTGGAATGTGCGGTTCCTCAGTGGCAGGTTTCCAAACGCCACTTTTTCTCACTGAAGGCGATTCCGGCTGTCTACCGGCATGTGGAATGCAATGTCTTGGCCTCGCTGGACAGGGAGGCCAGCGTAAGGTGCATATTACCGCTGACTCATGGTCCAGCAGGCATGGACAGGGACATTACCTATCTTTCACCGTGCACTGGGTGACTCTTCTGGCAGCTGGGAAGGATGCAGGACAGGGTGCAGTAGTGTTGGAGGTTGTTCCACCACCACGCCTCAAATACTACTAGTGGTGATTCTGCCACACCTCTCTCCTCCACCCCCTCCTCTTCTTCTTCCTCCATTGCCTCTTCCTGTGCTGATTTGTCTTTGGAACCAGCAGTGCTCCGTAGGCGTTCAAGGGGCTACGCAAGCACACAGGACAAAAGATGACATGCGGTGCTTGAGCTGGTGTGCTTGGGGGACAGGAGCCACACTTTGGCAGAGATTCTGTCCGCTCTGCAGGGGCAGGTTCAGAGGTGGTTGACGCCACACCAGCTTAAGGCAGGTATGGTGGTTTGCGACAATGGCACCAACCTCCTCTCCGCCCTCCGACAGGGACAACGGACCCATGTGCCCTGTTTGGCTCACGCCCTTATCTTGGTGGTGCAGCGGTTCTTGGGCAGGTACCCGGGCTTACAGAATGTCCTGAGGCAGGCCAGGAAAGTCTGTGTGCATTTCCGCAGGTCATATAATGCTAGTGCTCGGCTGGCTGACCTCCAAAAGGAATTAAACCTGCCCAAGAACCGCCTAATCTGTGCCATGCCCACCAGGTGGAACTCAACGTTGGCCATTCTGCAGCGGCTGCACGCGCAGCAGAGGGCCATCAATGAGTACCTGTGCATCTATGGCACCAGGACAGGGTCAGGGGAGCTTGTTTTTTTTTTCCCCACGCCAGTGGGCCATGATCAGGGATGCATGCACTGTCCTGTCACCATTTGAGGAGGCCACGAGGATGGTGAGCAGTGACAGTGCATGCATCAGTGACACTGTCACTTACAAGGGTAAGGTTGCGGACCTTATCTTGCCGTCGCAGAGGGAGCAGAGGATGAAACATCTTCGGGAGGCCTTGCAGAAAGGTCTGTGCAACGCATTGCCAGAAACTGGGAGGTTACAAACTCCTGTTCCTGGACAACGTGTTGCTGAGGCTTCGGTCAGTCAAAGAAGGAGTGGTGAACAAGGTGGCCGTCTGACCGATGCGTTTTTTTAGTCCGACTTGGACACCTTTCCCACCGAAAATCCTCTGGGTTACTGGGTCTTGAGGATGGATCACTGACCAGAGCTTGCACAGTATGCAATTGAGCTACTAGCCTGTCCTGCATCCAGCGTTCTTTTGGAACGCACATTCAGTGCTGCTGGAGGCTTTGTAACTGATCACAGGGTGCGCCTGTCCACCGACTCGGTCGATCGACTGACCTTCATAAAAATGAATCAGTCTTGGATCACCACCAGCTACCAAGCACCTGATGCTGATGTAACCGAATATTTTTTTTTAAATGTCAGATGCCTTCAAGACTCCCTATGCTGATGCTGATGCTGAATGACTATCCTGTTATGCTGAGTGACTATCCTCTTCCTCAATGATCATGCTGATAGCTTGTAAGAATATTTTTGGTTCTGGGCGCCGCCACCAGTGGCTAAGGCCCAATTTTTCAGCCCCTGTTTAACAGGGGCGTGCAATTACAATTTTTGAAGCAATATTTTGCAAGGAGGGTTTGTTGCTGTGCTCAACTAGAGTATTTGTGAGGGGTTGCAGTGTGGTGGCACCAGCACCAGTGCCTAAGGCCCAATTTTTCAGCCCCTGTTTAACAGGGGCATGTAATTACAATCTTTGATGCAATACTTTGCAGCAGGGCTCGTTCCTGCGCTCCAACTAGAGTATCTGTGAGGGGTTGCAGTGTTGTGGTACCAGTGCCTAAGGCCCAATTTTTCTGACCCTGTTCAACAGGGACATGTAATTACAATTCTTGATCTAATATTTCACAGCAGAGCCGGTTACTGCGCCCACCAAGAGTAACTGTGAGGGCTTACAGTGTTGTGGCAACACCAACACCTAAGGCCCCAATTTCTGCAGAGTATATAGGGCAGGCCCCTACTTTCAAACATCCAACTTACAAACGACTCCTACTTGCAAACGGAAGGAGACAACAGGAAGTGAGATGAAATCTACCCCTAGGAAGGGAAATTCTCTCCTGTAAGAGTTAATATAGGAAAAACGTGTGTCTCCTCTCCATTACTGCTTTACCACCAATCCTTGTTTCACTAAAAACCCCAAATTGTCAAAAAACATTTGTCATGTCATTTCTGAAGAGGTGCACAGACAGCAAAACAAATGTCACAGGGGTGATAACCCTTCCCTATGTTTTCCAAAAAGCTTAAAAATAGATTTTTTTGGCTGGAGCTACACTTTAAAAATGTACCAGTTCAAAATTACAAACAAAAATACTGTAAATTATAAACAAATATATACCGCGCTGTCTATAAAAGAAATTAAAAAAATAAATAAATAAAAAATAAAGTAAAAGCAGCCAGCACAGCAGTGGATAAAGTTGCAAAAATAAAGATGCAAATTGGGTGAAATGTGCAGCGCTTATGTGATCATATAAACCATAACAAATAATATGAGTGAAAAAAACGTGAATAATAAATGATGTGCTCAAAAATACTCCAAGCAGTCCTCTAGTATGACATGTGATGTCTATAAACAGAGGAACTTGGACGTGTGATGTCCAAAAAAGAAAAAAGTCAGTGACAAGCTTCAATCATGTGTGATGATAATCCTCAACCACATGTGGATATAATATAGTGACAGTCTGTAACTTCAAACATGTATGATGTAATAACAGTTAATAGTAGATCCACCACCAAAGACACCAGAAGCTGCTTACCAGAGGGATTGAACTCAAATAGGTGTACACCTAGTGAGTCAATCAAGCTTTGTGGTATAATATACCAAGGGGATCAGATGCGCTATCCAGATATGACCTCCAGATGGACCTCCGAACAGGTGTAAGGTATGGATGGACTCAGTAGATATAGGCAGTCAGCCCCACCATTAAAAGAAAGAGGAAGGCATATAGCGTAACTCCGTATAGAAATTTTAATGCATGAAAAGCAAAGGAAATACATTCACGTGTTTATCAGTAAAATCAAGCACTTTCCTTTGCTTTTCATGTATTAAAATTTCCATACGGAGTTACGCTATATGCCTTTCTCTTTCTTTTAATGGTGGGGCTGACTGCCTATATCTACTGAATCCATTCATACCTTACACCTGTTCGGAGGTCCTGCTTTTGCTGTGGAACGCATGATTTTATATGTAAGTTACTACTAATTTTTATGAATAAACTTTTAATATACTACACTATGGAGCCATCCTTTTCCTTTCTATTACCCATCTGAGGACATCCGAGGATATCCATTGAGTGCGGGAGAGAGGTGTACTGTGGCCAGTGTATCTATGTAACTGAAGGCTGTGACAACCACCGGAAGCCCGTCACCGGCATACAGTTCCACCACCTGTGGGTGGTTATACACTCGATTCGGCCCATTGGGGGCTGCAACTACAGGTGAGAGGCTGGGGGAAACGATTAGTGTACTCCGGAACTCGATTTGATCGAGGTACTGACTATCGGACACTGGCCGGCACAGAGTTTGGTCCACTACACTTGCACTTTCTCATTTCCTCTAGAAGATTTACATTGCGTTGTCATCTGGAGTCACACACTACTAGTTTTGAATTACACTTTGCGCTTGTTTGGACATTCATTTGGACATTCATTCATTAGTTCACCCGCATTATCTGCACATTCATATTTATACTTATTATTGCACTTGCACTTTTTATCTAATATTGCACTTGCACTTTTTTATCACCTGTATAATTATTTTTGGGTTGCTATTTCCAGTCGCACTGTATGGACTTTTTTTGTATTGCATATATTCACTTGTTATTAATATTAGGAGTCCACATATTTTGTTTATTCATTGTTTATTATTGCTCTATATGCACATTGCACTTTCATTAATGAGGTTATTCTGTATTTTATTGCATAGTATTTATGCCATTGATATTTTTATTTTTATTTAAAGTTGCACTGGATAGAGTCTTCTTCTGAATTGCTTCATTTTTAGGTTGATGTTATTGACATTAGGAGCCAACACAGTTTGTTTACTTATTGTTTGTTTATTATTGCTCTATATGCACATTGCACTTTCATTGGTGAGATATTGCCACTCACTTGATTATTGCACGTCATAATTGAGGATTGTTGCTTTTATTCACATTTATTGAGTAATGATTTTTATATCACCTGTCACTATTTTTCTAGATGAGGTAGCGGCACATATTTAGTTATTTTATATTCTTCTCGAGTTATGTGAGTGTCTCTTTTATGTTGGCAGCTCCCTGCGTTTATTAACGAGTGTGGTTTTTGCGCACTATTTATATATTTTTAGTTATCATGGAATGTGGTTGACCCTCCTCAGGGTGATATATACAGTTAGTTATGATCCATGTGGGTAGGAACACAATCAGGGTGATCAAGAATAGGAGGCACAAGGCCTTCCCAGAAGACTGTGGTGAAATAAGCAAGGTCATCTTTTTCAGAGTCTTGACCACCTGCTTCACTCACTATTCGAGGATTTTCACTGCTTACTTCACCTCCTTTGTCTTTAATCTTCCTCTTAGGTGTTTGGTTCACTTTCTTCACAAGACTGGCATGAATTCAGGCCTGTTGTCCCTCTACCAGAATAGCTGTGCAGGTAGCTGCGATCACTGTGGTTGGGGGTCCAAAGGGATACTCCTGCCTCTTGGTGCAGTTCAATTGCTAGACCATCACAGCGTGACCGACATGGAAAGGGTGTGTAAGTTTCTGTGAAGGAGAGGTGCAAGCAACATTTCTTAGAATTTTATCCAAAGTTTCAATAAGTTTTCTTACATATTCTTACATATTCTTCCTCAATGAGATCAAGATCTCCTTTTTCTAACATAAGTGGCTGTCCGGCCCATGGGGTGGGGAATGGCCTACCCATTAGGACTTCAAAAGGAGTATCTTGTTTTCTTAGAAGGTGTCATTCTTACCTCAGCTAGAACTGCTGGGAGGACCTTCTTCCAATTGGTATACGTACCTCCAGTGGCCCTGCTAATCTTATCCTTAATGGTTCTGTTCATCCTTTCCACTATACCTGAACTTTGAGGGTGACATTTCCAGTCAATTTTGAGTGTTTTTACTAGATCTTGGCAGACTTTGGCCACAAATGCAGGGCCATTTTCTGAGTTGATCTGAAGCATCCCCATCTGGGAATGATTTCCTGTAAAATGCCCCGTACACACGGTCGAATTTTCCGATGGACAATGTCCGATCGGAGCGTGTTGTCGAAAATTCCGACCGTGTGTGGGCGCCATCGGACATTTTCCATCGGATTTTCCGACACACAAAGTTGGAGAGCAGGAGATAAAATTTTCCGACAACAAAATCCGATCGCGTCAATTCCGACCGTGTGTGGCCTGTTCCGATGCACAAAGTGCCATGCAGGCTCAGAAGAAATTCAGAGACGGGACAGCTCGTTCTGGTAAACTTAGCGTTCGCAATGGATACAGCACTTTCGTCATGCTGCAATGCTGAAAATGGTTTAATACAGCGCACTCTCTTCTTCTTTATAATGTGACAAGAATTAAGTAGTTTTGCTGCTCATATTCACAAACACTTCTCACAAAGTTTTATTTGTGATTTTTTTAGTGGGATTCCCTGAATATATTGTTATTAGTTGTCACATCTGACAGTTTTATATATTTTTTTTTTTTTTTTTGGATTTTAAGCCTTTTTTTTTCTTTTAATGTTTGGATTTTTTCCAAGGCTGATCTTTGTTCAATGTCATTTTTATTTTTACTCCAGAATATTTTTGTGTGTGTTTTGTGTGTCAAGTTACCCCAACACCATTGATATCTTGTATTATTTAATCTCAAGGAGATTGTTTGGTGTTGGTGTCCCTTGTTCATTTCACATTGTATATTTGAAATGTACCTGAATCCTCACAAACAAGTTGTCATTTTTGAAGTAAAACACATAGAGTATAATTCAAAACAAAAATCCTTTATTAAGGGATCAGAACCAAACAAAGAGGAAGGCAACACTGGATCAACAGGAGAAATTAGCGAAGCCTGGGAGCCCCATGGCAGACATCAATTCTTCAACATCAAAATTGGTGGCCTGAGGAGTCCATATATAAGGGAGGGCAGTCTGGTCCAGAATTCGCAGAGATCCGGAAAGCAGCAGATGACATGTGTGTCCCCAGGCTGTGGTACCACAAGAGGCTGCATTTTTTTGGCCGACCAGACTGGATCCAGGGCAATCACTGTCTGGTCTTCCTTCCACGCTTTCTTCCGGGCTGTGGCTGTGCAGTTGGAGATGTGGCAGGAGGAGGAGTAGGACCTGGAGGAGGAGGAGGACTGGGAGGACCTGGAGGAGGACTGGGAGGACCTGGAGGAGGACTGGGAGGACCTGGAGGAGGACTGGGAGGACCTGGAGGAGGACTGGGAGGACCTGGAGGAGGACTGGGGGGACCTGGAGGAGGACTGGGAGGACCTGGAGGAGAGGGAGGAGGAGGAGGAGGACCTGCAGGAGGAGGAGGAGGACCAACGCGAAGGTGTGTCTGAGGTGTAATTTGGCCCCTCATACCTTTTTCCAGAGCCTCCGATATGAGGGCCTCACACATGACTTTTTGGCCCTCCTCCATCCTCTGCATTTTATATGCTATGAAGGCAGCAATGTTCTCCTCCATGGTGTGGGGTGCTCCCAGGACCTCTGTAGCCCTCCAAAAGAATGCTATAGCAGCCTCCTCTAGGGTACTGCTCCTACTGCCACTTTCTCTTTTCAGGGGGGGTGGAGGGACCTGCAGATCAGCCAGCCGGCTCGGCCCGGCCACCTCCTGGCTGAGACTTCCCTGTGTATGAAAAAGGGACATGGTTTTCGTTTTTGCATCATCAATCACAATCCTAAATTAGTACTCCCAACTAACATCTAGTTAACATCATTGATTGGACAAGCAGAAATATTTAGAGGAATGCTATACCTGGCTCAATCTGGGCTCCTCCACATGTGGCCTGGAAGGCCCAGGTTGGGCGTCAGAAGCCTCAGCCGGGGGGGAAGGAAGCATGGAAGGAAGACTTGAGAGGGATGGCCTGGGTTCAGTCTGGCCTGCCAGAAAGTGCAGCCTGTCGTAATACAACATCCTGGGGACATAGATGTCATCTGCTGCTCTGGATCTCTGCGAATCCAGGACTTTCTTGCGCTCCCTCAGATATGTGCTCCTCAGGCCACCAATGAAGATCTTTAAATAGGTGATGTCTGCCGTGGGGATCACCTGCTTCACAATTTCACACAAATGCTCCAGTGCTGCCTTCCTCTTTGCTTGGTTCTTGAAATGGGGGTGGTTAATCTCCCACAGACAGGGCAGCTCCCTTAGCATCTCTATGAATACTGACATGAAGTCATTGTCTT
The DNA here is from genome assembly GCA_037952925.1 of Lithobates clamitans. Classification (NCBI taxonomy): domain Eukaryota; kingdom Metazoa; phylum Chordata; class Amphibia; order Anura; family Ranidae; genus Lithobates; species Lithobates clamitans. Next base: position 949,756 of record JBBGZY010001967.1, read on the forward strand.
TCATTAAGATATCCATGTTCACTGCAAGACACAACACAAGACAAAGCCTAATGTCAGACAAAACTCTCCTAATCTTGTTACAATATAGGCCTCAATCTAGAAGCAGTATAGGCACAAGTTTGTCTCTTACCTTCGTTCTTACGATCGGCGCGTCCAATGCTCCTTCCTCCGCTCACAGATCGTACGTAATACGCACGCGTGTTAAGCTTTATACACACTGCGCATGCGTGTAACTCCGCCCGCCCCTGACGTTCTTTCTAGTCTATTCCCCGCCCCTTTTCGTTCGGCGCAGTGGGTGAAGAGCACATGGCGGAGTTACAGCAGGTGCATGCTAATTCTAGCAACGAGGAGGAGGAGGAGGAAAGCCCGGATCCAGGCACGTCCTGATCCAGAAGGAGACGTTTTAAGGCCACAAATATGTCCTTTGGGGAGATGTTGGAGATGGTCAACATCATGAGGAAGTCCGACTATGACGGAAAGTATGGGCCTTACCCCCACCCCAACATCCGAAAGGCAAAAATTATAGCTAAAGTGGTCAAAAGCCTTCACAGGAATTTCGGGGTACGAAGATCTAAAGATCAGCTCAGGAAGCGGTGGTCGGACCTGAACTTGAGAGAGCCAGAGCAGTACCGAAAGAAACCCGGAGAGTGCTGCAAAAAAGTAAGTAGTTGTGCTGTGTTCCTATTCTTTCTGTCTTTATTCCGTTCGTTCTGCTCCATATGTTTTTATTAATAATTGTAACGTTTAAAGGGCAACTTTAATGTTCATGGGCCCATTATTCGTTCGTATCAAACATTTTTCTTTCGACCTCTAGAACACCATTGTTTAGGCCATATGCATTTCCACACATTTTTTTGGGCCTACTTGGATGCCAAATATTTGTTTGTGTAGATGGGTTTGTTACTAGAATGAAATGCCAACTAGATTGTGTGTAAGGAGAGGACACTGAGCAGCTGTTTTCACATCTGGACACTGGAGCACTAGTGTGGGACCCCAGAACACCATTTTTATTAGGGGGGCCACACAGGTGCTCCAGTGTATACTATAGGGGGGGCTACATCTGTGAAGCTTGTACTAAACAGGTAAAGTATTGCAGCTTGACAAAGGGCAATAAAAAATATACATCTTGGAACTCGGCTAAAATTGACAATTGTACCCAACTTCCAAGCAATGTTTCCTATTTCTAGTTCTGCCATCAAATATCTGTGTGCTAATTATAACATTTATGTTTTACATAGGGGAGAAAAGACTCGGAGGACACCCCTCATCCCAGGAGAACACAGACCCCCCACCTATGGAAGAAGGGGAATTACCCCCAACCCAAGAAGCTGAGCAGGAGGAAGAAGAAGATGTGGTGGAGATTGGCACCACAACAGGTGAGTGTCTGCGACCACAGGCTCAGGTAAAAGAGATGGATGGTGGCAGATTTTTGAGACCTTTTTTTTTGTTCTTTATCTCTTTTTAGGTGATCGTGATGTGAGGGATAGAGAACGCTTTACTTCTGAAAGTGCCCAGATCCTGATCGGGGAGATCATGGGGTGTAATCTCGAATTGTACAACATACAGCAACAAATCAGTGATGTTATTAAAAAAAAATAATAACATCATTGATGTTTTGGGGCAAATTTAAACCCCACAAAATCACTTGTTTTATTGTGGTCCAATCTTTTAAAATCTTATTCAATGTTTTGAAAAGCCAAATTTGGAGGATGCACACAGTGTGCCAACATGTGCTATCTGCCATCACGGGAGATCAATGGATGTGTTTTGGGGGTGCAACCCCTTCCTCAATTATAAAGTCGCGGTGAGGAAGGGCTTGCTCCCCCAAAACACGTCCCTTGATCCCCCCTGATGGCAGATAGCACATGTTGACATTCGTAAATTGGTGTGCATCTTCCAAATTTGGCTTTTCCAGGGGTGATTTCCCCCCATCTGAACGCTATATTAAACCCAGTTCCTAAATACTGATGTCTGATATAGCCTTCAGGTTTTACCTAATGTGAACTTTGTAAGTTCAAGTTTTTTGGTTTAACCAGGCCTGTTTTATCTGAAATGGATATTTCGATTTTTGATAATGCTACTGCAAAAATTGTTATACAACAAACATGTTGGTTTGTTTTAAAAACCTTTGGTAAATGCACATGTGATTGTGCAGGTATAAAAAAGTGGCTTACTCAAGAATGTGTGGATTATTGTCTCAACACTACAATACAACACTTTTGGGGTGATGTAATTGCTGTTTTCTGCAAAAATGGGGGTTATTTCCTAAGGGCAAATACACTTTGCACTACAAGTGCAGGTTCAGTGCAGTTGCAAGTGCACTTGTAGTGAAATGTGTTTTTGCATTTAGGAAGTACCAGCCAACAGTGTTTTTTATAAGGTTACACAATCACGACATTTTCTGCACTCAACACATTTCTGTCAGGGTCAGCTAAAACAAACACAAGCAGTAAATGTCCAGCAAGAATTTCTTTCGGTTGTTTTTTATTTGAAAAAGGTTTCACAGATTGTCTGGCATATTGATAGCCCCCCTACCCACAAAGAACTCCAGGTATCGTAACCGGACATCACGGGCACTCAGGGAGGGCAAGCCAGGATGGCCACTTTCAAGCGCCGTCAGTGTTGATGGATTTGGGATTCCGGCCTCAGGCCCAACTGAGCCAGCATAGTTGGCTGAATGTTTTCTTAAAAAATTATGGAGAACACAGCAGGCAAGTATTATATGGTTCAGTTTATACTCCGCCATATGGATGGGTGTCGGAAATAATCGGAACCGGCTGGCCAGGATTCCAAATGTGTTCTCCACCACTCTTCGGGCTCTGGCCAGCTGGTAATTAAAAACCCTCTGTTCCGGGGTGAGGGTCCTCATCGGGAATGGCCGCATCAGGTGGTCCCCCAGTGCAAATGCTTCATCAGCAACGAACACAAATGGGAGACCTTCAACATTGTCCTCTGGAGGTGGCAAGTCCAAGCTGCCATTCTAGAGATGCCTGTAGAACTCCGTCTGGGCGATCACTCCACCATCGGACATCCGGTCATTCTTCCCCACGTGCACATACAGGAACTCGTAATTAGCCGACACCACCGCCAACATCACTATACTATTAAACCCCTTGTAATTATAATAGTACGACCCCGAGTTGGGTGGTGGGACGATGTGGACGTGTTTCCCATCAATTGTCCCTCCGCAGTTAGGAAAGTCCCACCGCTGGGCAAAGTGGGAGGCCACAGTCTGCCATTCCTGTGGCGTTGAAGGAAACTGTTGAGGAAAAAAAAATAAACATTACTATTTTTTCACAGAAACATGGCAAGCAGATTAGACACAAACATTATGGGGCAACCTCCAGATAGCATTTATTAAGGGGAATTTAACAACAACAAAGTATAAGGTACACCTATCATATTCCCCCTCCCCCCTCTCATGGGCCATTTCTAACATTATAGGGGGGGGAACTCTTGGACAGGTAACCCTCTTCACTTCATTGAGAGATGAATGCCTAAATAATGGGTATTACTTGGAACAGCCCCTCCTTAGTTACACTATTGGCAGACCACTGGACAGGTAAGAAGTGTCATAATACAAAGATATAAATACACACTGTACACATTTGAGGACATTTGGACATTCAGCTATTACCTATCAAGATAATAATAGGATACAAAAACTTTAGACAGTACCATTGGAAAGTATACAGGCAGGCCCTTGCACTACATGCTTTGGGGAATTCATCCATAAATCTGACCAGTAAAGAGATGGGTATAGTGTGTATGGGTTTGGCAAAGTCAGCAGATAGATGATTGAGGATAGAGAATTGGGATCAGCTGACTTAGCAGTTGGGGGAGGGAGGGTTTCAAAAAATTTGGGGACACCACAAAAAAAAGCCTCTGGCACTCTGCCGGAATTTAAATCAAAAATAACATTATCAAACATTTTAGGGGGTGTTTGGGGTAAAGCACTACTATGGAGCTGATAAAATACATTGTTAAGTGACTACATGAGGTGAATATAGGGCAGGAGACACCATGCTGGGGAGGTTATTGAAGGGCAAATATGTATGAAGGACATAAAATAATAATTACATAAAAATCCAGCATGCATGAGGACAAAGGGGACATTCACAGCATATTACAATCATGGTAATTAGGGAATGAGGAAAGAAATACAATATATTAGCAAACATTCAATACAATAAAATGTGATATAAAAGGATAAAAATCTTACCTTCATATACTCCTTCTGCAGGACCTGTATGATGGCAGAAGAGGTCTCTGGGATAATGATCCCCAGAGCCTGGGGGGAGATGCCTGTCGAGAACTTCAAGTCCAGACTTCTCCCTGTGGCCAAATACCGCAGGGTAGCGACCAACCTCTGCTCCGGAGTGATGGCTTGCCTCATGCAGGTATCCTGCCTGCTGATATAGGGGGTCAGCAAAGCAAACAAACGGTGAAATACGGGGTCCGTCATCCTGAGACAGTTCCTGAAATCATCAGGATTATTCTCACGGATCTCACGGAGCAAAGGCATATGAGAGAACTGGTCACGCTGAAGCAACCAATTCTTGGTCCATAAACTCCTCCCCACCATGTTCATGGACTGGACATGGTGGGACCCAACACCAAGCCCCCGCACAGCACGAACTCTACGAGGAGTACGCATACGAAACATGGCTAGAAACCGGTCGGCTGCTCAGAACGAAGTAACAGAACGCACTGAAGAACAGCAAGGCCTGTGAAGAGCAACCTGAAAAACAGTCTTGAGAACATACCCACTATTAAAATTAGGTATTCTTGTCTCTTACCTAACTTAGGCATGTGTGTGAAATCAATTTGTAAATGAGTGAATGGTGTGGATAGATTAGGTGTTCATGTTTTGCCTTGTGAGGGTTCCTGGGATTATTCCAGATGCATGTGATGCATCTGGAAACATATGCCTTAACTAAGGAGGGAAGACCAGGGATGAAAAAATCTCTATCCAAAAGTTCACATGTAACCTGCCACCCTCTGTGACCTACCCCATGGTATTGTGCAATAAATAAAGGAGCACTTGCTACAGGAATACATGTTCTCCCCTCATGGCAGACAAGCTCAGATTCTGAGTTTTTCTGCACACCTACTTCATTCCATTGTTGGATGTCATTGTCTGTAGCATATGTTTGGAGATCATGCAATGTTTGATCTAGGAGTTGTCAGCTAAAGCATTTCCCTTGGCTATGTCATCTTGCTGACCTGTATGTGCCTTACAGTGCAATATAGCAATGGGGTTTGGTAGTATGGCTTCTTACAGGCTTGTGACAAGTGTGGAATGTGAAATGGATTTTCCAGCTGCTGCTGTGTAGCCCCTTCTTTTCCATATAACTCCAAAATTGCAACACCGAGTGCGTACTTGGAGTCAGTGTAAATGTTTACATCCTGTCCTTCAAAAAGCTGACAAGCTCTAGTAAGGGCTATAAGTTCTGCAGCTTGTGCTGATTGGAATGGGACAGGGTTTGCTTCCAGTATTTTGTCAGGCAGCTCAACAACAGCATAACCTGCATGGTATGTGTTATGATTTGGTCTTGAACAAGACCCATCCACAAAGACATTCTGTACTCCAGGGAGAGCAGTTGAAGACATGTCTGGTCTGGGGGATGTGTCTTGGTGGATGAGGCCCATGCATTCATGTTGAGGCACTACCTCATCTTCTTCACCTTTCAAGCCTAGCAAGGCATTCAGGATTGGAGCTGGGCCAGAAGTGGGAGAGGCATATTTTATCTCAAGTTTCGGGTTAGAAAGTAAGATTACTTCATAACCGCTCAGCCTTTGGGATGACATGTGCTGGGTATGGATATTCTTTAGTAGAATGGATACTTTGTGAGTGGTGTGTAGGGTGGTGGCATGTCTTAGAGTGAATGATGTAGCCATTTCCACCACCATCGCACAGGATGCCAGAGCTCTGAGACACGCCAGCACGCCCTGTACTGGCATAGGCACAACCCTTGAAAAAAATGCAATAGGGCAAAGTTTGCCCCCATGCTCCTGCGCTAGGACCCCCGGCATTGTTTTTCAGGTAATCCAAATCTAGGAGCTGTGACCATTGCAGTTTTAAGATACACAAAAGCATTGTACATTTCATCATTCCATTTCATACAATCTGGCATGTTAGTACCTGTGGCTTGCCTCAGGAGATTATCATATTAGGAACAATCAGGTATCCATTGGCGGCAGTAACCAATCTTACCAAAAAAGGATAGCATGTCCTTACTGAGTGGGCAGGACAGACCCATGAGAGCCGCAGCTCTCTTGTGACCAATTTTCCTTTCTCCTTTGGAGAGTACAAAACCAAGGTATTCAACAGTCTCCTGACACCATTGTAGCTTTTTCTTAGAAACCTTTTGACCATTATCTGCTAACCAATGTAACAGATCTAAACCATCCTCCTTGCATGCAACCTGGCTTGGACTAGACAACAACAAATCATCAACATATTGGAGGAAGGAGGGACCATGGCGGGGTGTCTGGGACAGCAGGGTTGCCTGGAGGACCACTGAATAGACTACAGGGGAATCTACATAACCCTGGGGCATTTGACACCAGGTCATCTGGCGGTTTTTAAAATAAAAAGCAAGGATTGGCTGTGTCTCCTCATCCACAGGGATGCTAAAAAATGCGTTTGTTAAATCAATCACAGAAAAATACTCTGCATCTGATGGTATGGAGGTAAGGAATGATGGCACATCTGGCACTATAGGCGCAATGGGCACCACTAGGTTATTTACAGCTTGAAGGTCTTGAACAAACCTATAACTGCCATCCAACTTTTTAACTGGGTTGATGGGTGTGTTGTAGGGGGATACAACTTCTTTTAGAATGCCTTTCTTTAAGAAGTGTTCTACCATGAGGGCAATGCCTTCCTCTTTTTCTTTTGACAATGGATACTGTTTGTGATAAGTGGGTTGTGCCCATTCTTTGAGGGTGACCTTGTATGGGGTACAGGAGATGAGCCCTACATCTAGAGCTCTCTCTGACCATACTTTGTCAGAATCACTGGAGAGTCCTGTGTCTGTCTCTTGCACTTCAGTATTCAACATTATGGGCCATATGGGGGGTCTTATTAGAATGAGCAATCACACCTCCCTGATTGGTTATCTCCATTCCAATCCCCAACTTACCTAGTAAGTCTCTCCCCAAAAGACTGACAGGGCAGTTTGGTATTATCTTGAAACTGTGATACAACAGCACTGATCTGCATTCAACATTTACTACTGGGAGGGGAGGGGTTTTGAAAGTTTTGGTGAGTATTCCATTAATTCCCATTGAAGGCTCAGCATTCGTTTTCTCTCCTCTGTAGTAGTCCTCACTGAGTGTACTACGAGTAGCTCCTGAATCAAGAAGGAAAGGGGTTAACTTTCCCTGGACATGCAAAGTCATTATTGGTTGTTCAAAGGAGCGAGAGACAAGGGGGAATGCTGGGATAATACCTTCTGGGCAGCTTCATTGCTGTTGTGGTTTAGGCTGAGTCCACTGAATGGGGTATTTCACTCCCTGATTTGGCTGAGGGTTCTGTATCTGGGCAGGGGCTTGTGCTGTTGATTGAAAGGTTCATATGGGCATTGATTTCTCCAGTGGCCCTCCTGTCCACAGTTGAAACAACTGGTTCTAGACTGCTGAGGACCCCTAGAAATCCTCTTCCTCTGCTCCTTCCTCTGCCTCTTCCCCACTGCCCACCATTACCCTGGGGAGGCATTTGCTGTGCCCCTCCTTGGTAATGGGCACTTACTGGTCTTTCCTTTGCTATATCAAAACATCCTGCAGCATCCTTTTCTGGTAATGTTTTCTGAAAAACATCCAAAGTACTTGTTGGCCATTCACTAGAGATGAGCCGAACAACCGCCCCCCCCCCCCCCCCCCCGGTTCGGTTCGCAGAAGAACATGCGAACAGGTAAAAAATTTGTTCTAAAATGCGAACACTGTTAAAATCTATGGGAAACGAACATGAATAATCAAATATAACGCTAATTTTAAAGGCTTATATGCAAGTTATTGTCATAAAAAGTGTTTGGGGACATGGGTCCTGCCCCAGGGGACATGTATCAATGCAAAAAAAAGTTTTAAAAACAGCAGTTTTTTCGGGAGCAGTGATTTTAATAATGCTTAAAGTGAAACAATAAAAGTGAAATATTCCTTTAAATTTTGTACCTGGGGGGTGTCTATAGTATGCCTGTAAAGTGGCGCATATTTCCCATGTTTACAACAGTCACTGCACAAAATGACATTCCTAAAGGAAAAAAAATGGAAAATTGTATACTTACCTTTCCGTATTTTTCCTTTCCTGACGCATCCCATAGCAGCACACACATTGGGTTGTGACTACGCCTCCACAACCTGATAGGACTGGTTAGCTATAAGATTTGAGGAGGAGTCCACCGTTGCATTCTCAGTAACTATCACCTTAGAAGGGTGGGATTCTGTGTGCTGCCATGGGATGCGTCAGAAAGGAAAATTATGGAAAGGTAAGTATACAATTTTCCGGTTTCCTGACGCATCATGGCAGCACACATATTGGGAAATAACTCGCTACATGGGTTGGTGCTTTCAGAAGACTTTATTTGCTTAAGTACAGGGTATAGAAGAATTAGTCTGGAATGATTGATTTCCCGAACTCAACCGTACATAATTGAGCCGGGTCTAATCTGTAATGCGATATGAAAGTGTTTTTGGAAGACCAGGTTGCTGCCTTGCAAATGGTTTCTGAGGACACTCTACAGTACGCTGCCCAGGGGGTCGCTACCGCTCTAGTCGAGTGGGCCTTTAATCCGTCTGGTATTGGGAGTAGCTGCATTTGGTATGCTCTTTTGATGGTTTTTACTAGCCAAGAAGCTATTGACCTTGAGGAGGCCGCCTGGCCTTTTCTTGCGCCATGCGGTATGACTAGAAGATTTTCAGTCTTTCTGAATTGCTTGGTAGCTTCTAAGTAGGTGGAGATAACAGATTTAATGTCCAACGGATGTGGTTCCCCTTCACTAGTAAGAAAAACTGGAAGACTGATTTCTGAGTTGAAGTGGAAGGTAGATGCTACCGTAGGTATAAACTGATCTGAGGGTCTGAGGACAACTCTATCCGGGAAAAAAAACAGATGCGGTTCTTTGATTAGTAGAGCTTGTAACTCTGAAACTCTTTTGGCAGATGTTATTGCGACCAGGAAAGATAATTTAAATGTTAGGTCCCATAAGGATACTGATTCTAGAGGGAAGAAGGGTTCTCTTGACAGAGCCTCCAGCACAATCGATAGGTCCCAAGTCAGAAAGGTTGGTTTTCTTGGTGGCTTTATTTTCAGGCATGCTTTCTGGAATTGGATTATGAGCGGATCCAGTGCCCATTTGGTTCCCGTCATTGCGGACAGTGCAGAGACCTGGACTTTTAGAGTGCTTGAGGCTAGTCCTTTGTCCAGTCCTAGTTGTTGGAACTCTAGGACCTGAGAGACTGAAGGAGAGAGCGGGTTCCAAGACTGTTGCTGCGAAAATGCAGTGAATTTTCCCAGATTTTGCTATATGTGTTGTTCGTTGTCCTTTTTCTGGCTTGTTGAAGTGTGTTCACTACTCTAAGTGAACACCCTTGGTATAGTAGCCTCTCCCTTTCAACCTCCAGGCCGTTGGGTGTAACCATTCCGGTGATGGGTGAAGGAATGGGCCTTGTGAGAGCAAATCTGGGGTCACTGGGAGCAGAAACGGCTCTTCTGTGTTTAGCTGTAGGATGGTCGCAAACCATGGCCTCCTCGGCCAGAACGGTAACACTGCTATGACTATGGATGTCGATCTCCTCAGCCTGGCCAGAAATCTGGCTATTAGGGGAATCAGAGGGAAAATATATCCTAAGTGGAAACCCCATGGGTGATGAAGACAGTAGATCTCTGCCGCCGTTGGATACGTGGCTCTTGATAGGAATCGGGAACATTTGCTGTTCTGTGGAGTTGCTGCCAGATCCATATCGGGGATCCCCCATTTGCGAGTAAGAAGAGCAAATACCTGAGGATTGAGGGACCACTCGTTTGATATAAATATTCGGCTCAGGTCGTTCGCGAGTTGATTCTGTACTGCCGGGATGTATATTGCCTTGAGATCTGCCAGATGCACTTGAGCCCATTCGATTATAGGGCGAACTTCCTCCATGAGTGTGTTGCTCCGGGTACCTCCTTGTCTGTGAATGTAATTCACAGCCACAGTGTTGTCCATGCGTAGGAGAACATTTCTCCCTGTAAGGAGTGGGCCAAATGTTAGTAGAGCTTGCCAGGCGGCCCTGAGTTCCAGAATTTTTGAAACTATACCTTGTGGGTGAAAGGACCAACGACCCTGTGCACCTTGTTGTTGATAATGTGCCCCCCACCCCTGGAGGCTGGCATCTGTGGTGATTATCTCTGGTAGTGGCGGTACTATGGGACGACTGCGTGTTAGGTTGCTGATTCGAGTCCACCACCATGCAGACTTCTTCACTGCCGGGTTGATCATGATCCGCTGGTTCATTGATGACCCGTTCCACTGTCTCAGGAATGAATTTTGGAATGTTCTTGAGTTCCATTGGGGACCACTGGACCATTAAAAAGGTGGAAGACATTGAACCCAGGATGCTTAGACACGTTCTGGCCAATAGGCACTCTGCTGCCAGGAGCTTCTTTATTTTCTGAACCAGCAGTTCTATTTTCGCTTGGGGAAGGCTGACTGTGTTGGAACTGGTGTCTATCTCGGCGCCTAGGAAAATAATTCTTTGTGCCGGAAGCAGGTTGCTCTTTTTCCAATTTATTATCCAGCCAAACCGTTGGAGTGTGGAGATTAGTATTGTTTGATGTAGAAGCAGAGTTTGTTGGCTGTCGGCTAGGAGTAGTATGTCGTCGAGAGTGTAGGACTCTCATCCTTTCTCCCTCAGATGCGCTATTACTGGTAGCAAGACCTTTGTTAAGGTCCTGGGGGCCATTGATATTCCGAATGGGAGGCTCTGAAACTGAAAGTGCTGGTGGCCTATTGGGAAGCGTAGGTACTTCTGGAAGGTTTGGTGCACGGGAATATGCAAATCGACCTAGAGCATCCAATCTTTTATCCCTACTGCTAGTAGTACTGATTGAAGGCTTTCCATCTTGAAGGATTCGACTAGAATCATTTCGTTGAGGCTTTTAAAATCGAGTACCAGCCTCAAGTCTCCTGTCTTTTTTGTTACTAAAAAAAGAGAAGAATAGAATCCTGTGCCTTTCTGTTCCCGTGGGACCTCTACGATTGCCTGTTTTTGTAGTAATTCCAGGATATACTTGGTTAGAAGTTTTCGTTTCAGGAGGGAGGATGGTAGTCTGGTAACTCTGTAGAGCTCTCTGGGCGGCTTGTGTTTGAATGACCATCTGTGACCCTCTTGGATGGTGGATATCATCCAGGGGTCTCTTATAGGTTCTATCCATACATGAGCAAATAGCCTCAACCTCGCTCCCACTATTGCGGGTTGGGCGTGCGTGCCATCAAAATGATTTCTGTTGATCCCCTGAGTTGGGGGTTTTGGGCTTCTGTACCCTCACAAAAGATGGTTGTGGATTTTGCCAATTCCGTTTAAATTGTTTCCCTGGCATATGAGACCTTGTACCTTTCCGGCAGATGACGCCTAAAGGGTGGGTTTTTCTGTTGTTTAGGACTTCTATCAGAGGGGATGAGACCCGATTTACCTCCAGTAACTTTCGAGATTGCAGAATCTAGCTTAGGCCCGAATAGGTTTGTACCGTCATATGGGATTCTAGACCAACTGGATTTTGAAGTCGCGTCTGCGACCCAGGGCTTTAGCCACAACGCTCTTCTGAACGTTACTGCTGCCAACATTGCTCTCGCTGAGGATCTTATGATATCCACCGATTCTTCTGCCACGAAGTCTCCTGCCAAGCTGAGTTCCTGTAGAGCAGATGTGATTTTCTCCTGGTCTGCTGCTTCCAGCATTACCGCATTAATGAGGAATCCACCACAGGTGCTGAGATGAGAGGATTTACCATTGGTTCCCTCAGTGGGTAAAGCTTGGCTAGCCTATTGTTTAGACCAGATTTTTTATCTGGCTTTTGCCACTTTCCTTTATTAGTTCTTCGAGTTCATCAATAAATGGAAAGGTTTCGGGATCTTTTTTTAGGTTAGGAAAGTACTTCCTTAATTTACAAGGAGCGTCCCTTTCTTCTTCCCATCCGATCGCCTCCTTTACTGATCTTGCAAAAGGGTCTATTAGTGTGAAGTCAAAGGAAGTGGGTATTAGGACTTCATCCTCCTCTGGTGAATCTTCTTTGTCTTGAGGTTCGTAAGAAGTTGAGGCCGAAGTAGATTGTCTAATCGATTCGGATGCTGCCACCTGCATAATAGATTCTTTTACTGATTCTCTTATTATGTTGGATGCTTCCCTTGCGTCAGCTTCTTTATCACGGGTTGCCTCGTTGAAGCATGTTTGGCATACCGCTTTCCCAGGTAGCGTTTGCGTTCCGCAGATCCAACAGGTATTGGCCGCAGGACGGATACACCGCTCATCTCGAGGCTGGTGAGAAGATGTTGAATCTCTATGGTGGGAGGATCTTGAATGACTTCTCTGAGAATGAGAGTGTCTTGAAGGTGAACGCTCTTTTCTTTTAGAATGCGATGACCTTGATGACCTGCCGGAACTACCAGTACAAGATGGTATTAGTGGCAAGGCTCTCTTTTCTCCTCTTCATTACTTACCCATCATATGCCCCCTTACCTTGTAGTCCGTGAGTGGTCTGCTGTGGCAGCGGCCTCCATAGGAGAAAGTAGAGTGTGTCTAAAAAGGAGAGAAAAAAAGGAAAGGAATCCTCCCTTTTTTTTAATAAATATATATATATAATTTTTTTTCGCAGCCAGTGCTGGAAAGATAGAGAGAAAGAGAGAGATAGACTTACCAGTAGCAGGAGCAGAGTGGACCAGCAAGGCAGCAATGAATAGAGCAGGATTGGAGTGGAGGGGGTATTTTACTATCCAAGCAACAAGCTAAATGGCAAATGCCATTTTTAAATACACCGCCGTCGCTGCTGCGCTGACGTCATGGCCGCGCATGCGCCGTAGCGGTCCGCAGCGTTCTACGCCATTTTGGATGCTGGCAAAAGAGGATGCTTTTTTATTGTTTCACTTTAAGCATTAAAATCACTGCTCCCGAAAAAACTGACGTTTTTAAAACTTTTTTTTGCATTGATACATGTTCCCTGAGGCAGGACCCAGGTCTAGAAACTTTTTATGACAATACCATGCATATAAGCCTTTAAAATTAGCACTTTTGATTTCACCTATAGACTTTTAAAGGTTGTTCCGCGGCTTTTCGAATTGGCCGCAAACACCCCAAATTGTTCGCTATTCGGCGAACAGGCGAACACCCGATGTTCAAGTCGAACTTACGTGCGACTCAAACATTGGGCTCATCCCTAGTCGGGACATGAACCCAGTTCCATTCAGTTGTGTGTCCGATTATTCCATCAATAATCAGGCGCATGTCTTCTTGTGTGTAATTCCTGCCCTTGCAGGCTTTCTTTACATAGGTTAGAGTGCCTCCAGTCGAGAAACTGGGCTTGGGACAGTGTTTGATTATTTTATTAACGTCCTCTATGTCTATGACCTTTTTAAGCATGTCATTCCCTAATGTCATAAACAGGGCTTGAGCATTTGGGGCAGCTTCCTCCCTATCATCTTCTCTATCTTTCTTCCCATATAGTCTTCCACTCTTAGTCCCAGAGGAGGTTATCTGTTCTTTAAGCTCATCTGATTTCTCTTGTAACTCCTTAAGTATTGCATGAGCTTCCTCCAATGTCTTCTGATAAAGTTTATTTTTCGGCTTTTTAGTTAGTGTGGTTCTATGTCCCCCTGAAGCTCCCTGCTCTCTAGTTTCTGTGTCAGAATCCTCCAAAACATCAGAACCCATTTGACTGACAGTCACTATGGGGCTTTCTGACCTATCTTCCTGTTGCTGCTGTACTTACAGAACTTGTTGTTGCTGCGGAACAGGAGCTGGGGCTGGAGCCTGTCTCTGGCTGACAGCATGATGACCAGCTAACAGATCTATGTCTTCTTTTGTGAGACTGGGATAGATTTTGTTTGTGTATGGTGGAGGGTTAAAATGAAGGAGGGGGGCAGTTGGGTCTGGTCTCTTTTTATCAGCCTCTTCCCTGTGCTTTCTCTCATAATCCTCCTTACTTAAACATTTGTTGGGTTTCTTTTGTTTCTTATTATCCTTCTGGAACCAATACGGGGCATATTTTAACTAGCTCTCCCCTCCCTGTCTCATATAAGTAATGTCCCATTGTGGGTTGCTGGAGTACCAGGGAAACACCTTTTTATCTCCTAGACATAATCCTTTTATCATGTCCATGTGAAACTCATCATTATCACCATCCCGGGGGAAAGGATCAGAGTTATGCTGTCACGAGTCCAACCGTGCCATGCAAACGGCCATGCGTGACCATTCCCCAAGTGGCTCAAGGAGGTATTGAACCCATGACTTTCTGTGTACTGCTTCTGCTGTATTGCCTATGAGCCAAACCTCAGCTCATTATCCAGCCTGGTTTCCAGCTATGCCTTGTCCTGCATGCAGCACTAAGGGCTATACTCTGGATCTTGCTTTGCAATTCGCACCTGTCACTCCTGGTTCAGATGAGGCAGTTTATCAAATCAGCTGGGTATAAAACACTGCCTCACCCTGAGGGCTGGGTCAGTTTATTGTCTCTTGTATTGCCAAAGGTTCCTGTTTTCCTGTGTTCTTATTTTCAAGTTTCAGTGTTCCAAGACTGACCCCGGCTTCTGACCCTGGCTCTGTTCATCGTTAACTCTGACTTCTGGAATCCCTGACTATGGCTTCACCTCGACAATCCTTTGGTAAATTCCCTGTCAAGCCCCCATGCTCAGATTCACAGCCCAGGTAGCCTTTTACCTAGTTATGGTGGGCTGTGTATATTTGCAAGGGAGAGCATACATCTCTGCACTATGGACTCCAACCAAGGTAAGCCGTTACATAATGAACTGACCCTCATGGAGTCCGCAGAGATGTACAAGATGCTCACCCTATGGTGGTTAACTATACTGGTGTCCCTCAAGAATCCGTAACCAATTCCCCTGAGAAGCTCTTACCATCTGGCCTAGAGGCAACTATGCAACCTTCTGACAACAAACCAGTTCCTGTAGTTATCCCAAGCTCCTCAGTGGTAAGAGCAATAACATCATCCTGTCTTGCCAAGGAAGTTCTATCACCTGACTGCATGTATGCCTCGTATGACACCATAGTCTGTAAGCAGGAACTGAAGATGTTTGAGAAAGCTTTTTAATGTCTCCCCTGCAAGAACTTCAAAAGCAACAATGCCCAAAAGGAATAAGGAAAGGTCTTTTAACGCAAATGTTAGGTTCAACTTTTAAATAAGTTGCTTATAGTTTATATTGCTTTGCCAAATTATTGCTTCTATAAGAAAGATGACACGGAGTCAGGTATGTCTGTATCACAGTTCTGAGCACCAAGAAGGACTGCTCCCTTTACTTCTTTTATAGGCAGTTCCAAAAGCAGTAATCTTATCGGCATTACCAAATGAGGTTAAGGTACAAAGAGTTTCTCATCAGCGAACATGTAATGATTATTCAGCAGTTCCAAATTCCATCTAGATACAGATTGATAGAACAATTGATACGTACATAGGTAAGAAAGGAGCACAAACAATTTAAATAGAACAATTGATACGTACACAGGTAAGAAAGGAGCACAAACAATTTAAATAGAACAATTGATACGTACACAGGTAAGAAAAAACAGAAACAATTAAAGTGGAACTCTAAGTCATTATTTCAACCCTATCAATTTCCCCCTTTGACATCATCCTCTCCTTCCCCCTGGGTCCTCATAAATAAGTTCTAGTCAGTTTTTCCCCAGAGTCCTTTCCCTGACCGCGAGTTGTCAGAGGGGTAGAACCCATCCCCCTAGGTATTACCAACATCTTACAATTCAAGAAGAGGAGTTTTATAGGAGTAGGGTGATGTCAATACACATTTATCGGTATGCCCTGTCTATTCTCCTAATTTTCCTATTTATTTTCCTGTATACACATATATTCGTGATTGTAAGTGATATTAATATTAGAATAATAATTACCATTGGACTTAACAACCAGTGAAAGGTATTGGTTGCTGTAGAAGACATTCCACTAAATATATCCCACCAATGTGGTGCAGTATCCTGTTGTATCTGTGAGGAAAGATGTACTAGTCTACCTTTGTCAATAATAATTTGCTACTTTAGGATCATCTATAGCCCATTCGAAAGTTGTTGTTTCCTCTACTTCAAGTACATTAATACCAGGAGTCCATGCATATATTTGTAAAACAACAATCTTCAACAAAAAATATGTAAGTAGATATTTCATCATGTTGTTTTCTCGGGTTGTTTCTTGCAATGTGATGCGTGTATCCAGGTAGGTTTTCCTTCCAGCTTTACTGAGGTGGCTGTGGTCAAGAGTACTTGGTAAGGACCTTCAAACCTGGGTTCCAATGTCTTTCTGGTGTGTTTCTTCACATATACATAATCCCCTGGTAGCAGAGTATGTGTACCTGTTATTGAATTAGGGTCTGGAAGAGAAGAATACACACTTTTGTGGATCTTAGTTAGACGTTGTTGTAATTGTATCACATATGCAGTCAAACTATCACATTGCAATTGCATACTCTGTGGAAAGTATAAACCCAATCTAGGTGCATTCCCAAAAAGTATCTCATATGGGGATAATCCTGTCTTTCCTGTTGGAGTGTACCTTATAGAGAACAAAGCCAAAGGCAGGCATTCTGGCCAAGGCTTGTTTAACTCTTGCATGGCTTTTTGTATTTTTAACTTTATTGTCCCATTTACTCTCTCCACTGATCCTGAACTCTGTGGGTGGTAAGGGGTGTGAAAACTTTGTTGAACCCCTAACATGTTCATCACATTCTGCATGATTTCTCCTGTAAAGTGTGTCCCCCTATCTGATTCTATGGTTTCAGGAAGACCAAACCTAGGTATTAACTCAGTGATCAGTTTCTTAGCTGTGGCTTTAGCTGTAGCCGATTTTACTGGATAACTTTTGGGTCAACCTGAGAATAAATCGATACACACGAGGACAAATTCAAAAGGGCCGCTCTTAGGCATTTGTATGTAATCAATTTGCAGTCTCTGGAAGGGGTATTGGGCCCGGACCTGGTGTTTTCGTGGGGTTTTTACTCTCTGTCCTGGGTTATTCAGGAGACAGATTTTGCAGGCTGCACAGTAGTTTCTTGCAGTGCTACTGAATCCAGGGGCGAGCCATCCTTGGTTCACAATCCTATACATGGAATTGGAACTGACGTGTGTGGGTAGGTGAACTGCCGCTGCCATTGCTGGGTACAGAGAGGCAGGCAGGCATATTTTGCCCCCTTCCCTCCATACATTGTCAAGGTCTGGTGCTGCTCCCATTCTGACCCACTTATCTTTCTCGCTCTCCCCTGCTTGCTCCTGTAATTTACTCAGCTGCTGCCATGTTGGTTCTGGGATACTCACCTCTACCGCTGCTAAGGTCTCAGGGCTTCCTTCCCCTAGAGCTGCCTGTTTTGCAGTCAAATCTGCAAATGCATTTCCTTTTGCCTCAATTGTTTTTGCGCTCGTGTGTGCCGCTATCTTCATAATGGCTACTCGTTTAACCTTTTGAAGATTGTTCAGGACTCTCTTAATCCCTTCTCCATGTTTTACAGGTGTACCTGCTGCTGTTAGATAACCTCTAGCCCTCCATATGTGGCCATAATCGTGCGCTACACCATAAGCGTAGGCAGAGTCAGTGTAAATATTCCCTTCTCGTTCTTTTAAGTATTCTAGGGCTTGTTCTAAAGCTTTTAATTCTGCTTCCTGTGCTGACATGTGGGCTGGTAAGGCCTGTGCTTCAAATACCTGCGTATCAGTCACTACAGCATACCCTGTGTGATATTTACCCTTGTCATCAGCAAACCTACTACCATCTATATACAAGGTGTACTCAGCGTTTAAAATCGGTGTATCTGTAACATGTGGGAATCCCATTGTCTCCTGTTCCATGAGCTGAAAACAATCGTGCTGATCTACTTCTTTAAACAAAAGAGTGTCAGTGTCCTCATTTCTTTTCTCACTAGTACTATTAGTACTATCATTCCCCCTTGCCAAATCTGGTGACTATAGAGGCAAAAAGGTGGCCAAATTTAAGGTTGTACAGCGCTGAAAAGTAACATTTGGAGGTAAGAGTAAAGTACACTGTAATCTTAATTGCCTAGCCATTGAAATGTGTTTGGGCTGTACCTGAGACAAGATTGCATGTATGTCATGTGTGGTATGCACTACGACTGGATTGTCTAGAACAATCTCTGATGACTTATCTATGATAATTGACACTGCAGCTACCGCCCGTACACAAGACGGTGAACCTCTAGATACTGGATCTAATGCTGCTGAAAAGTAAGCGACTGGTCTTTGTTTTACATGTGCCTGTGTCAGAACACCTGTGGCGTGTCCAGTGATCTCAGCAATGTACAGATTAAATATCTTGGTGTAATCTGGTATACCAATAGCCGGGGCAGAAATCAACAACTTTTTCAAAGTGATAAACAATTCATAAGCTACTTCTGTAAGCATATACGGTACAATTTTCAAACAATCGTATAATGGCTGCATCAAAGCGCTAGCATGTGGTATCCACTGTCTACAATATGACACGATACCTAAAAACATACGCAATTGTTTGAAATTCCGTGGGGGTAACATTCCCTTTATCACTTGAACCCTCTCCTCAGTGAGATGTCTTGTACCCTGTGATATACAATGTCCCAAAAAGATAACTTTTTCCTGACACACTTGTAACTTTTTCTTATTAACCTTGCAACCTTTTTCTGCCAAAAATCGCAACAAATTAAGGGTGGTGTGCAGGCTTTCAGACTCTCACTTATCTGTGGAATTAATCCTTCCATAAACTGTCTATTGAAGGCTCAGATCGTGACTGGCAGCTCTAAATCCATTCCCTCATCTGCCATCATACTTTCTATAGATAAGTAAAAGTCTGATACAGTCTGTCCTGGCATTTGTTTCATGGGTGATATTGACCCCCCCTCTTGTTGTTTTCCCTGACAAAAAGCTTCTAATCTAGCAATAAAAGGGGCCCTTGAGTCTATGTGTCTGACGTGTGTCCTGTCTCTAAATTGCCATCCCCCTCAGCTTGGTCTGCAGGTCGGTCATAAACTGGTTAAACAGGGTCAGAGTCATTTTATGTCTGCATAAATCCTCCTCATCCTGCCAGGTTGCTTCATGTGTATTCATTAACTGTGTCACCAATCTACAGAAAGCAGCTGGCTTTGCTACCGGGTCTGGGGCGCTCTGTATTAATGCCATAAGGGTGTCTGCCGATCATGGTGCCCAAGTCCTTATTTGCATTCTACGAGTGACAGTAGGCGGGGCATTTGGATGGGCTGCTTGTCCAAATTCTGGATTGTTTACCTGAACAATGCGTGTATCAGTGCGTACGGGAGCTACAGTTTCTGGATGAGGTTTTTGTGCCCCACAATGCACACATTCTACTGCCCATTCTGGGTTTTGTGCTCCACAATCCTGACAAACCCATCCTCTCCCCTGCGTTCTACGTCAGTGTATGGGGGTGGGATGGCTGAGCTGGGAGCCTCGACATTTTTTGTTCTTCTATCTTTCATATCCCAACCATCACAATCTGGATTATACTTCCACCCCTCTTCTTTCGCTCTATTTGAGACCTTAATTAAGCATTGAACCTGACGCATCAATTGCTTCTCTAACACCTCTCCTTGTCTGTCCCTTTTTATTTCACTCCATACATCCGGGTCTAAGCCCGCTGCTCCTTTCACCTTAAATTTACGAAGGACATCCTTTAAGTCCTGTGCTTCGGTTTTCCCATAAATGTTCTTAATTATCTGTGGCACCGTATAGTGCGCCACAATTCCCTGACGGGGTTTTGTGTTCCTCTGGCCCATTCTAACAGTCCTGCCTAGGTAGCGTGTGGGACACTTAGTGTACAATATAATGCGGCTACAACATATACAAGAATGAATAATTACTTTATATGCTAGCCCAATAGCAAACCAGCTAAGTTACACTAGTTCCTCGTTGCCTTCCTCCTAGGGTGCTAGAATTCTAGAAACCTCTCCGGAATGAGATTTCTGAAACCGAATTACTTTATATGCTAGCCCAATAATAAATAATTACTTTATATGCTAGCCCAAATAACAAACCAGAATGCGGCTACAACATATACAAAAATGCGGCTACAACATATACAAGCATTCCTAAGTGGCCAGGTATCCGACTAGATCTCGGGACTTTGTTGAGACCTTATTCCCTCCCCGTATCTGGGAATCCCTCTCATACACTCTTATCCCTGCTTTATGGAGCAGACAGGGCTTATACTCTCAACCCGTCTATGGTTTATGAGTTAGATGTGAGGTTAAGCATAAGCGTCAGACCCCCAAGCTCACAAGCCCTCAGGTTCCCAATCGTGTGAGGTAAGGCGCATTCCGTTGCTTAGTTCGGCAATCCCCTTCTAACTCATACCATCCTTGACAAGGCTCATTCACTTTCTCAACAAGACAGACAAGACAGACCAGTCAGACAAAACAAACAAATAATTCCAGCAATATAAACTAAAATATCCAGTAATTCTAGACTCACCACTACAGAGGCTGGTGTTTTAAAACCAGGAGAACCGTAACTGACAGAACGGATAGGCACAAATCAGGGGAGCACAGAATATAAGAAAAATAAAGCTTTTTCTTACCTGCGCAGGTTTTTTTTTTGATCTGTGGTTCCCGAAATGCCTGTCTTTTTGTTCCGTCAGCCGCGTTCGTCCACCTCTTGTAGTATCATCGGTGAGTCCCTGTTCGGGCGCCAAAATGTTAGGTTCAACTTTTAAATAAGTTGCTTATAGTTTATATTGCTTTGCCAAATTATTGCTTCTATAAGAAAGATGACACGGAGTCAGGTATGTCTGTATCACAGTTCTGAGCACCAAAAAGGACTGCTCCCTTTACTTTTTTTATAGGCAGTTCCAAAAGCAGTAATCTTATCGGCATTACCAAATGAGGTTAAGGTACAAAGAGTTTCTCATCAGCGAAACATGTAATGATTATTCAGCAGTTCCAAATTCCATCTAGATACAGATTGATAGAACAATTGATACGTACATAGGTAAGAAAGGAGCACAAACAATTTAAATAGAACAATTGATACGTACACAGGTAAGAAAGGAGCACAAACAATTTAAATAGAACAATTGATACGTACACAGGTAAGAAAAAACAGAAACAATTAAAGTGGAACTCTAAGTCATTATTTCAACCCTATCACTACCGTTGGTGCATTGTTTCCTCGTGAACTAGATGAAGGCTGTACATATGGCATGGATGCCTATGACGAACTACCTGTTCACGCCCAGAGGGCGTTTCTAATGGGGGGAACTGTCACGGTTCCTACTGTGCCATGCAAATGGCCAGGCGTGGCCACTCCCCAAGTGGCTCAAGGAGGTATTGAACCCATGACTTTCTGTGTACTGCTTCTGCTGTATTGCCTATGAGCCATACCTCAGCTCATTATGAGGGCTATACTCTGGATTTTTCTTTGCAATTAGCACCTGTAACTCCTGGTTCAGCTCAGGCAGTTTATCAAATCAGCTGGGTATTAAACACTGCCTCACCCTGAGGGCTGGGTCAGTTAATTGTCTCTTGTATTGCCAAAGGTTCCTGTTTTCCTGTGTTCTTATTTTCAAGTTTCAGTGTTCCAAGACTGACCCTGGCTTCTGATCCTTGCTCTGTTCATCGTTAACTCTGACTTCTGGAATACCTGACTATGGCTTCACCTCGACAATCCTTTGGTAAATTCCCTGTCAAGCCCCCTGCTCAGATTCACAGCCCAGGTAGCCTTTTACCTAGTTACCGTGGGCTGTATGTATTTGCAAGGGTGAGCATACATCTCCGCACTGTGGACTCCAACCAAGGTAAGCCGTTACATATGCATAGTTTCAGTCCACCCAGATTAGATTTGATATCCAGGGGACTATGAACTCATAATCCGTATACCAAACCCTAGCTACATAATCTTTACATGTTTCCCCAGGGTTGGGAGGAGGGGGACGAACTTCTTTACAATGTTTTTGACCCATATTGACAGTAGGGAGCAACTGTCTTACCTTACAGTTGTCTGATCCACACAACAAATTATCTTATACTTCTAAGCGACAGAAAAAATTAGCAGAAAAGTTTTGGGTCACGGTGGATTTACCTCACAGACTATTCTCCTTCCCAAAAGGAGAAAACAGTACTGTTTAAATAGTTGTGTCCTCCCAAAGGACTTTCTTAGGTCTGCCAAAGACTTTTTTCTTTATTAGTCTATGTAGGCATGGTCTGTCTCCTTTCTATATAATTTAAAGCTGACTAAAGCTTTATCAGAGCAGTGGCAAGAAAAAATTCACTTACCGTGGAATGATTGCTTTAACCCAGACGAGCCCCCATTCTGAAAGGATAGATTACTGGACAGCCGACCACCCTTTGTTCCTTGGTAGCCCACAGCGACCCCGTCAGAATTCTGGAGACCCCAACACACACACAACAGGCAGCTTTCATGTGCAAAGTGAGTCTGAACTCTTTATTAAGAATGATATTTTTTATATGTGAGTTACAACACAAGAGGGGAGGGGTAAACTTGCTTCTAGGTTTCTAAGGGTTAACCATGCTTCTACAGAGAAATTTTTTTATCATTAGTTTAGGCAGCTGAAAGGAATTTACAAAGATAGCTTATCTGCAAGGACATACTACCAAGAATGGGCCTAAACACAATGAGTCATACAAAGGGGGGTTTAGTTAAAACTTGGCTCAAGCAAAAAGTCAAAAACTCTAACGAGAAAGCAGTGTAAGATGAGGCACGTACATTCCTTAAAAACACAAGAACTATTAAATGGAAGGGGGATTACAAAATGGAGTTGCAGTTGATCATAACACCCTGGATTACTTTCAGCGGAAGCACTGTCTACCCTCTTCCTTTCACATATTGTGAAACATTATGGTATACCTACCAATGTTGTCTGAGACCGTGGATCCCAGTTTGTTTCCCGATTCCTGGAGAGTGTTTTGCATGAAACTGGGAGCAACGCACTCACTCTCTACCTCACATCACCACAAACAGGTCAAACCGAACGCATGAACCAGACCCTTGAAACCTATCTTTGATATTGTTACACTTCAATTGGTCTGAGTATTTGCCTTTGGCTGAATTCGCCATTAACTCCAGTTGGCACAGTGCTCTTCATACCACGCCATTCTATGCAACTCTAGGCTATCACCCTCAGACTTTTCTCCAAGTCAATCTTCTTCCGGTGTACCAGCAGCAGATCAGTGGGTGAAGACTATTCTGCTACACTGGAAAAAGATTTGCTTATTGCTACAGAAGTGAGCAGGCAAATATGTGCTTTTCTCTAACAGACAAAGATGCCATATACCTCCATATGCAGTGGGGGACAGAGTTTGGCTGTGTACCAAATACGTGAGACTGAAACAACACTAACAAATTGGGTCCTCGATTCATTGGTCCTTACAGAATAATTGCTTGAGTCGAGCCAGTCTGCTATCCGTTGAAATTGCCCTCCTCTCTCCGAATACATCCGTGTTCCATGTTTCTCTTCTGAAAAAAGCAATTTTCAATCGTTACTCCAGAACTTAACAGCTACCTCCTCTTGTTCGTATTGATGGACAACATGAGTTTGAAGTCTCTAAGATTCTGGATTCTAGAAGGCGGGGTCATGGTGTACAGTATCTGGTTCATTGGAAAGCATATCCTGTCACAGACCGTTTCTGGGATCTAGCCAAAGATTTGCATGCCTTTGCTCTTATTCAAGACTCCCATGCCTCCTTTCCTGCGAATCCCCGCTAGGCCCCCGGAGGGGTCCACTGGGGAGGGGGCCCTGTCATGTACCTGGTTGTCATTCAACCAAGTTGTTCCTGGTTCCACAGCTGCAGCCTTACCTGTTGTACCACAGGGGAACTCTGGAGTTGGTGCAATGTTGTCCCAGCCTGATGCATTGCTTTGGACTCACTAGCCCCACCTGCTGCCAGCTTTCAGTTGGTGGCAACTTAACACCGTAACCCTATAGAGGTACTCTTGATGAAAGCAAGAATTGGCCTTGCTGTCAAAAATTGCAATGATATGCACCTGTCAGACAGATGTGGAAAAATTGGTCTTTGGGTGTTAATTGTGTCCATGAAACCTACACCAAAAACATTTTTCCAGATGAAATCAACACCCACAACACTAGGCAGCCTAGAAGTCCTGCAGAGATTCCACATCCCAAAAACACTTAATCGGCGATATCGGCATCAGGGGCTTCATAGCTGCTGGTAATCCAGGACTGATTCATTTTGATAAACGTCAAATGGTCCATGGAGTCTGTGGACAGACGCGTTCTATGATCAGTAACAAAACCTCCAGCAGCACTGAATGCCCATTTGGAAAGCACGCTGGATGCAGGGCAGCCCTACAGCTTAATAGCATACTGGGCAAGTTCTGGCCATTGGTCTATTCTCACGACCCAGTAAGCCAATGGATAATAGACTGGAAAGCTCTCCATCTCTGTTTTCGCCCCTAGATAATCGTCCACCATGTGATGCAGACGCTGCCAATGGGATATGAAAGCTGGGGCCCTGGGTGGCGAGGAATTTAAAAAAATTAGAAATGCATCACTTAGGCGGCCGCCTTCTCCACCGCTCCTCTCTTGACCAACAGAAGCCTCAAAACTACATTTTCCACAACACTATAACCAACCAGAGTCGGGAAAAGCATTCTATAAACACCTCTTTAAGGTTTCCTCAAGAGATTACATCTTCTGCAGTCTCTGTGGGGACAGGATGAGTTCTGAGACTTCCCCTTATAACGGTGGTCAATGAGGGTTGCCAACCAATAGTGATCCTTTTCCTTTATGCCACGTATTCTTTGGTCCTTTCGCAGGCTTTGAAACATGAGGGAGCCTATGCACCGCAAATTTGCGGACGCATGAGAAGCAGACCCCTCGGGGTCACTGAGGATTACAATATCTGGAACTGCCTCCTCCAAGCCACGTACTACTCCCAATGGTTCTGGGGATAGAAAACCATCTCTTATGCCCCGTACACACGGTCGGACATTGATCGGACATTCCGACAACAAAATCCTAGGATTTTTTCCGATGGATGTTGGCTCAAACCTGTCTTGCATACACACAAAGTTGTCGGAAAATCCGATCATTCTGAACGCGGTGACGTAAAACACGTACGTCGGGACTATAAACGGGGCAGTAGCCAATAGCTTTCATCTCTTTATTTATTCTGAGCATGCGTGGCACTTTGTGCGTCGGATTTGTGTACACACGATCGGAAATTCCGACAACGGATTTTGTTGTCGGAAAATTTTATAGCCTGCTCTCAAACTTTGTGTGTCGGAAAATCCGATGGAAAATGTGTGATGGAGCCTACACACGGTCGGAATTTCTGACAACAAGATCCTATCACACATTTTCCGTCGGAAAATCCGACCGTGCGTACGGGGCATTACTGTTTGACGTATGTCTTCCTCTGCTTCAATGCCTCAAACTGCTAGAATCCTCCTCTTCCTCCACTCTCTCCTCTTGTGTGTTTTTTTCTGGTATAGGAACAATGGTGTCTGCATAAAGTGGGCCTTGAAAGGGAAAGGAAGTCCTCCTCTTCGTCCTGCTGCTCTGCCTCGAGTGCCCTGGTTATAATGCCAGTCTGCTCCAGCAGGAACATAACAGGGATTTTGTCACTGATGCATGCATTGTCACGGCTCACCATCCTTGTGGCCTCCTCAAATGGTGACAGTACAGTGTATGCATCCTTTATGAGCAGCCAATGGCGCGGGGAAAAAAATCCAAGCCAGCTTGAGCCTGTCTTTGTGCCATACTCACACAGGTACCTGTTGAAGGCCCTCTGCTGCATGTGCAGCCGCTGCAGCATTGCCAAAGTCGAGTTCCAACTGATGGGCATGTCACAAATCAGACGGTTTACAGGCAGGTGGAATTCCCACTGAATTTCAGCCAACTGAGCACTGGCTGTGTATGATCGCCTGAAATGAGATTAGATCTTCCACCCTGGGTACCTATTTAGGAAATGCTACACCACCAAATTGAGGACATATGGCAGGCATGGCAGATGTGTCAACTTTCCCTGTCTAAGGGCGGATAGGAGGCTTGTGTCATTATTAGACATGTGCACACTGAAATATTTCATTTCAGAATTTCGTTTTCGTCCGAAAAATAAATTTATTTAGTTACTCCCGAAATTCGTTTTTATGTATTTCGTTAAAAATTGCATTCGTCCGAAAATCCAAATTAATTCAGGTCGAATCTGTCATTGAAGGCTTATGGTGTCTGTCAAATGTTCAAAGAAGATTCAACGGAGCAGCTAAACTGTACGACGCCGTATAGTTTACCTGCTCCGTCAAATCTTCTTAGAACTTTCGACAGACACCATAAGCCAAAGATTTGACATTTGTATCTTTTTCGCTGCTTTGTCGAATCTTCGTCGTTCATGTTGAATGTATATAGTTCAAACAGAAAATGGACTGGTGATGGTGATCACTGATCAGACAGATAACAAGATAGGGTATATAGAATCTATACAGAATCTCAATCTATAATATAGAAGCTATAATAATAAATCCCCCCCCCCCCCCACAACACGGGCAGCCTCTGAGGCTATCACAACACTAGCAACACTAGTATCACTATCAAGTTCACAACACTAACACAATAGCAGCAGATTATTATGAAAAAGTTAAGTTGAACTGTAGCTTGCTTCACTATTGTTCTGCTGCTGTGCTTATGCTCAATTGCTAAATAATTCAGGTTCTCTGACAAACGGACCAGCTAAGATTGACTTCTGAAATGATTTAGTGTGTGTGTCTCTCTCTGCTAACAAATCGTAAGTGAAAGTAAGTTGGCTGTACGTGTGTACTTAGTTCTAGCTATTTTACTGCCCCTCCTCTTTGGTTACAATCGGCCAATAACATTCATCATCATCATCATTTTTTTTATTTTACTTCCCCCACCCAATTCCAGCAGCGATCTTTTCTCTCTATGTCAAATCTTTTCTTTCTATGTAGAATAATCTTGGACTAATAGAGCTAAGGTGGACACAGATTGTTATTGTCAGCATCATGTCGAATCTCCTATCTATATCGAACTGTTGTCACAACGAAACTTTGAACGCTTAGGGGGTTCTTATGATTCATAGGACAATTCAGCAAGTGGCTGACACTATGTTCGAATAACTCAGCTGACTCCTCAATGCCTGATGATGGGGCTATGGCAGGAATAGATGTGGACAAGGAGGCAGATTTAGCCACTCTGGCAGCTGCAGGGGACTGTGCACTAGTCTCCGTTTGGGTGACGGAGGATGAGGAGGATGAGGACAGTTTAATAAGCCAGTCCACCACCTCCTCTGCTTGCTGTGGCTGGATAGCACGGGCAACATCGCTAATCAGAGGAAATGATGCCCTGCCTGAGGACTGAACATGTCCACCTTTGCCTGTGGACACATACGCTGCTGGCCTCCTTACAGTGCCATTGGAACATCTGCCTCTCCTTGCTGTCCTCCCAAACATGATGGGGGGTGGGGGGTGCTTATTAACAAAATGTAATAAAGATGTGTAAATGTGTACATGAATGCACTTTAATTAATGGAAAGTGGTGTTTGGTGCACTTTAATGTGAGTATTCACTACACAGACACACTCCACAGATACACTATTATATCCTGCAACGCACGGAACTATATGGTGTTAAACTTGCAGTAACACAATGAAATATATGTCGTTCAACTTGCAGTAATTCAATTAAATATATGGCGTTAAACTTGCAGTAACCCAATGAAATATACAGCGTTAAACTTGCAGTAATGCACAGAACTATATGGCGTTAAACTTGCAGTAACGCAATGAAATATACAGCGTTAAACTTGCAGTATCGCACAGACCTATATGGCATTAAATTTGCAGTAATGCAACTGAAATATACTGCGTTAAGCATGCAGCAACTCCAAGAAATGTGCTGCCTTAAACAGCACATAAAGCACAGAACTATATGGCGTTAAACTTGCTGTAATGCAATGAAATATCTGGCGTTCAACTTGCAGTAACGCAAGGAAATATACAGCGTTAAACTTGCAGTAACACACAGAACTATACAGCACTAAACTTGCAGTAACGCAATGAAATACATAGCGTTAAACTTGTAGTAAGTCATCAAACTATACGGCATTAAACTTTCAGAAGGCTTTGTATATAACTCCACTTCAGAACCCCCTGCTTCTCCTAAACAATACTCAACCCCTACACCCCCTGCACTTTCAGAGGACAAGCAGGATAACCTTGAATGGTATAAAATTAATAATAATATAGAGGCACAATGTAATGGCGAAGAAAGAGAGATAGCACAGGAGGAGGGAGATAATACTACCGTTAAAAATTCTATTGGAATTCCATCTGGAAATTTTTTAAATGTGCAACAAGTTCAGATTGAAGAGCCAACATTAAAAGATGTGTTTAAAGCGGTTCAAAAAAGCAATGCTACGCTATCTTTTTTTGACAAATCTGTTTCAACAGATGCATGAGGAGATCATTAATATTCGCCAAGATATGCAAAAACTGCAAGACCGCACTACAGCGATAGAAAGTCGTGTTGGTAATATTGAGGACACAATGCCACTTATGCAAAGAGATCTCAAAGTGGTGGGCCTCCAGTTAAAGCAACATGCTAATCATATTGATGATTTTGAAAATAGATTGCGAAGAAATAATTTAAGATTGACCGGCCTTGCCAGAGTATACAGAAGGGAATAACATTGTAGAATTTATGGAGCAATGGCTGCTAAAATTTTTTGAAAATAATTATTTTTTTCCCTTTTTTTCCATTGAGCGAGCACACAGGATCCCGTTTAGACCACCTCCTCCGGGAAAATGTCCCCGACCTATTATTATTAAAATGCTGCATTACAGAGACAGAGATAAAATTCTGGCTATGGCCCGAATAAAGGGCAATGTGGAAATAAATGGATCAAAAATCTCATCTTATTACTCGGTGGAAGTGCAG
The DNA here is from genome assembly GCA_037952925.1 of Lithobates clamitans. Taxonomy (NCBI): domain Eukaryota; kingdom Metazoa; phylum Chordata; class Amphibia; order Anura; family Ranidae; genus Lithobates; species Lithobates clamitans. The sequence goes on from JBBGZY010001967.1 coordinate 978,889, forward strand.
AAAATGAGAGCTCAATATTCAGAGGTCAAAAAGCGACTTCGCAAACTGCAACTGAAACATTTTTTTTTGATAATCCCAAGGCTGCCAATATATGGCTAGTTAAGAATGAGCAGCTACTGCTACCTCATCAGGAGAAGATATTCAAGGAAAAATTACACTATAAAAATTTGAAAATGTTCCCTATCTGACTGGCTGGGAGCAGTGGGAGGGGGGGGGTGGCTGTTGTTATCTTTCATTTTTTTCGGTTCTGCACCCACCACCCCCCTCCTCTCACCTATTGTTGTTGGGTGGTGAGGGATGGTGGATGAGGGACTGCTACTGATTTTTTTTCTCCCTCTGTTTTTCCCCTGGGGGAAAATGTTTTATTCTTTGGGAGTAACTGGGGTTTGTTGTGTGTGTGTGTGTGTTTTTTGTTGTTGTTTTTTTTTAAATTTTTTTATATTATTTGTTGTTGTTGTTATCTGTCTGGGCCTACACATAAATACTACCAAATTAATGTTGATTGGGTTACATAGTTACATAGTTACATAGTTGGTGAGGTTGAAAAAAGACACAAGTCCATCAAGTCCAACCTATGTGTGTGATTATGTGTCAGTATTTCATTACATATCCTTGTATGTTGCGGTCATTTAGGTGATTATCTAGTAGTTTCTTGAAGCTATCAATGCTCCCCGCTGAGACCACCGCCTGTGGAATGGAATTCCACATCTTTGCCGCTCTTACAGTAAAGAACCCTTTACGTAGTTTAAGGTTAAACCTCTTTTCTTCTAATTGTAATGAGTGGCCACGAGTCTTATTAATTTCTCTTCTGTGAAAAAGTTTTATCCCTATTGTGGGGTCACCAGTACAGTATTTGTAAATTGAAATCATATCCCCTCTCAAGCGTCTCTTCTCCAGAGAGAATAAGTTCAGTGCTCGCAACCTTTTCTCATAACTAAGATCCTCCAGACCCTTTATTAGCTTTGTTGCCCTTCTTTGTACTCGCTCCATTTCCAGGACATCCCTCCTGAGGACTGGTGCCCAGAACTGGACAGCATACTCCAGGTGCGGCCGGACCAGAGTCTTGTAGAGCGGGAGAATTATTGTTTTATCTCTGGAGTTGATCCCCCTTTTAATGCATGCTAATATTCTGTTTGCTTTGTCAGCAGCAGCTTGGCATTGCATGCCATTGCTGAGCCTATCATCTACTAGGACCCCCAGGTCCTTTTCCATCCTAGATTCCCCCAGAGGTTCTCCCCCCAGTGTATAGATTGCATTCATATTTTTGCCACCCAAATGCATTATTTTACATTTTTCTGCATTGAACCTCATTTGCCATGTAGTCGCCCACCCCATTAATTTGTTCAGGTCTTTTTGCAAGATTTCCACATCCTGCAGAGAAGTTATTGCCCTGCTTAGCTTAGTATCATCTGCAAATACAGAGATTGAACTGTTTATCCCATCCTCCAGGTCGTTTATAAACAAATTAAATAGGATTGGTCCCAGCACAGAACCCTGGGGAACCCCACTACCCACCCCTGACCATTCTGAGTACTCCCCATTTATCACCACCCTCTGAACACGCCCTTGTAGCCAGTTTTCAATCCATGTACTCACCCTATGGTCCATGCCAACGGACCTTATTTTGTACAGTTGGTGGGGTTTGTGTGGGTTTTGGACGGCCTCCACTGTTATGGGTGTGGCGTTCCTCTTCTCTTTTTTTCCCTCTCTCTTTTTTTTTGGAGATGTCTGTTTGGAGTCTGGTTCTATATGTTATGAAGGTGATCTTTTTTATTCTTTGACGCTGAATTTGGAATAGTGTCATGGAATGTGAGGGGACTGAAAGAATCATTAAAAAGGAGAGCTATTTTTTCTGCACTGGGGCAATATAATTTGTCAATTGCTTTCCTGCAGGAAACACATCTTACACAGGACACAACGTCAATATTACAGAACGAGAGATACCCTATACAAGATCATTCGTATACTCTACATATGCTAGAGGCACCGGTATATTAATATCATCAAAAATGCAATTTTCCTGCAGGAAGGCATTGATAGACCCACAGGGCAGATTTGTTTTATTGGTTGGCACATTATTTTCAATGGTTTATATATTGGGCTCAGTCTATAGCCCTCCGCCATATAGCTCAAGAGTATTGTGTAAAATTGGGGAGTTTTTGGCAGAGTATACTGGTATACCATTATTGATAATGGGAGATTTTAATAAAGTTTGTAATCCAGCTATAGATCGCTTTCCAGCAGGCCAACAGGTAGAAACTCCATTTTCTTTTTTGTAACAAACGGATGTGCTTTATTGAGAAGATTACCTTTTACAGCATATATAAAAAAAAACAGGTTAGTATCATTAACAATTTGGAAGATATTGGAAGGGAGGAAAAATCCAGGAGCACCTCGTCCCAAAATATAATTTTAGAACAAAACAGATATGGGCTTTGAGGCCATAGAAAGGCCCCAGGGACTTTTAACCACTTGCCGACCGCCTACCGCATATATACTGCGGCAGAATGGCACGGGCAGGCAGAATCACGTACCCGTACGTGATCTGCCTCCCGCGGGAGGGGGGTCCAATCGGACCCCCCCCGGTGCCATCGGCGGTCGGCATTTGACTGGGAGCGTCGAGAGGCGAGGGGGAGACCATCCGATCTTGGCCCCCCCTCGCGATCGCTCCCAGCCAATGGGAATCCTCCTCTGCCTGTGTGTAGTTTCACACAGGCAGAGGATGTGATGTCATCTCTCCTCGGTCTGGCAGTTTCCGTTCCAGCGCCGAGGAGAGAAGACAAGTGAGTGCACACAACACACACACACACAGTAGAACATGCCAGGCATACTTTACACCCCCGATCGCCCCCCGATCCCCCCCCAATCACCCCCCCCCTGTCACAAACTGACATTAGCAGTATTTTTTTTTTTTTTTTTCTGATTACTGCATAGTGTCAGTTTGTGACAGTTACAGTGTTAGGGCAGTGAGTATTACCCCCCTTTAGGTCTAGGATACCCCCCTAACCCCCCCTAATAAAGTTTTAACCCCTTGATCACCCCCTGTCACCAGTGTCGCTAAGCGATCATTTTTCTGATCGCTGTATTAGTGTCGCTGGTGACGGTAGTTAGGGACGTAAATATTTAGGTTCGCCGTCAGTGTTTTATAGCGACAGGGACCCCCATATACTACCTAATAATTTTTTTAACCCCTTGATTGCCCCCTAGTTAACCCTTTCACCACTGATCACCGTATAACTGTTACGGGTGACGGTGGTTAGTTCGTTTATTTTTTATAGTGTCAGGGCACCCGCCGTTTATTACCGAATAAAGGTTTAGCCCCCTGATCGCCCGGCGGTGATATGCCACCCACGCACGCAGCATATGCCTCCCTTAGTGGTATAGTATCTGTACGGATCAATATCTGATCCAATCAGATCTATACTAGCGTCCCCAGCAGTTTAGGGTTCCCGAAAACGCAGTGTTAGCGGGATCAGCCCAGATACCTGCTAGCACCTGCGTTTTGCCCCTCCGACCAGCCCAGCCCACCCAAGTGCAGTATCGATCGATCACTGTCACTTACAAAACACTAAACGCATAACTGCAGCGTTCGCAGAGTCAGGCCTGATCCCTGCGATCGCTAACAGTTTTTTTGGTAGCGTTTTGGTGAACTGGCAAGCACCAGCGGCGTAGTACACCCCGGTCGTAGTCAAACCAGCACTGCAGTAACACTTGGTGACGTGGCGAGTCACATAAGTGCAGTTCAAGCTGGTGAGGTGGCAAGCACAAGTAGTGTCCCGCTGCCACCAAAAAGACAAACACAGGCCCGTCGTGCCCATAATGCCCTTCCTGCTGCATTCGCCAATCCTAATTGGGAACCCACCGCTTCTGCAGCGCCCGTACTTCCCCTATTCACATCCCCAACCAAATGCAGTCGGCTGCATGAGAGGCATTTTCTTTAAGTCCTCCCGAGTACCCCTACCCAACGAATCTCCCCCAAAAAAGATGTCGTGTCTGCAGCAAGCGCGGATATAGGCGTGACACCCGCTATTATTGTCCCTCCTGTCCTGACAATCCTGGTCTTTGCATTGGTGAATATTTTGAACGCTACCATGCACTAGTTGACTATTAGCGTAGGGTACAGCATTGCACATACTAGGCACACTTTCACAGGGTCTCCCAAGATGCCATCGCATTTTGAGAGACCTGAACCTGGAACCGGTTACAGTTATAAAAGTTAGTTACAAAAAAAAGTGTAAAAAAAAAAAAAAAAACCACATACAAAAATATATAAAAAAAAAAAAAATAGTTGTCGTTTTAATGTTCTTTCTCTCTCTATTCTCTCTCTCTATTGTTCTGCTCTTTTTTACTGTATTCTATTCTGCAATGTTTTATTGTTATTATGTTTTATCATGTTTGCTTTTCAGGTATGCAATTTTTTATACCTTACCGTTTACTGTGCTTTATTGTTAACCATTTTTTTGTCTTCAGGTACGCCATTCACGACTTTGAGTGGTTATACCAGAATGATGCCTGCAGGTTTAGGTATCATCTTGGTATCATTCTTTTCAGCCAGCGGTCGGCTTTCATGTAAAAGCAATCCTAGCGGCTAATTAGCCTCTAGACTGCTTTTACAGGCAGTGGGAGGGAATGCCCCCCCCCCCAACGTCTTCCGTGTTTTTCTCTGGCTCTCCTGTCTCAACAGGAACCTGAAAATGCAGCCGGTGATTCAGCCAGCTGACCATAGAGCTGATCAGAGACCAGAGTGGCTCCAAACATCTCTATGACCTAAGAAACCGGAAGCTACGAGCATTTTATGACTTAGATTTCGCCGGATGTAAACAGCGCCATTGGGAAATTGGGAAAGCATTTTATCACACCGATCTTGGTGTGGTGAGATGCTTTGAGGGCAGAGGAGAAATCTAGGGTCTAATAGACCCCAATTTTTGCAAAAAAGAGTACCTGTCACTACCTATTGCTATCATAGGGGATATTTACATTCCCTGAGATAACAATAAAAATGATTTAAAAAAAAAAAATGAAAGGAACAGTTTAAAAATAAGATAAAAAAATAATAATAATAAAGAAAAAAAAAAAAAAAAAAAAAAAAAGCACCCCTGTCCCCCCTGCTCTCGCGCTAAGGCGAACGCAAGCGTCGGTCTGGCGTCAAATGTAAACAGCAATTGCACCATGCATGTGAGGTATCGCCGCGAAGGTCAGATCGAGGGCAGTAAGTTTAGCAGTAGACCTCCTCTGTAAATCTAAAGTGGTAACCTGTAAAGGCTTTTAAAGGCTTTTAAATATGTATTTAGTTTGTCGCCACTGCACGTTTGTGCGCAATTTTAAAGCATGTCATGTTTGGTATCCATGTACTCGGCCTAAGATCATCTTTTTTATTTCATCAAACATTTGGGCAATATAGTGTGTTTTAGTGCATTAAAATGTAAAAAAGTGTGTTTTTTCCCCAAAAAATGCGTTTGAAAAATCGCTGCGCAAATACTGTGTGAAAAAAAAAAATGAAACACCCACCATTTTAATCTGTAGGGCATTTGCTTTAAAAAAAATATATAATGTTTGGGGGTTCAAAGTAATTTTCTTGCAAAAAAAAATTATTTTTTTATGTAAACAATAAGTGTCAGAAAGGGCTTTGTCTTCAAGTGGTTAGAAGAGTGGGTGATGTGTGACATAAGCTTCTAGATGTTGTGCATAAAATGCCAGGACAGTTCAAAACCCCCCCAAATGACCCCATTTTTGAAAGTAGACACCCCAAGCTATTTGCTGAGAGTCATGTTGAGTCCATGGAATAATTTATATTGTGACACAAGTTGCGGGAAATAGACAATTTTTTATTTTTTTTATTTTTTTTTGCGCAAAGTTGTCACTAAATGATATATTGCTCAAACATGCCATGGGAATATGTGAAATTACACCCCAAAATACATTCTGTTGCTTCTCCTGAGTACTGGGATACCACATGTTAAACATTGTTTCCCTGGAAGCCCAGGTTCTGAATCTAGGGAAGCAACTGTCAGCACTGAGAAGTCCCTCCATACTAAAGGTGAGCCAGGAACGTACATGGCAGGTGCCGGCAGGGGCCAGCACAGAGGCGGGTGGAGACAAAGAGGTGCAGGCACTAGCAAAGAGTAGATGGGTGACAGTCAGGAGGGGTAGAGGGGGAAGTGCCAGGGAGGCCGATCCAGGACTGGAGCATCCCAATAAGTACGCTCCATTGAGTGACATTGGTGTAACCAGTCAGGGACCAGCACTGCTGGAGATGAGGGACTCTCCTAGCTGCCGGGGGAAGAACTCCTCCAGTGAGAGTGGGGGGGGCAGCAAAGGGAAAGGAAAGACAGATTCTGGTGGTAGGGGACTCAATTCTTAGAAGGACAGAGAGGGCAATCTGTAACCAAGACCTGAAGCGCCGAACAGTATGTTGTCTACCGGGCGCTCGGGTTCGGCACATCACGGATCTTGTGGACAGATTACTGGGAGGGGCTGGGGAAGACCCGGCTGTCATGGTGCACGTTGGCACCAATGACAAAGTCAGAGGCAGATGGAGTGTCCTAAAGAACGATTTTAGGGACTTAGGAGCTAAATTGAGGAAAAGGACCTCCAAGGTAGTGTTCTCAGGAATACTACCGGTACATCGAGCCACACCAGAGAGGCAGAGGGAGATTAGGGAAGTAAACAAGTGGCTGAAGAGCTGGTGTAGTAAGGAGGGGTTTGGGTTCCTGGAGGACTGGGCCGACTTCTCAGTCGGTAACCGGTACTATAGAAGGGACGGACTGCACCTAAATGAGGAGGGTGCAGATCTGCTGGGAATGAAGATGGCCAAAAAGTTAGAGGGGTTTTTAAACTAGGCGAAGGGGGGGAGGGTCCAGAGACAGTGATAGCCAGCGCGGAAGATATTCCAGAGGGTAGTATTGGGGGCATTAGTGGTAGGTTAACCAAAGCACAAAAACACAAGGTGAGTATAGTAGCAAGTCCAAGTTGCAATCTTGAAACACCCAATACGAGGACAATATGCGACTGGTCTAAACTATGTGGCATGTTCACCAATGCCAGGAGCCTGGCGGACAAGATGGGTGAACTAGAGATACTGTTGTACGAAGAGGATTTGGATTTTGTGGGAATTTCAGAGACCTGGTTCAACAGCTCTCATGATTGGCTGGCAAACATTCAAGGGTATACCCTATACCGCAAGGATAGAGAGGGTAAAAAAGGGGGAGGGGTATGCCTATATATCAAGAATAATGTACAAGTGAATGTGAGAGATGACATCACTGAGGGGGCTAGGGAGGAGGTGGAATCTTTATGGGTAGAGCTCCAAAGGGAGGAAGCTAAGGGGAAAATAATACTGGGAGTATGCTATAGGCCCCCTAACCTGAGGGAGGAAGTGGAGACGGATCTCCTATCACAAATTGGATTAGCAGCAAGGATGGGAAGTGTTATCATAATGGGGGATTTTAATTATCCAGACATAGACTGGGCGGAGGGAACCGCGCATTCATTTAAGGCTCGCCAGTTCCTTAATGTCTTGCAGGACAATTTTATGGGTCAGATGGTAGACGCACCAACTAGAAATAAAACATTACTAGATCTACTGATTACCAACAATACAGACCTGATAACAGATGTGGAAATACGGGGCAATTTAGGTAACAGTGATCACAGGTCAATTAGTTTCAGTATAAATCACACAAATAGGAGACATGAAGGGAACACAAAGACACTGAATTTCAAAAGAGCCAACTTCCCTAAACTACAAACCTTGCTAAAAGGCATAAATTGGGACAAAATATTAGGAACAAAGAATACAGAGGAGAGATGGGTTTGCTTTAAGAGCATATTAAAGCGGAGTTCCACCCTAAAGTGGAACTTCCGCTCATCGGATCCCCCCCCCCCTCCGGTGTCACAATTGGCACCTTTCAGGGGGGAGGGGGGTGCAGATACCTGTATAATACAGGTATCTGCACCCACTTCCGGGTATAGCTAGCCGCAGCTAGCCGCAGACTCCCCGCCCACCCCCGTTGTGTTGTGGGAAATACACAGTTCCCACAACACAACGGGGACCAGTGAAGACGCGCAGCGCGACTCGCGCATGCGCAGTAGGGAACCGGGCAGTGAAGCGGCAACGCTTCACTTCCTGATTCCCTCAGTGTGAATGGCGGCAGCAGCACCCGAGGATCGAGGGACGGCTCGGTCTCGGGTGCTGACATCGCTGGACCCCGGGACAGGTAAGTGTCTTTATTTTAAAAGTCAGCAGCTGCAGTATTTGCAGCTGCTGACATCTAATTTTTTTTTTTTTTTGTGACACTCCGCTTTAAATAAGGGCATTAGCCAATGTATCCCATTGGGTAATAAATTTAAAAGAGCGAACAAACATCCTGGATGGCTTAACTCCAATGTAAAAATGCATATAAAAGCAAAGGAGAAGGCCTTCAAAAAATACAAGGTTGAGGGATCATCCACAGCATTCAGAATTTATAAAGAATGCAATAAGAAATGTAAGGGTGCAATTAGGATGGCTAAGATAGAACATGAAAGACACATAGCGGAGGAGAGCAAAAAAAATCCCAAGAAATTCTTTAAGTATGTAAACAGTAAAAAAGGGAGGACAGACCATATTGGCCCCATAAAGAATGAGGAAGGACATCTGGTTACAAAGGATGGGGAGATGGCAGAGGTATTGAATTTATTCTTCTCCTCAGTCTTCACGAGTGAATCGGGGGGCTTCAGTAACCAAAACTGCAGTGTTTATCCTCATGACACAACACAGGAAGCACCTACATGGTTAACAGAGGACGGAATTAAAATTAGACTTGAGAAACTTAACATTAATAAATCACCGGGACCAGATGGCTTGCATCCGAGGGTACTTAGGGAACTCAGTCAGGTGATTGCCAGACCGTTGTTCCTAATTTTTACAGACAGTCTATTGACTGGAATGGTACCAGCTGATTGGAGAAAAGCCAATGTAGCACCAATATTTAAAAAGGGCCCAAAAAACATCCCTGGGAATTACAGACCAGTTAGCCTAACATCAATAGTATGTAAACTCTTGGAGGGGATGATAAGGGACTATATACAAGATTTTAGTAATAAGAATGATATCATTAGCAGTAATCAGCATGGATTCATGAAGAATCGTTCTTGCCAAACCAATCTATTAACCTTCTATGAGGAGGTGAGTTGCCATCTAGATAAAGGAAGGCCCGTAGACGTGGTGTATCTGGATTTTGCAAAAGCATTTGACACAGTTCCCCATAAACGTTTACTGTACAAAATAAGGTCTGTTGGCATGGACCATAGGGTGAGTACATGGATTGAAAACTGGCTACAAGGGCGTGTTCAGAGGGTGGTGATAAATGGGGAGTACTCAGAATGGTCAGGGGTGGGTAGTGGGGTCCCCCAGGGTTCTGTGCTGGGACCAATCCTATTTAATTTGTTCATAAATGACCTGGAGGATGGGATAAACAGTTCCATCTCTGTATTTGCAGACGATACTAAGCTAAGCAGGGCAATAACTTCTCCGCAGGATGTGGAAATCTTGCAAAAAGACCTGAACAAATTAATGGGGTGGGCGACTACATGGCAAATGAGGTTCAATGTAGAAAAATGTAAAATAATGCATTTGGGTGCCAAAAATATGAATGCAATCTATACACTGGGGGGAGAACCTCTGGGGGAATCTAGGATGGAAAAAGACTTGGGGGTCCTAGTGGATGATAGGCTCAGCAACGGCATGCAATGCCAAGCTGCTGCTAATAAAGCAAACAGAATATTGGCATGCATTAAAAGGGGGATCAACTGCAGAGATAAAACGATAATTCTCCCGCTCTACAAGACTCTGGTCCGGCCGCACCTGGAGTATGCTGTCCAGTTCTGGGCACCAGTCCTCAGGAGGGACGTACTGGAAATGGAGCGAGTACAAAGAAGGGCAACAAAGCTAATAAAGGGTCTGGAGGATCTTAGTTATGAGGAAAGGTTGCGAGCACTGAACTTATTCTCTCTGGAGAAGAGACGCTTGAGAGGGGATATGATTTCAATTTACAAATACTGTACTGGTGACCCCACAATAGGGATAAAACTTTTTCGCAGAAGAGAGTTTAATAAGACTCGTGGCCACTCATTACAATTAGAAGAAAAGAGGTTTAACCTTAAACTACGTAGAGGGTTCTTTACTGTAAGAGCGGCAAGGATGTGGAATTCCCTTCCACAGGCGGTGGTCTCAGCGGGGAGCATTGATAGCTTCAAGAAACTATTAGATAATCACCTGAATGACCGCAATATACAGGGATATGTAATGTAATACTGACACATAATCACACACATAGGTTGGACTTGATGGACTTGTGTCTTTTTTCAACCTCACCTACTATGTAACTATGTAACTATGTAACATGTGTGGGACTTTTTGGGAGCCTAGCCGCGTACGGGACCCCGAAAACCAAGCACCGCCTTCAGGCTTTCTAAGGCCGTAAATTTTTGATTTCACTCTTCACTGCCTATCACAGTTTCGGAGGCCATGGAATGCCCAGGTGGCACAAAACCCCCCCAAATGACCCCATTTTGGAAAGTAGACACCCCAAGCTATTTGATGAGAGGTATAGTGAGTATTTTGCAGACCTCACTTTTTGTCACAAAGTTTTGAAAATTGAAAAAAGAAAAAAAAAATTTTTTTTTCTCGTCTTTCTTTATTTTCAAAAACAAATGAGAGCTGCAAAATACTCACCATGCCTCTCAGCAAATAACTTGGGGTGTCTACTTTCCAAAATGGGGTCATTTGGGGGGGTTTGTGCCACCTGGGCATTCCATGGCCTCCGAAACTGTGATAGGCAGTGAGGAGTAAAATCAAAAATGTACGCCCTTAGAAATCCTGAAGGCGGTGCTTGGTTTTCAGGGTCCCGTACGCGGCTAGGCTCCCAAAAAGTCCCACACATGTGGTATCCCCGTACTCAGGAGAAGCAGCTAAATGTATTTTGGGGTGCAATTCCACATATGCCCATGGCCTGTGTGAGCAATATATCATTTAGTGACAACTTTGTGCAAAAAAAAAAAAAAAAAAAAAATTTGTCACTTTCCCGCAACTTGTGTCAAAATATAAAACATTCCATGGACTCAACATGCCTCAAAGCAAATAGCTTGGGGTGTCTACTTTCCAAAATGGGGTCATTTGGGGGGGTTTTATGTCATCTGGGCATTTTATGGCCTTCAAAACTGTGATAGGTAGTGAGGAGTAAAATCGAAAATGTACGCCCTTAGAAATCCTGAAGGCGGTGCTTGGTTTTCGGGGCCCCGTACGCGGCTAGGCTCCCAAAAAGTCCCACACATGTGGTATCCCCGTACTCAGGAGAAGCAGCTAAATGTATTTTGGGGTGCAATTCCACATATGCCCATGGCCTGTGTGAGCAATATATCATTTAGAAAGCTCTATTTGTGGGAAGAAAAGGACGCAAATTTCGTTTGGGTACAGCATTGCATGACCGCGCAATTAGCAGTTAAAGCAGTCATGCAATTAGCAGTTAAAGCGACGCAGTGCCGAATTGTAAAAAGTGCTCTGGTCAGGAAGGGGGTAAAACCTTCCGGGGCTGAAGTGGTTAAGCGGTGCTGGGGTCAATGAGGTAGAGAATGTAAGATAAAACAATTCCTTTATTAAACAATGTTTTCAAAAAAAAACACAGACATTGACTTAAGACAAAACATTTAGAAATAGATTTACAAAGTAAATACAAAACATTCATTTCATGGATGCAGAAATTAATACCACTTTCTCAACATGTTTCGCTTTCCTAAGCTTCTTCAGGAGATATATTATGGTATTATGATCAGCTATAAAGGTAAAAAAATATATATATGTGAAAATGAGAAATACATGTCTGCTGAATATATCTTGAATCATAAATTGTTTTAGGTTTAATTATGAAGGGAAAAACAACGATTCATAAAAATATTAATACAGATAAATCAAAAAATATATTTACATTAATAGAAAAAAAAAAAAAAAAACACCAAAAAAATTAACAAAAAAATTACAAACACCACATAATACATCTCATCACAGATTCCTTTTGGATCTTACCCGTAAAGAGGGAAATATAGTGAGAAGTAGATTTGTGCTTGACTGATGTTTTGCTCTTCAGTCTGAGCCTCATTGAAAAGGCATGCAGAGAGGGATAAAAAAGTTTCTAAAAATAAAATTCTCTAAAAGAGAGAAAATTTGAAAGCAAGAAAATTAGCAAAAAGAAGCTTCTATATGTATATATGTTATATATGTATAAGGTTAATTAGCAAAAGACGCTAAACTTTAGAATAAAGATGTCATCCAAGATGGAGGTAAAATTATATACCTTTGAGTAGAATCAATTTACAAGTAATCCAAACATTACATCCGAAGGATGGTGAGACGCCAAGTTGCTGTGTATATAAACAGATGGTCCTTATAATGCAGCAGGACGGCAGGAAATAATGGGCAGCAAATAGGGCCAGGACCACCGCAATTAGCCTGTGGATAACTGAGCCTGGAGGTATACCTGCAGCCCACCACAAAAGAACCTGGGGGTATAAGTAATGGGGACTAGGTGTGCCCCCTCATATGCGAACCTGTACCTGGGGGAGTGGGAGCAAAAACTTTTTTTCAGGGAAGACATGCAAGCCCTAGTGGAAAATATACCGATATGGAAACGGTATATTGATGATGTGTTCTTCATCTGGACGGGCAGCAGAGAGGATCTTTCCCGTTTCTTTGAGGGATTAAAGACCAACCCTTATAACCTTACCTTCACCATGAAAGCGAATCAGTCCATCTTAACTTTCCTAGACATCACTCTGTTTATCAACCCTGACAGAACTATTGGAACAACCCTTTTTCGCAAAACATCAGCTGGAAATTCACTCTTGCACGCTACTAGCTCACATCCCCAGCCACTTATTAACAATGTTCCTTACGGACAGTATTTAAGACTGAGGAGAAACTGCAGTGATAATGTCCATTTTGAATCCGAGGCCAGGGCACTGAGAGAACGTCTCAAAGTACGAGGCTACAGTAACAAATGTTTAAAACGAGCCTACCTTAGGGCCAAAAAAAGTAACCGGAGCCAATTAATCCATGGGTATTCTAAACCAAAATCAGACCCAGGCCTAAGAGTAATCACTACTTTCTCTGGACAACATCAGCAAATGCGTGATTTGCTACAAAAGCATTGGTATTTGCTGATGGGGGACCCGAAGGTGTCCAAACATCTAAAAAAGTATCCAGAGATCACTTATCGACGATCCCGGTCAATCAGGGATTACATTGTTCACAGTCATCATGTCCCAGGATCTGCAATAAGCATTAAAAATAAGGGTACTAAACCATGCCACAAATGTGACTTTTGCAGGTACATTTATGCCTCTCGCAATATCATCCTTCCAAATGGACAGCTTTACAATCCTAATTTTTTAGCCACATGTCAATCTATTGGCGTGGTTTATATAATGATATGCGAATGCGATGCATTCTACGTAGGGAAAACCAAACGTCCCTTTTTCCATCGGATCAGAGACCACGTGTCTCTAGTAAATAAGAAAAAGATGGAAACTCCCATAAGCCGACATATGGGTTTATGTCACCAATTTGATGACAGAAAAATGCACTTTTTTGCTTTGGAGCATGTCCCCCCGAATGAAAGAGGGGGTGATTATGATAAGATCTTGTTACAACACGAGACTAAGTGGATCTTTACCCTTAATGCTTTAAAACATCCTGGCATGAATGATGTTTTGAGTTATAAACCATTTCTTTAAATATGTGTTTTTGTTTTTTTTTCTTTATACATCACCACCTACTACTTCCCCATATAAATTTGATTTGCTATATATGACTCATCTAACAATCATTCAGCATTTCTGGATGTCATTTGTATCAATTATTATTCCACCTTTATTATATTATATTTATTTTTTACTGTTATTTTTTTTTTTTTTTTTTAATTCCTTCTTTGTGTGATGTGATTTTGTCCTGTTGTTTGCTTTTCAGTTTGTTTTTCTCTACTCTTTTGGCCTGCACGGACACCCGGGGCACTCAGCATCGCATTTCTTAATCAATGTTGGCTATGCTTTGTTGCCCTTCATTTGACAACTAGTGCTGCCCTTTTTCCCTCCCGGTCTGTTTTTCTAAATACCTCTAGCCTCATTGTTCTTGTAATGTCATATTTAGGGCAGAGGACTTTCAAAGATGGCCGAAGATTGGTCACTTATGCCTGACGCTGATAATGTTTTTCTCTGTATGAGTTGCCTTGAGCTATAAGGCCTCCGTAGTGCACCGCTCATGGCATAGGATTTTCCAAAGTGGCCGCCGGTCAGTCATGCGTACCTGATGCGCCTGACGTCTCACCTTACATAGAAGCCGGGATACGCGCGCATGCGCAGTTGCCTTTTTTCGGTCCGCAGCGTGACGGCGAGTCAGACGCCGTCACGCTGGAGAGGTTTAAAAGCGGGGATTCCCCCGCCAGTCTCTGTCACTTCTTTGGATGATATGCTGGCCAGATGGACGCTACCTATCTAAGTGCCGCTAAGAACGGTTGTAACCACCAATAGTAAGTGTTTTTTTCTTCTGGTCATTTCTCTACTCTTTAGTAGAACTGTATCCTTTTCATACAAATCAAATTTAGGGATTTAAACTCAGTCAATCCCCTCTCTTTACTTATACCCCCAGGTTCTTTTGTGGTGGGCTGCAGGTATACCTCCAGGCTCAGTTATCCACAGGCTAATTGCGGTGGTCCTGGCCCTATTTGCTGCCCATTATTTCCTGCCGTCCTGCTGCATTATAAGGACCATCTGTTTATATACACAGCAACTTGGCGTCTTACCATCCTTCGGATGTAATGTTTGGATTACTTGTAAATTGATTCTACTCAAAGGTATATAATTTTACCTCCATCTTGGATGATATCTTTATTCTAAAGTTTAGCGTCTTTTGCTAATTAACCTTATACATATATAACATAAATACATATATAAGCTTCTTTTTGCTAATTTTCTTGCTTTCAAATTTTCTCTCTTTTAGAGAATTTTATTTTTAGAAACTTTTTTATCCCTCTCTGCATGCCTTTTCAATGAGGCTCATGCCCCGTACACACGGTCGGATTTTCCGATGGACAATGTCCGATCGGAGCGTGTTGTCGGAAATTCCGACCGTGTGTGGGCGCCATCGGACATTTTCCATCGGATTTTCCGACACACAAAGTTGGACAGCAGGAGATAAAATTTTCCGACAACAAAATCCGATCGCGTCAATTCCGACCGTGTGTGGCCTGTTCCGACGCACAAAGTGCCACGCATGCTCAGAAGAAATTCCGACACGGGACAGCTCGTTCTGGTAAACTTAGCGTTCGTAATGGATAAAGCACTTTTGTCACGCTGCAATGTAAAAAATGGTTTAATACAGCGCACTCTCTTCTTCTTTATAATGTGACAAGAATTAAGTCGTTTTGCTGCTCATATTCACACACACTTCTCACAAAGTTTTATTTGTGTTTTTTTAGTGGGATTCCCTCAATATATTGTTATTAGTTGTCACATCTGACAGTTTTTTATATTTTTTTTATATTTTTTTTTTGGTTTTTAAGCCTTTTTTTTTCTTTAATGTTTGGATTTTTTCCAAGGCTGATCTTTGTTCAATGTTATTTTTATTTTTACTCCAGAATATTTTTGTGTGTGTTTTGTGTGGCAAGTTACCCCAACACCATTGATATCTTTTATTATTTAATCTCCAGGAGATTTTTTGTTGTTGGTGTCCCTTGTTCATTTCACATTGTATATTTGCAATGTACCTGAATCCTCACAAACAAACCATCATTTTGGAAGTAAAACACATAGGAGAGTATAATTCAAAACAAAAATCCTTTATTAAGGGCTCAGAACCAAACAAAGAGGAAGGCAACACTGGATCAACAGGAGAAATTAGTGAAGCCTGGGACCCCCACAGCAGACATCAATTCTTAAACCTCAAAATTGGTGGCCTGAGGAGTCCATATATAAGGGAGGGCAGTCTGGTCCGGGATTCACAGAGACTCGGATAGCAGCAGATGACATCAGTGTCCCCAGGCTGTGGTACCACAAGAGGCTGCATCTTTTGGCCGACCAGACTGGATCCAGGGTCCTCACTCTCTGGTCTTCCTTTCACACTTCCTTCCGGGCTGTGGCTGTGCAGTAGGAGATGTGGCAGGAGGAGGAGTAGGACCTGGAGGAGGAGGAGGACTGGGAGGACCTGGAGGAGGACTGGGAGGACCTGGAGGAGGACTGGGAGGACCTGGAGGAGAGGGAGGAGGAGGAGGAGGACCATCCCAAAGCTGTGTGTGAGGTGTAAGTTGTCCCCTCACACCTTTCTCCAGAGCCTCTGAAATGAGGGCCTGACACCTGGCTTGTTGGCCCTCCTCCATCCTCTGCATTTTATAGGCAATGAATGCCGCAAGGTTCTCCTGCATGGTGTGTGGTGCTCCCAGGACCTCTGTAGCCCTCCAAAAAAATCTGATAGCCGCCTCCTCTAGGCTACTCCTCCTGCTGCCACTTTCTGTTTTCAGGGTGGGTGGAGGGACCTGCAGATCAGCCACCTCCTGGCTGAGACTTCCCTGTGTATGAAAAAGGGACATGGTTTTAGTTTTTGCATCATCAATCACAATCATAAATTAGTACTCCCAACTAACATCTAGGTAACATCATTGATAGTACAAGCAGAAATATTTAGAGGAATGCTATACCTGGCTCAATCTGGGCTCCTCCACATATGGCCTGGAAGGCCCAGGTTGGGCATCAGAAGCCTCAGCCGGGGGGGGAAGGAAGCGTGGAAGGAAGACTTGAGAGGGATGGCCTGGGTTCAGTCTGGCCTGCCAGAAAGTGCAGCCTGTCGTAGTACAACATCCTGGGGACATAGATGTCATCTGCTGCTCCGGATCTCTGTGAATCCAGGACTTTCTTGCGCTCCCTCAGATATGTGCTCCTCAGGCAACCAATTAAGATCTTTAAATAAGTGATGTCTGCCGTGGGGATCACCTGCTTCACAATTTCACACAATTGCTCCAGTGCTGCCTTCCTCTTTGCTTGGTTTTTGAAATGGGGGTGGGTAATCTCCCACAGACAGGGCAGCTCCCTTAGCATATCAATGAATAGTGACATGAAGTCAGTATCTCTCATTAAGATATCCATGTTCACTGCAAGACACAACACAAGACAAAGCCTAATGTCACACCAAACTCTCCTAATCTTGTTACAATATAGTCCTCAATCTAGAAGCAGTATAGGCCCAAGTTTGTCTCTTACCTTCGTTCTTACGATCGGCGCGTCCAATGCTCCTTCCTCCGCTCACAGATCGTACGTAATACGCACGCGTGTTACGCTTTATAGACACTGCGCATGTGTGTAACTCCGCCCGCCCCTGATGTTCTTTCTATTCTATTCCCCGCCCCTTTTCGTTCGGCGCAGTGGGGGAAGAGCATGATGGCGGAGTCACACCAGGTGCGTGCTAATTGTAGCAACGAGGAGGAGGAGGAAAGCCCGGATCCAGGCACGTCCCGATCCAGAAGGAGACGTTTTAAGGCCACAAATATGTCGTTTGGGGAGATGTTGGAGATGGTCGACATCATGAAGAAGTCCGACTATGATGGCAAATATGGGCCTTACCCCAACCCGAACATCCGAAAGGCCAAGATCATGGCGAAAGTGGTCAGGAGTCTTGAGCGGAATTTCGGGGTCCGAAGATCAAAAGATCAGCTCAGGAAGCGGTGGTCGGACCTGAAGTTGAGAGAGCCGGAGCAGTACCGAAAGATCCGGAGAGTGCTGCAAAAAAGTAAGTAGTTGTGCTGTGTTTCTATTCTTTCTGGCTTTATTCCGTTCGTTCTGCTCCATATGCTTTTATTAATTGTAACGTTTAAAAAGGTCAACTTTAATGTTCATGGGCCCATTATTCGTTCGTATCAAACATTTTTCGTTCGGCCTCTAGAACACCATTGTTTAGGCCATATGCATTTTCCCACATTTTTTGGGGGCCTACTTGGATGCCAAATATTTGTTTAGGTAGATGGGTTTGTTACTAGAATGAAATGCAAACTAGATTGTGTGTAAGGAGAGGACACTGAGCAGCTGTTTTCACATCTGGACACTGGAGCACTAGTGTGGGACACAAGAACACCATTTTTATTAGGGGGGGCACACAGGTGCTCCAGTGTATACTATAGGGGGGGTTACATGTGTGAAGCTTGTACCAAACAGGTAAAGTATTGCAGCTTGACAAAGGGCAATAAAGAAAAGACATCTTTGAACTCGGCTAAAATAGACAATTGTACCCCACTTCCAAGCAATGTTTCCTATTTCTATAGTTCTGCCATCAAATATCTGTGTGCTAAGTATACCATTTTTGTTTTACATAGGGGAGAAAAGACTCGGACACTCCTCATCCCAGGAGAACACAGACCCCCCCCCTCTGGAAGAAGGGGAACTACCCCAAACCCAAGATGCTGATCAGGAGGAAGAAGAAGATGTAGTGGAGATTGGCACCACAAGAGGTGAGTGTCTGCGACCACAGACTCAGGTAAAAGAGATGGCTGGTGGCAGATTTTTGAGACCTTTTTTTTTGTTCTTTATCTCTTTTTAGGTGATCGTGATGTTGTGGATCCAGAACGCTTTACTTCTGAAAGTGCCCAGATACTGATAGGCGAGATCATGGGGTGTAATCTCCAATTGCAAAACATCCAGCAACAAATACGTGATGTTATTACAAAAAATAATAACATCATTGATGTTTTGGGGCGAATTTAAACCCCACAAAATGACCGGTTTTCAGTAATTTCAATTTTTACAATGTTTTGAAAAGCCAAATTTGGAGGATGCACACAGTGTGCCAACATGTGCTATCTGCCATCACGGGAGATCAATGGACGCGTTTTGGGGGGGCAACCCCTTCCTCAATTATAAAGTAGCGTTGAGGAAGGGCTTGCTCCCCCAAAACACGTCCCTTGATCCCCCCTGATGGCAGATAGCACATGTTGACATTCGTAAATTGGTGTGCATCTTCCAAATTTGGCTTTTCCAGGGGTGAGTTCCCCCCATCTGAACGCTATATCAAACCCAGTTCCTAAATACTGATGTCTGATATAGCCTTCAGGTTTTACCATATGTGAACTTTGTAAGTTCTAGTTTTTTGGCTTTCTTGTTGGTTTTACACAGGCCTGTTTTATCTGAAATGGATATTTTGATTATTCATAATGCTACTGCAAACATTTTATACTACAAACATGTTGGTTTGTTTTAAAAACCTTTGGTAAATGCACATTTTGATTGTGCAGGTATAAAAAAGTGCCTTACTCAAGAATGTGTGGATTATTATCTCAACACTACAACAACACTTTTGGGGTGATGTAATTTTTGTTTTATGCACAAATGGAGGTTATTTCCTAAGGGCAAATACACTTTGCACTACAAGTGCAGGTTCAGTGCAGTTGCAAGTGCACTTGAAGTGAAATGTGTTTTTGCATTTAGGAAGTACCAGCCAACACTGTTTTTTATAAGGTTACCCAATCACGACATTTTCTGCACTCAACACATTTCTGTCAGGGTCAGCTAAAACAAACACAAGCAGTAAATGTCCACCAAGAATTGCTTTTGGTTGTTTTTTATTTAAAAAAGGTGTCACATATTGTCTGGCATATTGATAGCCCCCCTACCGGCAAAGAACTCCAGGTATCGTAACCGGACATCACGGGCATTCAGGGAGGGCAAGCCAGGACAGCCGCTTTCAAGTGCCGTCATTGTGGAAATATTTGGGATTCCGGCCTCAGGCCCAACTGAGCCAGCATAGTTGGCTGAATGTTTTCTTAAAAAATTATGGAGAACACAGCACGCCAGTATAATATGGTTCAGTTTATACTCCGCCATATGGATGGGTGTCAGAAATAGTCGGAACCGGCTGGCCAGGATTCCAAATGTGTTCTCCACCACTCTTCGGGCTCTGGCCAGCCGGTAATTAAAAACCCTCTGTTCCGGGGTGAGGGTCCTCATCGGGAATGGCCGCATCAGGTGGTCCCCCAGCGCAAATGCTTCATCAGCAACGAACACAAATGGGAGACCTTCAACATTGTCCTCTGGAGGTGGCAAGTCCAAACTGCCATTCTGGAGACGCCTGTAGAACTCCGTCTGGGCGATGACTCCACCATCGGACATCCGGCCATTCTTCCCCAGGTCCACATACAAGAACTCGTAATTAGCCGACACCACCGCCAACATCACTATACTATTAAACCCCTTGTAGTTATAATAGTACGACCCCGAGTTGGGTGGTGGGACGATGTGGACGTGTTTCCCATCAATTGCCCCTCCGCAGTTAGGAAAGTCCCACCGCTGGGCAAAGTGGGAGGCCACAGTCTGCCATTCCTGTGGCGTGGAAGGAAACTGTTGAGTAAAAAAAAAAAAAAAACATTACTATTTTTTCACAGAAACCTGGCAAGCAGATTAGACACAAACATTATGGGTCAACCTCCAGATAGCATTTATTAAGGGGAATTTAACAACAACAAAGTATAAGGTACACCTATCATATTCCCCCTCCCCCCTCTCATGGGCCATTTCTAACATTATAGGGGGGGGGGACTCTTGGACAGGTAACCCTCTTCACTTCATTGAGAGATGAATGCCTAAATACAGGGTATTACTTGGAACAGCCCCTCCTTTGTTACACTATTGGCAGCCCACTGGACAGGTAAGAAGTGTCATAATACAAAGATATAAATACACACTGTACACATTTGAGCACATTTGGACATTCTGCTATTACCTATCAAGATAATAATAGGATACAAAAACTTTAAACAGTACCATTGGAAAGTATACAGGCAGGCCCTTGCACTACATGCTTTGGGGAATTCATCCATAAATCTGACCAGTAAAGAGATGGGTATAGTGTGTATGGGTTTGGCAAAGTCAGCAGATAGATGATTGAGGATAGAGAATTGGGATCAGCTGACTTAGCAGTTGGGGGGAGGGAGGGTTACCAAAAATTTGGGGACACCACAAAAAAAAGCCTCTGGCCCTCTGCCTGAATTTAAATCCAAAATAACATTTCCAAACATTTTAGGGGGTGTTTGGGGTAAAGCGCTACTATGGAGCTGATAAAATACATTGTTAAGTGACTACATGAGGTGAATATAGGGCAGGAGACACCATGCTGGGGAGGTTATTGAAGGGCAAATATGTATGAAGGACATCAAATAATAATTACATAAAAATCCAGCATGCATGAGGACAAAGGGGACATTCACAGCATAATACAATCATGGTAATTAGGGAATGAGGAAAGAAATACAATATATTATCAAACATTCAATACAATAAAATGTGATATAAAAGGATAAAAATCTTATCTTCATATACTCCTTCTGCAGGACCTGGATGATGGCAGAACAGGTCTCTGGGATAATGATCCCCAGAGCCTGGGGGGAGATGCCTGTCGAGAACTTGAGGTCCTGCAGGCTTCTCCCTGTCGCCAAATACCGCAAGGTAGCGACCAACCTCTGCTCCGGAGTGATGGCTTGCCTCATGCAGGTATCCTGCCTGCTGATATAGGGGGTCAGCGAAGCCAACAAACGGTGAAACACGGGGTCCGTCATCCTGAGAAAGTTCCTGAAATCATCAGGATTATTCTCATGGATCTCACGGAGCAAAGGCATATGACAGAACTGGTCACGCTGAAGCAACCAATTCTTGGTCCATGAACTCCTCCCCACCCTGTTCATGGACTGGACTTGTGTCAAGGTCAGGACCCCAACACCAAGCCCCCGCACAGCACGAACTCTACGAGGAGTACGCATACGAAACATGGCTATAAAACGGTCGGCTGCTCAGAACGAAGTAATAGAACGCACTGAAGAACAGCAAGGCCTGTGAAGAGCGACCTGAAAACCAGTAACGAACGAACAAGAATACAGTGACTAAAGTCACGCAGAACTTGCTTGCACGCACTGAAGAGCAGATACAAACCCACAAGCACAAACTGAACGGCAGAAAACGATCTGAAAGCCACGAGTCTGAAAAAGCGCGAATCGTCTCTCACCAAACTTTTACTAACACGAGATTAGCAAAAGGAGCCCAAAGGGTGCTGCGCTTGGTTCTGAACCGGCCTTTTCTAGTCTCGTCGTACGTGCTTGACGTCACCGCGTTCTTGGCGATCGGAAATTCCGACAACTTTGTGCGACCGTGTGTAGGCAAAACAAGTTTGAGCCAACATCCGTAGGAAAAAATCCGAGGATTTTGTTGTCGGAATGTCCGATCAATGTCCGACCGTGTGTACGGGGCATCAGACTGAAGAGCAAAACATCAGTCAAGCACAAATCTACTTCTCACTATATTTCCCTCTTTACGGGTAAGATCCAAAAGGAATCTGTGATGAGATGTATTATGTGGTGTTTGTAATTTTTTTGTTAATTTTTTTGGTGTTTTTTTTTTTTTTTTCTATTAATGTAAATATATTTTTTGATTTATCTGTATTAATATTTTTATGAATCGTTGTTTTTCCCTTCATGATTAAACCTAAAACAATTTATGATTCAAGATATATTCAGCAGACATGTATTTCTCATTTTCACATATATATATTTTTTTACCTTTATAGCTGATCATAATACCATAATATATCTCCTGAAGAAGCTTAGCAAAGCGAAACATGTTGAGAAAGTGGTATTAATTTCTGCATTCATGAAATGAATTTTTTGTATTTACTTTGTAAATCTATTTCTAAATGTTTTGTCTTAAGTCAATGTCTGTGTTTTTTTTTTAAAACATTGTTTAATAAAGGAATTGTTTTACCTTACATTCTCTACCTCATTGACCCCAGCACTGCTTAAAAGTCCCCGGGGCCTTTCTATAG
This sequence comes from Lithobates clamitans, assembly GCA_037952925.1. NCBI lineage: Eukaryota > Metazoa > Chordata > Amphibia > Anura > Ranidae > Lithobates > Lithobates clamitans. Next base: position 1,001,762 of record JBBGZY010001967.1, read on the forward strand.
TATCATTAACAAGTTGAACAGAAATGATACAGCAAAACCTCAATATAGAGAGCCGACAATCATTACTTAGCATTCTGCAGACAAATAAGCCAAATAAACCCTGCATGTTCTTGTATCGCCAAGGGGAAACAGTGGTATCACAAAATAGGGTAGGTCTGACACCAGGACCCAACCCCACACCAGTGGGAGTCAGGTCAATGTCCAAGGGGACCACACTTTTTCAAATTTCCAATGGCAGCCCCTATTTGAGTAGGTCATTTATTATAAGGGCAGGGCTGCGTTTACCATGGACTCCCAAGTGGACACCACGGATTTGTCTGAGGACGGCCATCTCAATAAAATTTTCTTTTTGGCATAATAGAGGATATAGGCTATGAGAATCTTAGAGAGATGGGAGCGTTGGTTATCATCAGGGATGCCCAATAAGGCCAAAGAGGGAGTAGGGATTAGGTCAAGTTGTAGGTTAGGTTAATTTCATTAAAAACCGCCTTCCAGTATGTCATTATGGAAGGGCATTCCCAGAACATATGTATATATGAACCCGGTTGGAGGTGGCAGAGAAGACAGGTAGGATCTCGTTCGGTGAACATTCTCTGCAGCCTTACAGGAGTATAATAGATCCAATGAAGAAACTTAACCTGGATCAGCTTATCTCGGGATGAAATTACACACTTAGGACCCTGTTCTAGGCTATAATTCCATTCCTCTTTGTCCTCCTTCCAGTATTCCCAAAGCTTTTCCATTCTAGGTATATCAGTACAAAGGAGAGCGTTATAAAGTGTCAATAATGGTTTATCTAGATCCCCAGGAGCTAAAAGGTCCTCAATAGGGTCAGCTTTCAGAGGGTTCAGAGGGAACTGGGCCGCAGCAGAATTTCGTAGCTGGAATTACTGAAACAGCATCTAGCCCGGCAGATTGAACCTCTAAAACTATTGTGAAAAGTTTAAGAGAACACCCATGGGCATAATATTCCCAATAGTCTTGATCCCATATTGCGCCCACAGCTGGGGATCATGAATGGTACGAAAATGTGGGAGTCCAGGGTTACCCCAAAGGGGTTGGGCAGGAGACAACTGGCCCGGGACGGAGAAACGTTGCATCACAGTTTTCCAGATTTGCCATGTGATTCTCGTTGGCCCAGGGAGAGCTCAGTTTGCCCTTGGTCCCCTATAGATGAGATTGCGAAGATCCAGCAGGGACCCCAGGAAAGCAGCCTCCAAGCAGGTGGCCGCGTTGGCTCTAGAGCTCTGGAACCACCAATAGGCAGATACTAGTACTGCTACCCAAAAATAAACCTTAAAATTAGGTAGTGCCAGACCTCCCAACTGTGGAGGGAGAGTTAGCGTAGCCTTAGCCAAACGGGGAGAGGCCCCATTACAAATAAAGGAAACCAGGCATCTATCTATTTCTTTGAAGAATGAGGTTGGAACCCAGATCGGACAGTTATGGAATACATAGTTGAATTTTGGGAGGAGCATCATTTTTACCAAATTTGTTCGGCCTAGTAAATTCACTGGGAGCCCAGACCATGATGAACAACACACTTTGAGTGATGTTAAGAGTGGTTGGAAGATCTGGTCAAAAAAATCAGCTATTCGTATCAATCCATTTTCTTTCCCAATGTTTGTCAACTCAATATCTTTTAAATACTTCCTACACTGCGATTTATAGTGGCCAAATTTTTGACAGTAAAAACAAGTAACTGTCTTTTTATGATCAAACTGTCTTACCCTGTCATTCCTGAAGGTGGCAGCTTCACCTGCTTTAACCCTAGTCGGAGTGTCTCTTTCAGAATTGCTATTCTGAATGACAGATATCTTGGTCTTTAAATTACTTTGTTGTAATTGTCTTCTTACAATATCTATAACTGACGCTGCCTCGTTTGCATTTTCTTTTTGACTAGCCATTACCATTGACGCAGGATCTAAATAAGTACATTTTCGAACAAATGCCCCTATTAATGCCTCATTTTCATCCTCCAACGCATATACCATCTTGAATGCCTTAGCAAATTTCTCTCTAAAATGAAAAGGATCATTATGTATTGTAACTCTTAAGGAGTCCACTTTTTCAGCCGTCTGCATTTCCTCCCCCGTAATACACATTATTAACTGACGCAATTTCTCAGATTTTTTACTATGAACTTCAGCTCCATGATTATCAAGATATAATGATTTGATTAAATGCTGTGCAATAAAATTAGGAACCCATAAACAGAAAATGTTATTCCTTTGTTCATCACTCAAGTTGAAACAATCACAAAAAGTTTCAAAGACATCCCCGTTGTGAAACGCATCTGCTCTTAAATCATAATTAGGGATATCTTTCAAAATTTTCATCAACTAATCATGTATTTGCAACTTAAGCTTAGACGCTCTATCTAATAACTTTTGCTTGTGCAAGTCCATGTCACTTGGCTCCTCCTCCTCAACAGAAAAATCTGGTATGTAAGAAGCCTTTGCTGCGTCTGAGTGTTTCTAAATATACCTTGTCGTAAGCACCAAAATATCTTTGTTTTTTGAAATTTTAACATTCTGCATTTCCATTTCACTCTCCAAATGCTCAATATAGTTTAAAAAAATTTACAGTTTGAACAACTAGGTTCAATAGATAAATTCTCATGTGTTTGAGTAATTTCTGATACATTTTCACCTCCTGACTTCACTACACAAATCATATGTTTTTCTGGCACATCATAAACCATTGAATTAAAGACCGTAACTAGCTTCATTATGTTACACAATTTCTTTTTAGTTTTAGCTAATGAGAATCTAGCCTTATTAATTTCAGTATTAGCCTGCAAACATTGTTTATACATTGATTTCCACAAAATAGTGTATGACACATGACTGGCTAAACCTTTAAATTCCAATTTGCTTTCATTAGCTAGACAATCAACATATTCCATGTTTTTACTCACCGAATATAAGACTTTTCCTTATGCACTGATCTCAATTAACCGTCTTTCAAGACTTTTATTTCCACACAAAATTCTCAGGTCTTCACAATCATCAATCGATTTTTCCTCTAGGTTCGTTCAATATTTCCAAAGTAATTTCTGTACTTCACTTTCTCCCCTCTGATCAAGGAAGGAAATGGTAAAAAAAACTTCCGCCAAATTGATTCTGGCTGGCATGCACCAATGTTAAAATAGCTTTATAGCTGTGAAAGGCTCTTCTGCCTTTTTCAAATGATTGTGAGACAAATTTCTTTTTTCGTTTTAAATGTTTTTATTATGTTTTCATAAGTTTAAACAACAGATGTACAGTAATATCATATGTGGAAATACAATATTTGACGGAATAGAAAATAATAGAAATGAAGTTTCATTAGTAATGAACATTAAAATAAGCTATAAGGTAAAAATTAGTAGATGATACAAAGTTACTTGTAACATATATGACTGGAATTAGGATACTTTTTATTTCAGGAATGAGTATGGAGAATATAAATAATTCAATAGAATATTGTACCTATGGTTTTGAGTGAAGAGCCAGGTGGTTAAAATATGTATGAGATGGTACATTAGGAGTATTACAGGGCAATCAAGAGAAATAGGTATGTGTTCCAGGGCCAAGTTCCTGCAAATTAGCTTGGCATTATCTGGAAATATAAGTAATATTTCAGATTATCCACCAAGACTCCTATTAGAGTAAAAATAACTAGTGTAAAGAGAAGGGGAAGCTTAGATAATGTTATGATGAAGAGACATTGGTATGTGAAATGGGGTATGTCACCAGAGGGGGTCAGTAGACTCGGGAGGTAAAAAATGAATGAATTAATTAAATCACATAACAGATTATAGATCCTAAGTCCTTAAGGGAGTAGTAAAGAGGTGATTTCATATCAGAGGGTGCATTGTTGTGAAAAAAAAAGTTTTTTATTTGAAGATATCTGAAAGTTTCTGTATGTGGGAGATCATAGTTTTCATTAAAAGTAGGAAATGGTGTGATTAGAGAAGATTTATAGAAATGATGAGTGTCAAACCGGCTCTTGACCATGCCGATTATGAGTTTGGGGAAGACCAAGCCCAGTAGAATGAGGGATTATGGAGGAAGAAGAGAAGAGGATTATGTCTAGATTGTAGGCCAAATCGGATTTTTGACCTATCCCAAATGAATAGGCTGTGTTTGGTAATGGGATTCGTTACTGTTCAGCGTCGTGTTGGGTTTAGCCAAACAAGATTTGCGATGGATAGAGGGTCACAATCAACTGATTCTAATGCTACCCAAAGTGCGATTTCCATGTTAGCGTGGTATTTGGAAAGTTGTGATAATTGGGCTGCATATTAATATTTTAAAAAATCTGGCACACCCAGACCACCCTGAATTTTAGGAGCCTATAGGGTATGTTTAGGAATCCAAGATTTTGTCTTACCCCAGATAAAATGTAAGGTTTTACATTGTACGATGCGTAAGAAATGTGATGGTTTAGATACAGGGAGTAAACGAAAAAGATATAAGAGTTGTGGGAGGATGGACATTTTTATCACTGTAATTCTTCCTAACCAGGCCAATGGTATGGTTGACCAATTATTGAGAAGTTTATTAAGTTGTGAAAGCATAGGTTAGGTGGGTAATTTGTTGCATAGAGCTCCAGAGGGTTGGCTGTAAAGTTAATACCCAAGTAGGGGATAGACGTTGTAGACCAGGTGAATGGTAGAGAGTGAAGAAGTTGGGTTTGGATGGCAGGTGTCAATGATATATTTAGAGCTTTAGATTTGTGGGGGTTTATAGAAAGGCCTGACACTTGTTCAAATTTAGAAAGGACGTTCAGAAGAGTTGGCTCTGAGCTTATGGGTGAAGTAAGGAATATTAACCACTTCAGCCCCGGAAGGTTTTACCCCCTTCCTGACCAGAGCACTTTTTACAATTCGGCACTGCGTCGCTTTAACTGCTAATTGCGCGGTCATGCAATGCTGTACCCAAACGAAATTTGCGTCCTTTTCTTCCCACAAATAGAGCTTTCTTTTGATGGTACTTGATCACCTCTGCCGTTTTTATTTTTTGCGCTATACACGGAAAAAGACCAAAAATTTTGAAAAAAAATGATATTTTCTACTTTTTGTTCTAAAAAAAATCCAATAAACTCAATTTTAGTCATACATTTAGGCCAAAATGTATTCGGCCACATGTCTTTGGTAAAAAAAATGTCAATAAGTGTATATTTATTGGTTTGCGCAAAAGTTATAGCGCCTACAAACTAGGGTACATTTTCTGGAATTTACACAGCCTTTAATTTATGACTGCCTATGTCGTTTCTTGAGGTGCTAAAATGGCAGGGCAGTACAAAACCCCCACAAATGACCCCATTTTGGAAAGTAGACACCCCAAGGAAATTGCTGAGAGGCATGTTGAGCCCATTGAATATTCATTTTTTTTGTCCCAAGTGATTGAATAATGACAAAAGAAAAAAAATTACAAAAAGTTGTCACTAAATGATATATTGCTCACACAGGCCATGGGCATATGTGGAATTGCACCCCAAAATACATTTAGCTGCTTCTCCTGAGTATGGGGATACCTCATGTGTGGGACTTTTTGGGAGCCTAGCCGCGTACGGGACCCCGAAAACCAATCACTGCCTTCAGGATTTCTAAGGGCGTACATTTTTGATTTTACTCCTCACTACCTATCACAGTTTCGAAGGCCATAAAATGCCCAGATGGCATAAAACCCCCCCAAATGACCCCATTTTGGAAAGTAGACACCCCAAGCTATTTGCTTTGAGGCATGTTGAGTCCATGGAATGTTTTATATTTTGACACAAGTTGCGGGAAAGTGACAAATTTTTTTTTTTTTGCACAAAGTTGTCACTAAATGATATATTGCTCACATAGGCCATGGGCTATGTGGAATTGCACCCCAAAATACATTTAGCTACTTCTCCTGAGTACGGGGATACCACATGTGTGGGACTTTTTAGGAGCCTATCCGCGTACGGGGCCCCAAAAACCAATCACCGCCTTCAGGATTTCTAAGGGTGTAAATTTTTGATTTCACTCTTCACTGCCTATCACAGTTTCGGAGGCCATGGAATGCCCAGGTGGCACAACCCCCCCCCCCAAATGACCCCATTTTGGAAAGTAGACACCCCAAGCTATTTTCTGAGAGGCATGGTGAGTATTTTGCAGCTCTCATTTGTTTTTGAAAATAAAGAAAGACGAGAAAACATTTTTTTTTTCTTTTTTCAATTTTTAAAACTTTGTGACAAAAAGTAAGGTCTGCAAAATACTCACTATACCTCTCAGCAAATAGCTTGGGGTGTCTATTTTCCAAAATGGGGTCATTTAGGGGTTTTTTTTGCCACCTGGGCATTCCATGGCCTCCGAAACTGTGATAGGCAGTGAAGAGTGAAATCAAAAATTTACGGCCTTAGAAAGCCTGAAGGCGGTGCTTGGTTTTCGGGGTCCCGTACGCGGCTAGGCTCCCAAATAGTCTCACACATGTGGTATCCCCGTACTCAGGAGAAGCAACAGAATGTATTTTGGGGTGTAATTTCACATATTCCCATGGCATGTTTGAGCAATATATCATTTAGTGACAACTTTGCGCAAAAAAAATAAAAAATAAAAAAAAAATTGTCTCTTTCCCGCAACTTGTGTCACAATATAAAATATTCCATGGACTCGACATGCCTCTCAGCAAATAGCTTGGGGTGTCTACTTTCAAAAATGGGGTCATTTGGGGGGGGTTTGAACTGTCCTGGCATTTTATGCACAACATCTAGAAGCTTATGTCACACATCACCCACTCTTCTAACCACTTGAAGACAAAGCCCTTTCTGACACTTTTTGATTACATAAAAAAATATTTTTTTTTTGCAAGAAAATTACTTTGAACCCCCAAACATTATACATTTTTTTTAAAGCAAATGCCCTACAGATTAAAATGGTGGGTGTTTCATTTTTTTTTTCACACAGTATTTGCGCAGCGATTTTTCAAACGCATTTTTTGGGGAAATTTTAATGCACTAAAACACATTATATTGCCCAAATGTTTGATGAAATAAAGATGATCTTAGGCCGAGTACATGGATACCAAACATGACATGCTTTAAAATTGCGCACAAACGTGCAGTGGCGACAAACTAAATACATTTTTAAAAGCCTTTAAAAGCCTTTACAGGTTACCACTTTAGATTTACAGAGGAGGTCTACTGCTAAAATTACTGCCCTCGATCTGACCTTCGCGGTGATACCTCACATGTATGGTGCAATTGCTTTTTACATTTGACGCCAGACCGACGCTTGCGTTCGCCTTAGCGCGAGAGCAGGGGGGGCAGGGGTGCTTTTTTTTTTTTTTTTTTTTTTCTTTATTATTTTTTTTTTTTATCTTATTTTTAAACTGTTCCTTTCATTTTTTTTTTTTTTTAAATCATTTTTATTGTTATCTCAGGGAATGTAAATATCCCCTATCATAGCAATAGGTAGTGACAGGTACTCTTTTTTGAAAAAATTGGGGTCTATTAGACCCTAGATTTCTCCTCTGCCCTCAAAGCATCTGACCACACCAAGATCGGTGTGATAAAATGCTTTCCCAATTTCCCAATGGCGCTGTTTACATCTGGCAAAATCTAAGTCATAAAATGCTCGTAGCTTCCGGTTTCTTAGGCCATAGAGATGTTTGGAGCCACTCTGGTCTCTGATCAGCTCTATGGTCAGCTGGCTGAATCACCGGCTGCATTTTCAGGTTCCCTGTTGAGACAGGAGAGCCAGAGAAAAACATGGAAGACGTTGGGGGGGGCATTCCCTCCCACTGCTTGTAAAAGCAGTCTAGAGGCTAATTAGCTGCTAGGATTGCTTTTACATGAAAGCCGACCGCTGGCTGAAAAGAATGATACCAAGATAATACCTAAACCTGCAGGCATCATTCTGGTATAACCATTCAAAGTCGTGAATGGCGTACCTGAAGACAAAAAAATGGTTAACAATAAAGCACAGTAAACGGTAAAGTATAAAAAATTGCATACCTGAAAAACAAACATGATAAAACATAATAACAATAAAACATTGCAGAATAGAATACAGTAAAAAAGAGCAGAACAATAGAGAGAATAGAGAGAGAGAGAGAACAATAAAACGACAACTATTTTTTTTTATTTTATATTTTTGTAACTGTAACTTTTATAACTGTAACCGGTTCCAGGTTTGGGTCTCTCAAAATGCGATGGCATCTTGGGAGACCCTGTGAAAGTGCGCCTAGTCTGTGCAATGCTGTACCCTACGCTAATATTCAACTAGTGCATGGTAGCGTTCAAAACATTCACCAATGCAAAGACCAGGATTGTCAGGACAGGAGGGACAATAATAGTGGGTGTCACGCCTATATCCGCACTTGCTGCAGACACGACATCTTTTTTGGGGGGGTTCGTTGGGTAGGGGTACTCGGGAGGACATAAAGAAAATGCCTCTCATGCAGCCGACTGCATTTGGTTGGGGATGTGAATGGGGGAAGTACGGGCGCTGCAGAAGCGGTGGGTTCCCAATTAGGATTGGCGAATGCAGCAGGAAGGGCACTATGGGCACGACGGGCCTGTGTTTGTCTTTTTGGTGGCAGCGGGACACTACTTGTGCTTGCCACCTCACCAGCTTGAACTGCACTTATGGGACTCACCACGTCACCAAGTGTTACAGCAGTGCGGGTTTGACTACGACCGGGGTGTACTAGGCCGCTGGTGCTTGCCAGTTCACCAAAACGCTACAAAAAAAACTGTTAGCGATCGCAGGGATCAGGCCTGACTCTGCGAACGCTGCAGTTATGCGTTTAGTGTTTTGTAAGTGACAGTGATCGATCGATACTGCACTTGGGTGGGCTGGGCAGAGGGGCAAAACACAGGCGCTAGCAGGTATCTGGGCTGATCCCGCTAACACTGCGTTTGTGGGAACCCTAAACTGCTTGGGACGCTAGTATAGATCTGATCGGATCAGATATTGATCCGTTCAGATACTATACCACTAAGGGAGGCGTATGCTGCGTGCGTGGGTGTTAGCGGTACTGGCGCTAACCTGACGCTGCCTGGGGCAGGTGCTTGCCAGTTCACCAAAATGCTACCAAAAAAACTGTTAGCGATCGCAGGGATCAGGCCTGACTCTGCAAACGCTGCAGTTATGCGTTTAGTGTTCTGTAAGTGACAGTGATCGATTGATATTGCACTTGGGTGGGCTTGGCTGGGCCGGGCGGAACGGCAAAACGCAGGTGCTAGCTGGTATCTGGGCTGATCCCGCTAACACTGCGTGTTTGGGAACCCTAAACTGCTGGGGACGCTAGTATAGATCTGATCGGATCAGATATTGATCCGTTCACATACTATACTACTAAGGGAGGTGTACGGTGCGTGCGTGGGTGTTAGCGGTATTGGCGCTAACCTGATGCTGCCTGGGGCAGGTGCTTGCCAGTTCACCAAAACGCTACCAAAAAAACTGTTAGCGATCGCAGGGATCAGGCCTGACTCTGTGAACGCTGCAGTTATGCGTTTAGTGTTTTGTAAGTGACAGTGATCGATTGATACTGCACTTGGGTGGGCTGGGCCGGGCGGAGGGGAAAAACGCAGGTGCTAGCGGGTATCTGGGCTGATCCCGCTAACACTGCGTTTTTGGGAACCCTAAACTGCTGGGGACGCTAGTATAGATCTGATCGGATCAGATATTGATCCGTACAGATACTATACCACTAAGGGAGGCGTATGCTGCGTGCGTGGGTGTTAGCGGTACTGGCGCTAATCTGACGCTGCCTGGGGCGACGCATATCACCGCCGGGCGATCAGGGGGCTAAACCTTTATTCGGTAATAAACAGCGGGTGCCCTGACACTATACAAAATAAATGAACTAACCAGCGTCACCCGCAACGGTTATACGGTGATCAGGGGTGAAAGGGTTAACTAGGGGGCAATCAAGGGGTTAAAACATTTATTAGATAGTATATGGGGGTCCCTGTCGCTATAAAACGCTGACGGCGAACCTAAATATTTACCTCCCTAACTAGCGTCACCAGCGACACTAATACAGCGATCAGAAAAATGATCGCTTAGCGACACTGGTGACAAGGGTTGATCAAGGGGTTAAAACTTTATTAGGGGGGGTTAGGGGGTACCCTAGACCTACAGGGGGCTAATACTCACTGCCCTACCACTTCTAACTGTCACAAACTGATACCTAGCAGTAATCAGAAAAAAAAAAAAAAAATACTGCTTGGTGTCAGTTTGTGACAGGGGGGGTGATTGGGGGGGCGATCGGGGGGGGTCGGGGGTGTAAAGTATGCCTGGCATGTTCTACTGTGTGTGTGTAGTGTTTTGTGCACTCACATGTCTTCTCTCCTCGGCGCTGGAACGGAAACTGCCAAGCCGAGGAGAGATGACATCACATCCTCTGCCTGTGTGAAACTACACACAGGCAGGGGAGGATTCCCATTGGCTGGGAGCGATCGCGAGGGGGGGGCCACGATCGCATGGCCTCCCCCTCGCCTCTCAATGCACCCAGTCACAAGCCGACCGCCGCTGGCACCGGGGGGGTCACGTATGGGTACGTGATTCTGCCTGCCCGTGCCATTCTGCCGTAGTATATCTGCGTTAGGCGGTCGGCAAGTGGTTAAGACATCATTTGCAAACAGACATAAATTATGTTGATAACCACCAAGTTTGAGTCCTTTTATGTTTGGGTTGGATCAAATGAGTTGGGCCAGGGGTTCAATTGCCAATGCAAAGAGGAGAGGGGATAGGGGGCATCCCTGCCTGCTTCCTTTCTCAACATTAATAGGATCAGATTTAAAACTGAATAGGAGATATATGCTTTCGGGTGTTGATATAAGGCAGCTATCCATTTCAAGAAATGTGGTCTGAAACCCCAGTGATAAAGAATTGAGTGTAGATAAGGCCATGATAATGAATTGAATACCTTTCGTATATCCAACGAGAGGAAACAGGCAGGGATATGGCGGTAACCAGCGTCTTGGGCCAGAAGTGTAGTTCAACGAATATTATCGCCAGCTTGTCTTGAGGGAATAAATCCTGTTTCATTTCTGTGAATAAGGGTGCCAATAATTGGATTAAGCCTGGAGGATAATATTTTGGCCAATATCAGAACCTATTTGATCATTATGTAGAGTAATAGGGGACAAATTCAAGTCATATTCAGTCTTACCACAGTGCGCTTAAGAGGGAGACCTGTGATGCTGCTGTGTAACAGTCTGTGAGGAGTGATGTGATGGTGCTGCCACCATTTTAGATACCATTCTAGTCAGCTTTTCCTGAGGCTTTGTTGTTTTCAGCTTCGCTTTTCTCCCGCTGTACATGTCACCAAAATGTGCCCACAAGTTTCAGGGATGGTCTGTGGGGAGGTTATAGTCTGGTGTGACTCTGTTTAAAGCGGGGTTTCACCCAAATTTTTTACTTTATCTTACCCCATTCAGTTAATTGCCTAGATGCTCAAATGCCGCTCCAAAATTAGATCGCCGTAATTACCTTTTATATTTTAATTTTTAGCTCCACTTCCTGGCTCTCCTCCCGTGGGAGTAGGCGTGTTTCTTGTCTTTCCCCGTTTCCGCAAAGTCTCCTGGGAGCTTGGTCTCAGGCTTCCCAAGATGCAGTGCGGAACGCCGTCATGCCTAAATCTCGAGAGATCTCGGTATCGAGTGATGCCGGTCACGTGATGAGGGCGTGTCTGAAATCTCCATTTTAAATGAGGGCATGCAGGTAAATTTGCCATTAATACATCTGCACATGAGGCTGAAGCTGCAAGACAAAGGAAGACACAGAGAAACTTCACCTTTGGACCTGCTCTTTATCTAAAACAAAAGGTAAGTAATCTTACTTACACTGTATAATTAGACTCAATATGTGTCTAATTATACACATATTATTATTATGAAAATGAGTAATGTATTTTTAATGTTAGTCAGCTTGCTGCAATATTTTAAATATTTTTTTCTTTTTAAATGTTTAGTGCTGTTCCATCATCTTTCTTTATATGTTAGTTTTTTTTTTTTTGTTCTTTCCAGTTATTTTATATTTATTTATTTTTGTTTTTCTTCAACTGTATAATTAATTTATTTAATGTTTACATATAACAATCTAATTTAATTTTTATAAAATTTTGATCACCTACTTTTTTTTGTAATATTTGTGAATTATTTATAATAAATATTTACATGTAAATATATTTATTTCAATACTGTTTATGTGAGTTTATTGCTTGTAGATAGTAAAAAAAAAATATTGTAATCGATTATTTCTCATTTTACTTTTTATTTATTTTTATTATTTTTTTTTAGATAATATTGTACTTTGATTCGGTACGGCAAATAAAACTCTTTAGGTAAACGAAAATTCCATATATTTACAGGTATGTTAAAATCTAAGTTACTTTTAATATTTTTGTTCATAAATTTATGTTTTACTATTTTATTTATTTTAATTATTATGTAAACAATTTGTTTGTTGAGAATTTTTTTTTAATTTATATATTTTTATTTAATAATGCCTAAATATTTTATATTTACTGTATATATTTTTATTTCAATTACCTTTAGAGAGAAAGAAGATCTGTTGTTACACTTCGTTCGACTACTTATCTTTTTCTTCTACATCTTTTAATTCAGGTAAGATGATAAACATTTTAAAAATGTGTTTAATATACAATTTAATGTTATTAAAATAAAAGATATACAAACAAAAAATAAGTATTTATTTTTTATGATATATTTTAAGTATTTTTATTATGGTGTTGTCTGTGATGTATTCATTAAAAAATTATACATACATACATACATTTTGTGAATAATTATTATATATATGTTATGTATTGTTTTGGTTTTTTTTATTTATATTTTTCTATTTATATTAAAAATAATTTATAAAAATGCCAGAATATAAAGCTGTTAACATTTATTCATATTCTCTCTTATATGTAAATTCTCTCTCTCTCTCTCTCTCTCTCTCTCTCTCTCTCTCTCTCTCTCTCTCCCCCCCCCCCCCTTCTCTCTCTCTCCCTTCTCTCTTTTTTCTTTTCCCTTTCTCTCTTTCTTTTCCTTCTCTCTCTTTCTTTCCCTTCTCTCTTTCTTTCCCTTCTCTCTTTCCCTTCTCTCTCTTTCCATTCTCTCTTTTTCTTCCCCTTCTCTCTCTCTCTATCTTTCCCTTCTCTCTCTCTCTCTCTCTCTCTCTCTCTCTCTCTCTCTCTCTCTCTCTCTCTCTCATTTCTTTCCCCCTAAATCTTTTGAAGACAAGTGTTTTTGATTTATTTCAAAACCATGCATTTTTTTGATGTATAATGTTTCATGTGTTATGTACATTATCTATTGCTCTTTCTCTCGCTCTCTCGTTGTATCATTCTCTCTCTCCCCTTCTGCCTATCTCTCTCTCTTTCCCTTCTCTCTTTCTTTCCCTTCTCTCTCTTTTCCTTCTCTCTCTCTCTCTCTCTCTCTCTCTCTCTCTCTCTCTCTCTCTCTCTCTCCCTTCTCCTCTCTCTCCCTTCTCTATTTCTCTTCCCCTTTTTCTCTCTTTCTTTCCCTTATCTCTCTTTCTATCTCTAATCTCTCTTTCTATCCCTAAAATCTCTCTCTCTCTCTCTCTCTCTCTCTCTCTCTCTCTCTCTCTCTCACTTTCCCGCCTCTCTTTTTCTTTCCCTTCTCTCTCTTTCTTTCCCTTCTCTCGCTCTCTCTTGCCCTTCTCTCGCTCTCTCATTCCCTTCTCTCGCTCTCTCACTCTCTCTCTCTCTCTCTCTCTCTCTCTCTCTCTCTTTCCCGTCTCTCTCTCTCTCTCTCCCCCTCCCTTATTTCTTTTTTTGATATATAATGTTTCATGTGTTATGTACATTATCTCTTGCTCTTTCTCTCGCTCTCTCGTTGTATCATTCTCTCTCCCTTCTGCCTCTCTCTCTCTTTCCTTTCTCTCTCTGTATAATGTTTCATGTGTTATGTAAATTATCTCTTGGTCTTTATCTCGCTTTCTCGTTGTATCATTCTCTCTCTCCCCTTCTGCCTCTCCCTCTTTCTCTCTCTCTCTCTCTCTCTCTCTCTCTTTCCCGTCTCTCTCTCTCTCTCTCTCTCTCTCTCTCTCTTCTCTCTCTCTCTCCTCTCTCTCTCTCTCTCTCCCTCTCCCTTATTTCTTTTTTTGATGTATAATGTTTCATGTGTTATGTACATTATCTCTTGCTCTTTCTCTCGCTCTCTCGTTGTATCATTCTCTCTCTCCCCTTCTGCCTCTCTCTTTCTCTCTCTCTCTCTCTCTCTCTCTCTCTCTCTCTCTCTCTCTCTCTCTCTCTCTCCCTTCTCTCTTGCCCTTCTCTCTCTCTCTTGCCC